>CM068369.1:81568458-81990958 GCA_034769895.1 Magicicada septendecula
AGATGACGACGTAGCTGTTCCTGTTTCCCAAGACGGATACCCCAGGACGAGTCTTCTGCATACCAATTAAAAGGTGACTCGATAGCCTGTCTATCGAGGGTTACTAATATTTGTTACACAACACATCTTGAAAGAGACTTTTCAGAAACTATTAACTTTGTAAAGACTTATAAATTAAATCTAAGAATTTCATGTAACTTTTCTAACTTCATACGTTGTAACAGTTTATATGCTAATGTAGAGTAATATAATTCAAGCAATAATACCATTCTTCCAATGGTTGAATAAAAGAAAGTCTTGCAAGCTAATATCATGAAATGAGTATAATTAAAAGTCTTAATTACAGAAATACAGAAAGTTGACCCGGATCCGAGGTATAGCTATATAAAATCAAGTTTGATCTCAAAGTTTAAAGAAACCTTTCAAATAACTTAATAATTGAATTAGTAATGTCATGGGATCTGTCAGTATATGTTTTTAAATGTTAAATAAAGAGAAGTCTTCTTGTTACACACATATGAGGAGTGCTTAAATCAATTGTATACCTTGCCATTGTTTCCTTACACAGTTAGTAAGTAATTTGTTACATTAATTATTTGTGATCAATTCTGTTACAACGTAGGCAGCCCATCTAATTAACGGAGTTTAATTACGAGGGGTTCCCTGGATTTGTAACGCGGCGAAAAGACGTTACAAAAGTGCGCAACTCTGCTTACTTGTAAAAAAAATAAAAGGGTAATTGTTTACAGAGTGTCACAAAAGTGCGGCACTCTGCTAAATTTTATAAAGGTGTTTTAAGCAAACAAAATTGCGTCATTCAAAAAAAAAAATAAAGGAAACAAAGGAAAGAGTTTTAATTGTGTATATAGTGTCACAAACAAAATTGCATTCACTATGCGTGGATAAATTGTATGATCAACAACTAAATATATAATATTGATATATGCGCTCAGAAAGTTACTTTAATAAATGTAATGTTCGAAACATATTTAATAGTGTATTAAGTTACGTAGATGGTAGTATGTATAAGTAAAATATCCTTAGCGTCATACAATGCATGTAGCTTTTGCATTCTATAGGCCAGCAGGAACCTGCATAATTCGATGTAAGTACTTGCATACATGAATTGTGACCAAGCATAACAATTTTGGTCAACCGAACAATCTGTAACAGGTTTGTTTACGACAATCTATGACCTGTTGTTTCCTGAATCATTCTGCACAGTGTATGTCCAACTATCTAGCTTACATACACTAGTATGTGTTATAAAAAAAAAATTTGATTAAAAATAACTTTGTTAATAATAATAAAGTAATTAAGTAGAAGTTCGTGATTTAAAAACTTGTGAACAAAATAAGTAATTATTTAATTGAGAAAAATTTATGAATGAACGGAGCCAAAGTGTTGCCAAGCGTAGTAATAATAAATGTGTTGCATAAGATTGCGCTCCCCTTCTCTCGTGTTTATACCGGTTCAGAGTACGTATACTGTAGTTGTGTTATTCAGTCGCATTGTGGAGAACAATAAGAGTAAAACCCCCTTTCTCACTGACACGCTCAACCCTCCTTTGTTAACTAAATATGTAGGCCACCCTCTGACCTACATTCCAGTAAAAAGCTGATCGGCTATTTAACCTTGAAAGATATGTGTGTGTGATTTCTGTCTCTCCCTTAGAAGAGAAATTGTTCTTTTCTAATTTGTGTAAATTGATTACTTATGAATTTATTATATGTATATGTAATATACTAGTATTAATTGTAAGTACGTGCTAATGTGTTAGAACAAAATGGCCCAATTTAACCCGGATTGGTTATTAAAAGACGAGCTGTCTTACGAAGCCCTTTTGCGTGGACTACCCCATGCTGATGTAACAGTCGCGGAATTACGAAGTTCAATTCGCGAATGTGGATTTGATGCGCCCGTGCAATTAAACAATCTAAGCCAACTCGATTATGAAAGCGAGAAAGAAATTTGTAATGCCAAGTATAGTGAACTATACTTATTGTCTCAAACACTCCAAGACGAGAAATCTCCGGCAAAAATTTTGCGGACTACCCAGAGAATAGAGCATTTAACCAGGCGAATAAAAAATTTGTCGATCTGGCCGAATCTCACAGAAATACCCGTTGATGTACAAAAGCTAGCAGACGAAGCTCTACGCCGCTTACCTTCAATTATCAACGATTTAAGACGAAAATCCGACTCATTCAGGATGGACGAAATAGAGAAATCATTAATGAAATTACACATCTCCCCAGTACAATCCCCCACCACTGGTTTACCTCCGCCTAACTCGGATCGGAACTCACCTATCGTATCGCAAGTGCAAGCGAACCCCGAACAAAAAACTGATACAGATGTAAATGTCCCTCCTCCCGAGCATTTTCAGTTTCGTCCCGGAAATAATGAATTGACCAACACCCCCAATGAATCTAATCGCCCTCATCTAGGAATTACCCCTATGAACTATAACGCAGATCTATACGGAAAAATGACTCACCCTGTGGAGAAGATTTTAACCGAAATCCCTTATACAGATGGTTTAAATGTTTCCAAGTTACTAACATTTATTAGTTATCTTCTTCAGATAAAGGATCTACAGCAGCTGAATGACTGGCAAATTTTACAAGTTCTGTTACCAAAGTGTAAACCCCCGTTAAAAAATCGTGTGCTAGAAGCCCTAACCTCTACTTTCCCAGTAGAAGAGCTACATAGCTCTTTAATAAAATACTTTATTCCCACCGGCATCTATGAAGAAATAAAAAGGAAGACAGTACTCCGAGTACAAGGACATCAGGAGAGATTAGCTCACTACATCTCCGATATTAGGGAGTCCTCTCGACTACTACGTGTAAGCTGGAATGAAACACAACTGGTGGACACCATTTTAATAGGAGTGTCACCTGAAGAAAGATCTCGACTATCATTGATGAATAGACCCAATACAATTGCTGATCTAGAACAGTGCAGTATCCATTCTTCAAATGTATGGTACTCAGATCAAAATGGAGAAGCAATGAAAACCTCTGGAACTAATAGACATCAATTGCGAGCACTACTGCCTGATGTAACAACCTCGTATGAAAGACAAGTTTCTAGTAGACCTCACCATGTGCGCAAAGCTGGTAAGTTAACTGTAAACCCAGATAAAGCGGAAACCAAGTACCCACCTCGCAGAAAACCCACCTGTTATAATTGTGGCAAATATGGGCACATAAGAAGAGAGTGCAAAAGTAAGCCATTGGAACGGAATAACCCCAATTCAAAAAACATGTAAGGCAGGGAGACCCGAAAACCTGTGTCTTCCGCAGCTACTCAAAATTGGGTAAACTAAAAGAAACCAGTGATAATAATAAGAATGAATTATTCTGTAACCAAGTGAAAAACAAAAAAGGTGCGAAAGATATCGACCCCTATGTGCGAGAATTTCGTGAAAAGTGTAATGCGATTAATAGATGTAAATGGAAAAAAATCTACTACTATTAATACAAGTCGACTTAGGCGTTACATCCCCCATCGCCTTAATTGATTCGGGATCTAGTAGAAGCTTAATCAGCCAAGAATTAGCGGACATGTTAGCTAAACATCATCTAGTAAAACGGAACCAACCTGTGAATATAAAGTGTGCTACCGCTGATAAACGTAAAATAAATATAAACCTGAGCATTACCGTTAAGGTTAAAATAAAAAACCTAAGTTGGATATTTACAATGTTAGTATGTAAAGAATTAGGACCTGATTTAATATTAGGTGCAGATTTTATTAGTAAGACAGGAATGATTTCTTGACATCTACGAGCGAGAATTTTATTTCAGATTTGACCGTGCAAGAAAACATAAATTTGATAGTAATGAAGATAAACGTTGTTCATCTACTGCACATGTAATACACCAAAATTCAGATTTATCTCACCTAGAACGAAGAGATAGAGTCAAAATAGTAAAACTAATAAAAGAATTTTCCTCGGTTCTTACACCAAAACTAGGACTTACGGACCTAATAGAGTATAAAATTAATCTGAGTGATCAGAAAGTAATACGACTACCCCCGTACAAGTTGTCGCCCCCCAAGATGGAAGTCATGCGAAACCATATCAATAAGTTATTGGATCAAGGAGTCATAGAACCCTCTACGTCCCCATATTCTTCACCCTCCTTTTTAGTACCGAAAGGACCAGATAAACACCGACTAGTTGTAGACTACAGGCAATTAAATAAAAGAATAGAATTTGAATCAATCCCTCTTCCAGACATCCATAGTGCGTTTCATTATTTTACTAAAGCAATGGTTTTTACGGTAATGGATCTAAATCAAGCTTTTCACCAAATACCTCTTTCAGAAGAATCCAAACGTCTAACCGCGTTTGCAGTTCCTTTTAACTTGTACCAATTTACTAGGGTACCTTAGTGCGTAGGCTTTCACGGCCGGTGTCATTACGATTATTTACTAAAACTTCCGGGCTGAGAGGCCGTGGTCGATTGCTTAAGATGCTGCTAAACGTTTCGGCCGCACCACCGGTGGCCATCTTCAGTAGCAAAAGAAAAAGAAAAGTGTTCGATAGATGATACGCCGAACACGTCTCCCAATGGACTGGGAACAAGCAACAGTGAGTACCTGCTACGATGCCTCTATTTATAACATTTTGTCCGCTTCAGGTGTATCGCACGGACCAATGAGAAGCCAGCTCGTCATACTCAATTCTGATTGGCCATGGAAAATAGACCATGCCAGACACTATTTAAGGAGATGCTTTCTCCTCGGCGGTTCATAGCGACGGACGCATTCTTATGAATATGGATGGACTCCAGATGCAGGCGAGTGAAGTAACCCCGGACAGAAGACAACACGCGGGCTTCATCAAACATCACCCGGTGATCGTCGTGGGACAGAGCGTGTTCAGCAACTGCGGACTTCTCCGGCTGGCCCAGGCGGCAGTATCTCCGATGTTCAGAGAGGCGCGTCCGGACACTACGCTTCGTGGTGCCTATGTAGACCTGGCCACACGTACAAGGAATACTGTACACCCCGCACGACGAGAGTGGATCCCTGGCGTCTTTCACCGGTCGCAGGAACTGTTGGATCTTTTTGGTTGGCTTAAAGATCGTCCTGACGCCCCGCTTACTCAGCAACCTGCCGATGCGATCAGTAACGCCACGGATGTAGGGCAAGACAGCAGAACCAACAACCTCAGGCAACTCCGACTGGTCCGGCCTACCAGATCTTCTCGGCCGGGCAGCTCTCCTAACCTCCGCAGCAGAATAGCCGTTGGACTGCAGTGCTTCCTCGAGATGCCGAAGAGTGAGTCTACCTAGAGCTGTTGCCAGGGTAGGCTGCGTCACTTTTTATGGCGATTTTTGCTTGTGAATTTCACCGTTATTTATACATTTATCAAAGTGAATTCTTCAACATATCTTCATCTGTATTCATCTTCATCAGTGTGCTATAAATTACCAGTGTATTGTGTCGTGCGCGTGTGTTTTTGTGACTCGTGTGCAGTGCGCGTCTGGTGTTCGTGTTCTTTGTCTGTCAGTGTAGTGATTCAGTGCTGGTGAAAGTCACTCTTTCCTAGCCCTTTTTTGCGTCTTCGACGTTCATTTCGGCTCATCCCGAGATGGCGTCGAACGCAACTCCCGTTCCTTTGCCGGCACCGCTGGTAACCTTAATGGAAACCTGCGGTACTGGTCCTCATTCTACCCCGCTGCCATCCCATACAATCAGTGATAGTGAAAGTGACAGTGATTGTGCGTCGATGTGTAGTGTGGGGACGGGGGAAGGTGAATTTTCGCTTGTGGAGGGCAAGTCTGCCAAACGCAAGCGAAAATTGGTCGCCAGCCCGCCACCGGCCGCTGCTACGCATCGGGTATCTAGTCCCGGTAACAGCGCCAACCATCCGACTCAGTCTCCCTCTCAATCTGTGCCCAAGCCTAAAATTCCTCCGATTGTCATTCCCGACAATCGCAATTATAGGGAAATTCTTCGTTCCCTCCAGAATCTGCTTCCTTCGGCCAAACTCGAGGCCAGGTGCCAAGGCTCCTCGCTTCGAATTGCGGCCACAACAGTCCCGGACTTCCGATCGGTCCAACAGTTTCTTACCGATCGGAAGATCTCCTTCCATACTTTCGCGCTTCCTTCAGAGCGCGAAATTAAAGTTGTTCTTTCCGGACTTCCTTCCTGGACCGCCCCCGATACCATCAGGCAGGAGCTTGTCGCCTTAGGCTATTCGCCGACGGCGGTAAGTGTACTGCATGCTGGCAAGGGGGAAGATCGCCGTCCTGTGAATAGTTTCCTAGTGAAACTACTCAAAGTAGGCCAGTTCGAGGAGGTCTATGGCCTCCAAAACTTCCTGCACCTTCGGGTGCAAGTTCGTACTTTTGACCCGCGGCCAGGCCCCTCGCAGTGTTTTAACTGTCAGAGGTTTGGCCACTCCAGCTTATTCTGTAATCACCCTCCGCGTTGCGTGCGATGTGCTGAGCCTCATCGTGGGTGTGATAAGCCCAAGACGGGGTTCACGGCCATTTGCTGCAACTGCGGCGGGGACCATCCGGCTAGTTATAGAGGATGTAGGGACTTTATATCAGCCATGAAGCTGCAGCGGACTCCTGCTCGCCCTGGCGCGCAGGCAGGCCGTGTTGCAGGTCCCCTCCCTAACCGCAGAGAGGCCTTCCCACCTCTCTCCGGAGCATCATCTCAGGCCCCGGCAGCAGTTCCGGCTGCTCCCAGGGCCCCAGTTCCGCCTGCAGTCGACGTTTCGGCGCCGCCTGCAGTCCCTTCTGTCCCGGCGCCTGCCGGAGCGCCCGGTCCTTCATACGCGGCTGTGGCCGCTACATCAGTCCCGCCTTCCGCTCCTCGGAGCCACAAACCAAAGCGCACTCGTCGCCGTCAGCGACAAGTTCCACAGGCCTTGCCTGTAAAACCTCAGCGGGCCCCGCCCGCCCCCAGCCATCAACCTAAGCTCCCAATTGAGCAGACCCCACGTCCGTCCCCGAGCCCTGCGCCATCTGTAACACCGGCCGAGGCCAGCCAGGTCCGTCTTCCGGAATCTCGGGAATCTTCCCGGGCCCCGGTGGACCCCCTGACTGCCTGGGCTGAAACTTTGGTAAACAACATCAGGTCTGCTCCAGATACAACCACGGTTCTCGCCCTGGTGTTTCAATCCCTGTCTACCCTCTTTCCTCTTCTTCCTTTGAATGGCTAGGAGTCTTAGGATCGTTGCGTGGAATGCCCATGGGGTAGTCCCTCGACGATCTGAACTGATGACTTTCGTAACGGAGTACGACGCTGATGTCGTCCTCCTTTGCGAGACTCATCTGGCTCGCTACCATACCTTCACCCTGCCATCTTACATCTGTTTTCGTCAGGATCGTCCCCAACGGCCTGGCTGTCGCCCCTCGGGGGGGACAGCCGTCTTAGTCCACAGGCGGATATCCCACAGGCCACTACCCCCTTTAGATACATCTCTTGTTGAAGGTTGTGCGGTGGCGATAGACGCTGGCGGATCGGAGTTGCGCGTTGTTGCGGCGTATCTCCGGCCCGGCCTGCGGCTACCTCCACCGCCCGAGGAGTGGGACGCTCTCCTCGATCATCCCCTACCAACCATCGTAGCCGGCGACTTAAATGCCAAGCATCCCTCCTGGAACAGCAGAGTAGCCAACGCCTACGGAAAATCTCTGTATCGGTTCGTCTCCGACGACCCGGTACTTCAAGTTATCGGCCCAGAAGACCCTACTCACTTCCCCTTTTCCGGTCATCGACCGGACGTCCTTGACATTGTCATAGCCAAGGACGTGACCCATCACATCCAGGTCTCGTCAGTGTCGGATCTCTCATCCGATCACAATCCCCTTTTTATAACTGCCCGTGAGCTGTCGGCCTCACCCCGACCTCCCGCTCAGACTGTTAGGAGAGTCAACTGGCGCTCCTACCATGATGAGCTCTCACGGCGGTTACCATCACTCCCCGCGGACCCGGTCGTCACTTGTGACGATTTGGATCTCCGAGCCACTCATCTTCAGGAGTTGGTCCAAGGTGTCATGGATCGACACACATATACTCTCGAGGTGAATCATCGTAAATCGGCCTTACCTGCGGAAGTACTCCACGCCATCTGGCTACGGCGCAATCTCCGCCGCAGATGGCAAAGAACCCGTGATCCCGGCGTCAAAAGGCGCTTTCAGGCCCAGTCTCTTTACGTCCAGCAGCTACTGCGGGACGTAAACTCTGATCGATGGGACTCATACCTTGAGTCTCTTGAAGTCGACCACGCCTCCGTCTGGAGAGCGGCGAGTAGACTGACCCGCGAGAAGAGAACTCGCAACCCACTTGAAACTCCGAACGGGGTTGTATCTTCATCAGAAGGCAAGGCAGAGGTCTTCGCCGACTGCATGGAGGTGCAATTTACTGTTCACCAAGGCGTCTCGGACCCTGCCCACTCGGCAGAAGTCCGTGACTTCCTATCTGGACATTTTTCACGCCCTCCCGAAATCCCAGCCCTCCCGTTCGACAGGGATGAACTAGTTTCATCTATCTGCCGACTAAATCGCCGTCGCGCCCCCGGTCCTGACCGGATCGGGGCCGCTGCTCTACAAAATCTCCCGGCCTCAGGCGTTGACCTCGTTCTTGAGCTGTTTAACTCCTGTCTCCGGCTACAGTACTTTCCCCGCCTGTGGAAATCTGCCAACATCGTAATGATTCCGAAGCCTCGCATGCTTCCTGAAAGCTATCGTCCAATCTCTCTCTTGCCAGTCATCTCGAAGGTGTTCGAGCGTCTCCTGCTGGCTCGCATCTCGCCGCTGCTAGATGGTTTCATCCGCAGCGAACAGTTCGGGTTTCGCAGAGAGCACTCGACCACGCTTCAATTGGTCCGCGTTGTTACGCACTTGTCAGACGCCACCAACAGGCGAGCGGCTACGGCCGCCGTACTGTTGGACGTGAGCAAGGCCTTCGATAAAGTCTGGCACGAAGGTCTTCTCTTCAAACTTGCCAATTCCCCTCTACCATCGACCATAGTGTTTTTCCTCCGGTCGTATCTCAGCGACCGAACCTTCAGGGTGAGCGTCGACGGGTCCTGTTCTACAGTTCGACCCGTCGCCGCCGGCGTACCACAGGGATCTGTCCTCGGCCCCGTTCTGTACCTTGTGTACACGAACGACCTGCCTGTCTTGCCCGGAGTCACGTTGTCTTTGTTCGCTGACGATGCTATGTATCACTGCAGCTCCCTGTCCCCGCGATTTGCGAGTACAAAGCTGCAGCGTCAGTTGAACCAGCTTCCGGACTGGCTACGGAAATGGCGGGTGACGATCAACACGGAGAAATCCGAGGCGATCTGTTTCACCCGTAAGTCCATCTCCCGATGCCAGCCCCTCTCCCTAGCAGGGAGACCCATCGCCTACAAAGAATCGGTGAAGTATTTAGGCGTTCGACTAGATCGTCGCCTTTGCTTCAACGCCCACGTGACGGAAACCCTTGCCAAGGCTCGCGGCGTCCGAGCCAAATTATCTCCTTTCCTCTCGTGTCGCAGCCGCCTGGCCATGCGCACGAAACTTACCATCTATCTACTATTTCTCAGGTCTGTATTGACCTATGCGGCACCCGCCTGGTGGTCTCTTTTATCCACCACCAACAGATGTAGGCTGGAAGCTTTCCAGTCCCGAACACTCCGATCCTTGACGGGGTCCCCTTGGTTTGTAAGGAGCGACGTGATTCGAAGGGGTCTCCGTGTTCCTACCTTGACTTCCTTTGTCCGGTCGCTGGCTCTAACTCTCTTTGCTAAAGCCTCGACCTCCACCTTCCCGTACCTACGAACCATCAGTGCATCAGAACCACCACCGCCCATTCGGGTCAAGCGCCCTCGGGCGCTTCTTGATGACCCGCCATAACGCCATCCTCTTTAAATTAAATACAAACAAGTAATCATCAGTCCTAGACCAGAGTATTTCACCAAACTGTCCTTCTCTCCTTCCTGTCCACCTCCTAGCACGCTGAGCCGGCTGCTTGTCGCTGTCATCATTCACTGGCACGGAGGCTCTCCGCCTTGCGGGGAGCGACCGACGCCCTCCGGGCGTCTGCTGACTGGACTTGAAACGGGCAACATCTGTTGCTCGACTCGGTACCAGCGGCAGTGCATTAAACAAATAACAGTTATACTCCCCCGCCTTCTCAGTTAACTGGTTGGCGGTTTCCTTTTCCAGTCTTAGGTAACCAGTCGACATGTACCAGCACTATGTTTACTTCTGGCAGCCATTGGACACGATCCAGATGCTGCAATCAAGCCACGGGTGCAAAGACACCCCGCATCCATAATGCAATGCAATCGGCGGTTCATAGCGACGGACGCATTCTTATGAATATGGATGGACTCCAGATGCAGGCGAGTGAAGTAACCCCGGACAGAAGACAACACGCGGGCTTCATCAAACATCACCCGGTGATCGTCGTGGGACAGAGCGTGTTCAGCAACTGCGGACTTCTCCGGCTGGCCCAGGCGGCAGTATCTCCGATGTTCAGAGAGGCGCGTCCGGACACTACGCTTCGTGGTGCCTATGTAGACCTGGCCACACGTACAAGGAATACTGTACACCCCGCACGACGAGAGTGGATCCCTGGCGTCTTTCACCGGTCGCAGGAACTGTTGGATCTTTTTGGTTGGCTTAAAGATCGTCCTGACGCCCCGCTTACTCAGCAACCTGCCGATGCGATCAGTAACGCCACGGATGTAGGGCAAGACAGCAGAGCCAACAACCTCAGGCAACTCCGACTGGTCCGGCCTACCAGATCTTCTCGGCCGGGCAGCTCTCCTAACCTCCGCAGCAGAATAGCCGTTGGACTGCAGTGCTTCCTCGAGATGCCGAAACTCATCTTCGAGATACTGGGGCTCACAGATTCTTTTTGCCCGGTCTACCAAAGTCTTCAGCACCGCCCTCTTCTGCCTAGGATGATGATTGGAGGTCTTGTGCAGATATCTGTCGGTGTGCGTTGGCTTCCTATAAACTTTATGTCCCAAGCTGCCATCGGTCCTTTTCAGGACCAACACATCCAGAAAAGCCAATTGATCACCACTCTCGCGCTCCATCGTAAACTGTATGCGCGGGTGTACAGCGTTCAGATGTCCAAGGAAGCGTTCCAACTCTTCATCCCCATGGCTCCAGACCACGAAAGTGTCGTCCACATACCGCAACCAACACTTCGGCTTCAGAGGCGCAGATGAAATTGCCAACTCTTCAAATTTCTCCATATAGAAGTTTGCAACCACAGGGCTGAGAGGACTTCCCATGGCGACGCCATCCAACTGTTCGTAGAAGCCGCCATTCCACTGGAAGTAGGTCGTTGTTAGGACCTGCCGGAACAAAGCAGTGATGTCCGCCGAGAACAGGTCACCCAAATACCCCAAGACCTCCTGAACAGGGACCATGGTGAAAAGAGAGACCACATCAAAACTCACGAGAACATCGCCAGGCTCCAGCACCAACTCCCGGATCCTCCGAAGGAAATCAGAAGAGTCCCGGACGAAAGAGTCCGTCTGCCCGATGTGCGGCTTGAGCAATCCAGTGAGGTGCTTTGCCAAGGTGTAAGTAGGCGAGCCAATAGCACTGACGATGGGCCTCAGCGGAACGTCTTCCTTGTGGATCTTCGGTAAACCATAGAGACGAGGGGGAAGGGCCTCCGAACACCGGACGGTCGTCTTCACATCAGGCGCCAGAGAAGATTGCTTAATCAAAGAATCCGTTTTTCTCAAAACAGTTGTAGTCGGATCTTTGTTCAGCCTCCGATAAGTGGCCGGATCTAACAAACCTTCAATCTTCCGCTGGTAGTCTTCGGTGTTCAAGACCACAGTGGCACTCCCCTTATCCGCCGGCATAATGACAATAGATTCATCCCTTTTTAATTCCCTCAAGGCTCGCAACTCCGCCGACAGAAGATTGCATTTTGGCGGAGCGGCCCTTCTAAGGGCCCTAGAAGCTTCCATACGTATTTCATCTGCCTGGTCTCGGGGTAGTCCTCGGATGCCTGCCTCCACGCTCGCCACTATTTCCTCCACCGGTACTGTCTTCGGGGTAACTGCAAACTTCTCACCTTTGGCTAACACCGAGGTCTCATGTGGTGTTAGTTGACGGTTCGATAGGTTTACAACCATCCTGTCCATCCTGTCACTATCCAGTGTTCTTCCCCTGATGTTCTGGGAAGCGAACCGCTCGAATTTTTCACGCTGTCTCTGACTAGTACTGGCATGACACGACTCAAAAGCATTATAAGTGAGTCCATCCAACATCTCCCAATCATGTCGTTGGAGGGTACTGCTGAGATGTAAATGCAGTTTTAACAGTTCTTGGTCATTTAATGCCAACTCTTTTCTCGTGTAATGTATGCGTTCTCGCAGCATGGCATTCTCCGTTCTTCTGTATATCCTGTTGGCCTGTGGTGTATTAAATAAATGTCTATGTCGTAGGAACCTTGGAACGGTTCCCGAGTCTCTACATCGAAGTAAAAAGGCCAAGGAACACAGCAGACTGGCTTTCTTCTTGCGTAGCGTCTCCAGTTTTTTAATTTTCTTTAAAACCTCCTCCCCGTAGAGGTTCTTAATCTTAGTGCGTAGGCTTTCACGGCCGGTGTCATTACGATTATTTACTAAAACTTCCGGGCTGAGAGGCCGTGGTCGATTGCTTAAGATGCTGCTAAACGTTTCGGCCGCACCACCGGTGGCCATCTTCAGTAGCAAAAGAAAAAGAAAAGTGTTCGATAGATGATACGCCGAACACGTCTCCCAATGGACTGGGAACAAGCAACAGTGAGTACCTGCTACGATGCCTCTATTTATAACATTTTGTCCGCTTCAGGTGTATCGCACGGACCAATGAGAAGCCAGCTCGTCATACTCAATTCTGATTGGCCATGGAAAATAGACCATGCCAGACACTATTTAAGGAGATGCTTTCTCAGCCGTTGGACTGCAGTGCTTCCTCGAGATGCCGAAACTCATCTTCGAGATACTGGGGCTCACAGATTCTTTTTGCCCGGTCTACCAAAGTCTTCAGCACCGCCCTCTTCTGCCTAGGATGATGATTGGAGGTCTTGTGCAGATATCTGTCGGTGTGCGTTGGCTTCCTATAAACTTTATGTCCCAAGCTGCCATCGGTCCTTTTCAGGACCAACACATCCAGAAAAGCCAATTGATCACCACTCTCGCGCTCCATCGTAAACTGTATGCGCGGGTGTACAGCGTTCAGATGTCCAAGGAAGCGTTCCAACTCTTCATCCCCATGGCTCCAGACCACGAAAGTGTCGTCCACATACCGCAACCAACACTTCGGCTTCAGAGGCGCAGATGAAATTGCCAACTCTTCAAATTTCTCCATATAGAAGTTTGCAACCACAGGGCTGAGAGGACTTCCCATGGCGACGCCATCCAACTGTTCGTAGAAGCCGCCATTCCACTGGAAGTAGGTCGTTGTTAGGACCTGCCGGAACAAAGCAGTGATGTCCGCCGAGAACAGGTCACCCAAATACCCCAAGACCTCCTGAACAGGGACCATGGTGAAAAGAGAGACCACATCAAAACTCACGAGAACATCGCCAGGCTCCAGCACCAACTCCCGGATCCTCCGAAGGAAATCAGAAGAGTCCCGGACGAAAGAGTCCGTCTGCCCGATGTGCGGCTTGAGCAATCCAGTGAGGTGCTTTGCCAAGGTGTAAGTAGGCGAGCCAATAGCACTGACGATGGGCCTCAGCGGAACGTCTTCCTTGTGGATCTTCGGTAAACCATAGAGACGAGGGGGAAGGGCCTCCGAACACCGGACGGTCGTCTTCACATCAGGCGCCAGAGAAGATTGCTTAATCAAAGAATCCGTTTTTCTCAAAACAGTTGTAGTCGGATCTTTGTTCAGCCTCCGATAAGTGGCCGGATCTAACAAACCTTCAATCTTCCGCTGGTAGTCTTCGGTGTTCAAGACCACAGTGGCACTCCCCTTATCCGCCGGCATAATGACAATAGATTCATCCCTTTTTAATTCCCTCAAGGCTCGCAACTCCGCCGACAGAAGATTGCATTTTGGCGGAGCGGCCCTTCTAAGGGCCCTAGAAGCTTCCATACGTATTTCATCTGCCTGGTCTCGGGGTAGTCCTCGGATGCCTGCCTCCACGCTCGCCACTATTTCCTCCACCGGTACTGTCTTCGGGGTAACTGCAAACTTCTCACCTTTGGCTAACACCGAGGTCTCATGTGGTGTTAGTTGACGGTTCGATAGGTTTACAACCATCCTGTCCATCCTGTCACTATCCAGTGTTCTTCCCCTGATGTTCTGGGAAGCGAACCGCTCGAATTTTTCACGCTGTCTCTGACTAGTACTGGCATGACACGACTCAAAAGCATTATAAGTGAGTCCATCCAACATCTCCCAATCATGTCGTTGGAGGGTACTGCTGAGATGTAAATGCAGTTTTAACAGTTCTTGGTCATTTAATGCCAACTCTTTTCTCGTGTAATGTATGCGTTCTCGCAGCATGGCATTCTCCGTTCTTCTGTATATCCTGTTGGCCTGTGGTGTATTAAATAAATGTCTATGTCGTAGGAACCTTGGAACGGTTCCCGAGTCTCTACATCGAAGTAAAAAGGCCAAGGAACACAGCAGACTGGCTTTCTTCTTGCGTAGCGTCTCCAGTTTTTTAATTTTCTTTAAAACCTCCTCCCCGTAGAGGTTCTTAATCTTAGTGCGTAGGCTTTCACGGCCGGTGTCATTACGATTATTTACTAAAACTTCCGGGCTGAGAGGCCGTGGTCGATTGCTTAAGATGCTGCTAAACGTTTCGGCCGCACCACCGGTGGCCATCTTCAGTAGCAAAAGAAAAAGAAAAGTGTTCGATAGATGATACGCCGAACACGTCTCCCAATGGACCCTTTGGAATATCTCAAGGAAGTTCCGTATGTAGTAGACTATTGGAGAAGATATTTCACGACATTAAATTTAAATATGTGTACCACTATTTGGACGACATCGTAATATACAGTGAATCAATGGAACAACATCTCAGACATTTGCGTGAAGTGTTATCTCGTTTACTAAGAGCAGGATTAACGGTGAACCCAAATAAGGTAAGTTTTGCTGTCCCTCAGTTTTCTTTCTTAGGACACATAGTGAAAGCGAATGGAAAGGTAAGCATTGACCCCGAACGTACCCGTGCTATTAGAGAATTTGCTCCCCCACGAGATGCAAAAAGTATAGCCCGATTTTTAGGTATGGTGAATTATTTCCACAAATATATTCCCCATCTTGCCGAAATAGCAGCACCCCTAAACTCCTTACGAAAGAAGGGAACAAAGTTCGAATGGAGCTCAATACATCAAAACGCGTTTGAGCAACTTAAAGAAAGCATTATATCTCCCCCAGTTTTGCAATTAGCTGATTTCACAAAACCATTCGTCGTGCAAACCGACAGTTCCAGTGTAGCGTTAGGTGCAGTGATATACCAAGAGATAGTAACTGTAGACTACCAATTAGTTATGCATCACGAACACTGAGCGATCAAGAAAGAAAGTATTCTGCATATGAATTGGAATGTTTAGCAATTGTTTTTGCATTCGAAAAGTTTAAACCCTTCCTAGAACATAAAGAATTTCTTTTAGAAACCGACAATCAGGCGTTATCATGGTTATTGAATCACCCTAAACAATTAGGACGAATTGGCAGATGGATATTGAAATTAAACTGCTACAAATTCAGAGTGCAGCATATTAAAGGCACTCAAAATGTAGTCGCCGATACCCTGTCCCGTATGTTCCAGTCACCCACTAAAACTTCCGAAAACGTAGTGAAGCCGGAAATAGCAAGTGCGAACGCCGTAATTACTGAATTCCCCCTTGCCTTTACAAACATTGCCCTGTATCAACAACAAGACGCCTTACTGAAGCCTATTATAGAACAACTTACCCAAGGTATTAAATCCGAGAAGTACGTATTGAGTAAGAATGTACTGTGTCTCAAAATAAGAGACGGAAAGGAATTAAGAATAATAGCCCCGGATGTAATTAAGCCCATGCTAATGGAATACTTCCATTCATCTACCATAGGAGCCCATATGGGAATCAATAAGACGATACATCGTATTCGAAAGGAATATCATTGGAACAATATGAACTGCGAAATAGCTACCTTCGTAAAGAAATGTTCATTATGCGCCCTTAGCAAACCCGCCAGAAATACTCACGTAAGCCAACTGATATCAGAAATCCCAAAGACCCCTTTTTCGAAACTTTATCTAGATTTCTCAGGTCCGTATCCACGATCAAAATCAGGAAATACCATGTTACTGATATGTGTAGATTCGTTCACCAAATTTGTTTGGATGTATCCCATGCGACGAGCATTAGCGTCGACAACAGTTAAAATACTACAGGAAAGATTATTTAAAGATTACGGTACTCCAGTACGTATAGTATCTGATAACGGCCCGCAGTTTAAAGCAAAAGAATTTAGGAATATGTGTTTCAAGTTAGGGATAGACCATATAACCACTACAGAGTATCGACCGCAAGGCAATATTGCTGAAAGGTATCTACGAAACCTCAAATCTGCGCTAATCGCCTATCATGCGAACGATCACACGTCGTGGGACCAAAATCTATCCTGGATTCAATACGCTTTTAATTCAGCTTACCACGAAGGTCACAAGTCGACCCCGTTCGAGTTACTATACAAGTATCGACCAAACCACCCTTTGTCCACAAGATGGAATATACACGATCTGCTGCCTCCGCAAATAACGGATAAGCAGATAAAGCGAATATGGAACAAAGCCCGCTCTAACTTAACAGCAAGCTTGGAAAAATCCAGAAGATACCACGAGAAAGGTAATCATAGCAACTCAGTCAAGTACCAAGTAGGTGACTTAGTAATGTACAAGACTCACCCCATTAGTAGTGCGATTGATAAGACCACCTCGAAACTATCATTCAGATGGTGTGGCCCTTACCAAATCCAAAAGTACCTAACTCCAGTTACAGTAGCCCTGTGCGAACCTGCAACTCAGAAATATGTGCGGAGAACGCATATTTCGCAACTAAAGTTGTATAAGAAGAAGTGACGGTATAGTATAACCCAAAAAGAAAAGGGAATACTAGGCAGTAAAGAAAATTATATTTCTGAATCCACGTAAGAAATGTAAAACGTAGAGTTTGGAAACGAGGCCTGATCAACCTGAGTTCCAGTTCTGCGAAGCATGCATTAATGAATAATCATTAACTAGATGGGTACTAACACTCATTAACTACATGAGTTATATAGGACTCACAGAAGAAAAGATAGAATTCTAAATAGTAAAGATTTAGAAAGTTACTCTATAGAAGAGAGAGTAAGACAAACAGAAAAACCGGTAGTAAAATTAAGTGATAGAGATAAGAAAGAGTTTTGTGTTTTAATTGTGTAAATATTTAGTGTAAATAGTATGTAAAAAAAAAAGGTAGTTCATAAGAATATAAAGTGTACTGTGTTGTAACTATAGGTAATAACTATGTGGACAACGTTGTAAAGTGTACAACAACTATGTGAAAGAAATTACACACACTAACCCCATTCAATATCCCAGTGCCCAATAGTGAGTTAGACTCAAAAAAAAAGCTTAACCGTAGCGTGCAATTTAAGCGGTGGAGTATGTGACGATTTAAATAAAAGAAATAATCAAGAAAATAAAAATTTAAAAAAAATTAAGGTTGCGAGCTCTTAAGCCATTTAAATCTCACTGTATTAATATAAAATACCTGTATGTACTCAGTATGAGAGGAAGCAGTAATTAATTAGTTATAAGATACTCTAATAAAAAGATAAATTGTAAAGAGTTATGAATATCGTATTTAACCCTTTGCTTGTAAGCAGGCGCTGTCCTGTTGATTCCAGACTCGACATGTTTTCCGAGTCTTGTGTGAGTAAGAATAAGATAAAAAAAACTAATGTTAATAATAAAAAATCTGAAGACATAAATAGTCGCTAAAACAACTGATTTAAATTATGTATATTTGTTTAGGGATAGTTTGTATAAATAAAAATGTTAACTTAAATATAGTTAGGAACTATATTCTCGCGCGGAAATTGTCCCACTAACTTTTGCCCAGTACCAGGCGAAGGGAGCGGAATTTCTCTCTCTTGCAATGGTGACTTCGTACAGTATAGACGTAGGAGCTGTGCGCTTAAAATATGTTAACTATATTTTGTCTCACCTTAAGATGGTGTACCAGATGTAGCTGTTTAAAGCATCTGGATGTGTTAATTAATATAGTCATGTAAATAGACAAGAAATTTAAAGTAAAAAAAAATCGAAACGTAAAAAGGGAGTGTAACACAAGATGACTTCGTGCTTCAACAAATAACAACAATTCCAAAGTCATACCCGGAGATGTGAACTATCAGAAGCCACAAACTCTACTGCACGTGACAGAATATGCAGATCAGGACATCCGAGAATCTACAAGATCATCGTAGATATCTACACGACGTATTGTTCAACCTGCGAACTTTTGCAGCCCTTTACAGAGGAAGGCCAGGCCGAGATGACGACGTAGCTGTTCCTGTTTCCCAAGACGGATACCCCAGGACGAGTCTTCTGCATACCAATTAAAAGGTGACTCGATAGCCTGTCTATCGAGGGTTACTAATATTTGTTACACAACACATCTTGAAAGAGACTTTTCAGAAACTATTAACTTTGTAAAGACTTATAAATTAAATCTAAGAATTTCATGTAACTTTTCTAACTTCATACGTTGTAACAGTTTATATGCTAATGTAGAGTAATATAATTCAAGCAATAATACCATTCTTCCAATGGTTGAATAAAAGAAAGTCTTGCAAGCTAATATCATGAAATGAGTATAATTAAAAGTCTTAATTACAGAAATACAGAAAGTTGACCCGGATCCGAGGTATAGCTATATAAAATCAAGTTTGATCTCAAAGTTTAAAGAAACCTTTCAAATAACTTAATAATTGAATTAGTAATGTCATGGGATCTGTCAGTATATGTTTTTAAATGTTAAATAAAGAGAAGTCTTCTTGTTACACACATATGAGGAGTGCTTAAATCAATTGTATACCTTGCCATTGTTTCCTTACACAGTTAGTAAGTAATTTGTTACATTAATTATTTGTGATCAATTCTGTTACAACGTAGGCAGCCCATCTAATTAACGGAGTTTAATTACGAGGGGTTCCCTGGATTTGTAACGCGGCGAAAAGACGTTACAATATAAAAAATACAGGAGAAATATTTTTAAAAAATACACAACAAATAAATATGAAATATAAAGCCGATTGAGGTGCTGCGTATCAGCATTGTAATATGGGTATTACAAAACCCAGTCTTCAACAGAACGGAAACGGCAAAAAACAAGAAGATAGGGACATAGGCCTAAGTCACTTGTGATGTGTGAAGTACAGCTATGAATTGTGGGTGTTAATATTTTATTTGAAAAACTGAAAACAGGAATGTGACACGGAAATACTGTGGAAGACCGAAAGGTACTGTGCACAGGATTAAAGGTTTAAAGCGAAGCGATAAGAAAGAATCCTACGGTAAGAAGTGTGCTGGAAAATAATCGAGACACAACGTCTAGGATGATTGGGGGTAAGCGATATGAACTGGAGAAGGAGAAAGGTTAAAGCGATATATCAGAACAACTATTATATTAGTCCCACTTAAACAGCATTCAACACGAGCAAATTTCTCATCCACAACCGTAAGATCCTCACTCCACACCCTCCATACTCCCCATATTACGCCCCCCCGCGCTGCTTCCTTCCCACAAGATGAAGGTTAAATTGAAGAGTAGCGTAGCAGTTTTCACATCGTGGACGAAATTCCGTGTGAGCCACAGAAGGTCCTATCCACGTTTAAAGAAAAGGAATTGCTGGAAGCGTTCGAGTAATTGTTCTGGAAGGATGGGAAGAGGCCAATAGAAAGGGTCTACTTCGAAAGAAATGGTAGCGCAATTTAAATTACCTGGATGTGGAAGAAGATCTAAGAAAGATGGGCATTAGGAACTGGAGACTGAAGGCAGTGGACAGAGATGAGTGGAGACGGGTCGTAGCGGAGGCCAAGGCTCACCATGGGCTGTAGTGCTGGAGAGTAGTAGTAGTAGTAGTAGTAGTAGTAATTTTAATTACCTTCTTAAATTTAAGTGAAATTGGGCACATTATATTTAAATTTGGGCGTAAACCTATAGTTCATTTCTTGACTCATACATTCCAAATTTCACAAACGAAGTTCGTTCTGCTATCCCTATGTATTTAAAAAAGACTACTTTAAACTGTAGTTTAAAAAAGGTCAAAATCAAATAAATGAATATATTTACTACATGTATGGTAAATATGTCGGTTGTTTGTATTTTTGTTCATTTTCTTAACAGAATAATTTGTAATTTATCATAACAAATTTTGAATCTGCCAAGTTTGGATAGGGGTTAGGAGAAAAGTTAAAATTTTACACTACAGCTGTTTTAACGGGGCTCGATAAATAAGAATTCATAGCTTCAAGACTGCGTCTAAACTGATCCGAAGCAGGTATCTAGTGTTCATTGCCTCGAGGAAAACCACAGACGCGTTTTGGAAACATGTCTCTGAACTACACAGTAACACGCAGTCCCACGGTTACAATGGAGATAATTGTAGAGGAACTGTATAGGCTACAGATAGCATTGATGTGTAGCGTGTAGATTTATGGCCACCGTTTCCTATCCGGTTAGTCTAACTGAAACTAACACTCGTGGTTGGAACACTCATCATGTAACAGCATACCGTACTTTACCTAAGAGGAAAAAACCTGTTACCTGGACCGTTATTTAGGCCACATACCCTTTACAAATAACTACGGATCTCAGAGTGGCTGAAGGTCAGGTCGTCCAAGGTTAATCTATTAAAAACTCCCGACTTACATCATATCAACGACCTGAATGAATGTGTGCATCCTTTAAGTAGGCACTACTCAAAATACTGCGCAAACGTCAAAACTAATTCTTCCCAAGCAATCGCGTGCTTTCAGCTAGGCTTTTTTGCTTTATGTATGCTTTCATATTTACATACGAACATTAATTTTCGTAAATAAAGAAAAGTTTGTTTTTATCAACCAACATAATTATCAAAAATTATCATACATTCAAAACTGAAGACAGACACTAAAAATAATTTTTAAAAAATTCTCTTTTAAGAAAAGAAGCGTATCTTAAAAAGTTTTCTTAAAGAGGATTAAAAACTTTAATTTTAATCAAAGTTTTACAAAGTTACGGCGGTCCCTGTACCCCCCCCCCCCCAGTTGGTGTGAATTATGGACAACAATCAACAAACAAGAAAGTAAAATACAGGTACAGCCATCGGAAATGACTTCTTAAAAGGATTGAAAAGATGTTATCAACTTGATATACATTCTTTATATACGTGGAGCTTAAACAAAGACGACCGAGTCCCCGCGTTACACCGTATACAGAATGAGGCCGTAAGAGAAGAATTACACGTTTTTAACTTGAATGAAAAATTAAAAGGTTACAAACAACGGTGGAAAGAACACTTAGAAAGAATGTCAGATTCCGGACTGGCCAAACAAGTCTGAAAATACAAACTCATAGGAGACAGGTGTGTGTGTGTGTGTGTGTGTGTGTGTGTGTGTGTGTGGATACACCCAGGAACAGATGGCTGGAGGATCTTTACAGGCGAAACAGACAGCACCTTGCCTTTGGCGTATTGTGAAGATGATGATGATGATGATGATGAAAGAAGATTAAGGAAAGTTGCTTTCCTGGCTTACTCAGATGTATTATAGATAACAAACATTTTATTTAATAATGTAATAAAGACAACTGCATAATATATATATATATTATACTTGTATTCATGAAATTATTGACCAAATTTGAGAAGACATTTTAAAGAGATAAGCGAACACATTCTTTCCTCTTCCAATTCAATTTACTTTATATCTGATATCTTATTGGATTGTGTGAACTATTAATATTACTATATGCATACCATCAGATATATCTTATATTCTAAAGATAGGCTTCATTCTATAACAAAGTTTCGTAATAATAATTAGCGTTCCCAATGAAACTTTATTTTTTAAAATTCAGGTACTAACGTTACACGTGACGTGGACGGACGTGACTGACATGAAAAGATTTGAGCACAAGCGATTACAGGTTGAGAATGAGGCAACTAGTTGGAGAAACGGCTGTAGGCGACAGATGGTGGATTATAATCAGGTCAAGGAAGTATGCATTTAGGACGGGATGTAGCCACTGGCTAAGACACAATATGCTATAGTGGGCCTGGCCGTGCTCGCGCAATTTGTACAATTGGCTGCAAGTGGATAAACGGCTGTGTTCCCCTCTCCTTACGTGTATAATCTGCATACGAACTGGCTAATTCACTACGCCCGGCAGCAGTTTCGCCCGAAATCGAACATTAATCCATTACTCTACGGGCCCTGTTAATTCCTTTTAGACTGTTTTCACTATTACAAAATCATAAAGTTTGTTTTAGAACCGGCCTACGATATTTTGGCTCCATACGAGTTCCGCGTTATTACCATCCTCGTGTAGGCGACAGCATGAAACGAAAAAATGAACCTGAACACAATCCACCGGAATCGAAAGGACAGCCGTTCATTGTTAAATCTCCATCAATACTTCTGATACACGATACTAAATGTCCATAATAAATAAAACGCTACATTACTAAAAAAGTAAGTACTTTAAAAAAATTATTTTTAAAGTAATATACGTATAAAAAAATATTCATTTGTAAATATGTAATGAAAACAAAGATACACTATCCAATATATTTGTACGTACCACCAAGCACATAAAATTACTTACCAAACCTGAAAAGACGATCTAAATAAAGAAATAAGCGCTATAAATCAAATCATCCCTTATTTTTTCCACATAATTGTCCTCAAGTTTTTTTTTTATATTCGTTAACTGTTTGAAACATCTGTACTACGACAGACACACACTAGATAAATATTCACGGTTTACATGCAATAACAAAAGCAGGTAAGGAATATCCTGACAAGAAAAATCATTTCTAATTCTAAATGAGCAATTAAAATTACCTTCACGATATCATAATTAAGTTGCTAATGATTTTAAGGGGAGATCCGCACTTCTTTTGTCCAATCCATTTTACATGGGCGAACAGGGGTTTAGTTAGGTACCATTAATTAATGTTCTATTGAAGTTATGTAATTGACATTTCTACCATACGTTAACACATATATTTGAAACATAATGTATTAGTTTGAAACAATTTAAGAAGAAATACCAATATAAAATATCGGTATGGAGAACCATACATGACTTCCATATTCTAAGATTTATATTTAAAATCATTTTCGAAATGAAATATTACCATAGAAACTACTTCTTTCTACTTACTGCTTCAGCCTTAACCACAGTACTGTGGTCACTAACGTATACCACCTCACGTTATCGCACTCGATTTTCACTGATGATGGAAGTCGATGGCATTGCCGAAACGTCTGGTTTTGTAGAAAACATTGGACTACGGCCAAATATCCCGGGAAGGAATTTTAACAAAAACTACTTCTTTGTTGCCGATAACGTTGTACACATATATATAAAAAATATGCATAAAATTAATGGCTTGTATAAGTTAATGATTGATCTCCATTAAGTAGTGCTCAAGTTTCCAAAGTTTTAATATTATGATGTCCGTAATTAAAACATCAGAGCAGGTTTAGTGT
The DNA here is from genome assembly GCA_034769895.1 of Magicicada septendecula. Lineage (NCBI taxonomy): Eukaryota > Metazoa > Arthropoda > Insecta > Hemiptera > Cicadidae > Magicicada > Magicicada septendecula. Next base: position 81,592,192 of record CM068369.1, read on the forward strand.
GAATGAGGGTAACTGTGGACAAAAATTTTCAACATTTCCTATTGAGCGTTGCTTAGAGTAAAGCTGCGAATCTACAGTGTATGTTTCACAGAACAAACACGCGAAAAAGAAGGAGCGCTCCGAAGTCACTCATGGACCCTCAGCATCTTGCAGAGGGTTCATTCCCTAAAGACGAAAAGTCTGTCTATGAATCGTTCCTCTGTAAACACGTGCAATTACATTGCCCAGCGATCCACAGGAAGCAAATTGATGTCCATTTTTTCGGCTTGCACGCGTTATGTTGGTGTGGGTTTCGGCACTTTCCATTTAAAAAGCGTGCAAATGTAAGAAAATAAACATGAGTGAGGCCATAAATAACGTGAATTGTGTCTGTGTGTCTGTGTGTGTGTGTGTGTGTGTGTGTGTGTGTGTCTTCCCTGCCTTTTTATTGCTGTAATTATAATAATAAAATGGAAATCTAAACATTACATAACTGAGATATGCTTACCTGCCACGAACGATATATTATTTTATACATGGAGGAGTTCAGTGACATACACACGTACAGAAGAATTATATATATATATATATATATATATATATATATATAAAGATATTAACTCATACATAATTTACATTAAAATGAAAAAATTATAATTTTATTGCCTGGCAACAAAATTATTTTATTTTTAACAATTACCATTGTTTCAAAACGTTTAAATGAATTTTCAAGTACTTTACTGTTGTTAAAACGTAAAACGTTGCAGGTAAACTACCCCTTCCCCTTAACCGATCTTCACCAAAATCGAAAGTCCTTGAGACTTCTACAATTCAGGGACGTATGCACAACATTATTTGATTCTGTTTGAATTTGCGGCTATTATCGTTTGCCATAGAAAATACGCTTGATAAAAAAACGTTGCAGGTAAACTACCCCTTCCCCTTAACCGATCTTCACCAAAAACAATAGGTCTTGAGTACTCTACAAATCAGGGCTGTATGCAAAAAATTATTTGATTCTGTTTGAATTTGCGGCTGTTATCGTTTGCCATAGAAAATACCCTTGTTAAAAAAACGTTGCCGGTAAACTACCCCTTTCCCTTAACCGATCTTCACCAAAAACAATAGGTCTTGAGAACTCTACAATTTAGGACTGTATGCAAATAATCTTTTGATTCTGTTTGAATTTGCGGCTGTTATCGTTTGCTATAGGAAATACCCTTGTTAAAACATAAAACGTTACAGGTAAACTACCCCTTTCCCTTAACCGATCTTCACCAAAAACAATAGGTCTTGAGAACTCTACAATTCAGGGCTGTATCCGAAACATTATTTGATTCTGTTTGAATTTGCGGCAGTTATCGTTTGCCATAGAAAAATATCGGTATGGAGAACCATACATGACTTCCATATTCTAAGATTTAAATTTAAAATCATTTTCGAAATGAAATATTACCATAGAAACTACATCTTTCTACTTACTGCTTCAGCCTTAACCACAGTACTGTGGTCACTAACGTATACCACCTCACGTTATCGCACTCGATTTTCACTGATGATGGAAGTCGATGGCATTGCCGAAACGTCTGGTTTTGTAGAAAACATTGGACTACGGCCAAATATCCCGGGAAGGAATTTTAACAAAAACTACTTCTTTGTTGCCGATAACGTTGTACACATATATATAAAAAATATGCATAAAATTAATGGCTTGTATAAGTTAATGATTGATCTCCATTAAGTAGTGCTCAAGTTTCCAAAGTTTTAATATTATGATGTCCGTAATTAAAACATCAGAGCAGGTTTACTGTAAATGAGGGTACACCGTGGACTAAAATTTTCAACATTTCCTATTGAGCGTTGCTTAGAGTAAAGCTGCGAATCTACAGTGTATGTTTCACAGAACAAACACGCGAAAAAGAAGGAGCGCTCCGAAGTCACTCATGGACCCTCAGCATCTTGCAGAGGGTTCATTCCCTAAAGACGAAAAGTCTATCTATGAATCGTTCCTCTGTAAACACGTGCAGTTACACTGCCCAGCGATCCACAGGAAGCAAATTGATGTCCATTTTTTCGGCTTGCACGCGTTATGATGGTCAGGGTTTCGGCACTTCCCATTTAAAAAGCGTGCAAATGTAAGAAAATAAACATGAGTGAGGCCATAAATAACGTGAATTGTGTGTGTGTGTGTGTGTGTGTGTGTGTGTGTGTGTGTCTTCCCTGCCTTTTTATTGCTGTAGTCATAATAATAAAATGGAAACCTAAACATTACATAACTGAGATATGCTAACCTGCCACGAACGATATATTATTTTATACATGTACGAGGTGTGTTCAAAAAAAGACCGAACTATTTGTGTAGCACGTCAACTAGCGCATAGAGCGAGCTGCAGAATTAAGTGCTGCTAGCGACAGGTTTTGACGCCTGAATGCCGTTTTCTCTGTTCCGTCACGATCTTCAGTCTTCGAGCTACACGCGCTGTAGTGGGCACGGGCACACACCGTCCGGCGGATTTATAACGAAGTGAGAATGAAGATCTTAACACAACGTGTGTGTATAAAATTTTGCTGCTGACTTCGTAAAATCTTTACAGAGCTATTTCCATTGTCTTCCAAAGTTTTCATTACCATTTGCATTGGTACGCAGTTGTTGACCGATTTCAAAACGGGTCTCTTTCTGATCGTCGTCAACAAACACAGTAAGAATTTTTCAGTGATACGATACATTTAAATTTTTCTATCAAAATTTAATTTTACGATCTTAAATGGATTTTATCAGAAAGTATCGGCATTTAAACGATGATTTACAATTACCACATCACGAGCTCTCTTCCCATGATCTTCGATATCGCTTTGATCTGCACCGACCATTGTTTTTCCCTCTTTAAAAATTCTTAAACTAATCGTTCGTCTCACGCAGGCTTCCGCGTATGCTTAATTGAAAACCAGAATGTCTCTGAAAAGTTTTAACCTAGTTTTGCTGCAAAATTTCATACGCACACGTTGTTCTCGCGGTCTTTCTTAATCGCTTTGTCACTAATCCGCCGGTCAGCGTGTGCACGTCCCCACTCAATGTGATATACCTCAAAGACTACTGCTAATAGCGGAACACAATAAGTGGTAGTTTGTTGTCAAAAACTATCGCTAGGTGCGCGCAAAGTCGCGGCGCGTCGTTTGTGCGGATTGATGTGTTACTCAAAAAGTTTGGTCTTTTTATGAACACACCTCGTATATTAACTCGTACATAATTTACATTAAAATGAAAAAATTATAATTTTATTGCCTGGCAACAAAATTATTTTATTTTTAACAATTACCATTTTTTGAAAAAGTTTAAATGCATTTTCAAGTACTTTACTGTTGTTAAAACGTAAAACGTTGCAGGTAAACTACCCCTTCCCCTTAACCGATCTTCACCAAAATCGAAAATCCTTGAGACTTCAACAATTCAGGGACGTATGCAAACAATTATTTGATTCTGTTTGAATTTGCGGCTGTTATCGTTTGCCATAGAAAATACGCTTGATAAAAAAACGTTGCCGGTAAACTACCCCTTCCCCTTAACCGATCTTTACCAAAAACAATAGGTCTTGAGTACTCTACAAATCAGGGCTGCATGCAAATAATCTTTTGATTCTGTTTGAATTTGCGGCTGTTATCGTTTGCCATAGAAAATACCCTTGTTAAATAAACGTTGCAGGTAAACTACCCCTTTCCCTTAACCGATCTTCACCAAAAACAATGGATCTTGAGAACTCTACAATTTAGGGCTGTATACAAATAATCTTTTGATTCTGTTTGAATTTGCGGCTGTTATCGTTTGCCATAGAAAATACCCTTGTTAAAACATAAAATGTTGCAGGTAAACTACCCCTTTCCCTTAACCGATCTTCCCCAAAAACAACAGATCTTGAGACCTCCACAATTTAGGGCTGTATGCGAAACATTATTTGATTCTGTTTGAATTTGCGGCTGTTATCGTTAGCCAAAAAAAAAAATTTCCCTTGATAAAAAAAACCGTTGCAGGTAAACTACCCCTTTCCCTCAACCGATCTTCACCAAAAACAATAGGTCGTGAGTACTCTACAAATCAGGGCTGTATGCAAAAAATTATTTGATTCTGTTTGAATTTGCGGCTGTTATCGTTTGCCATAGAAAAATATCGGTATGGAGAACCATACATGACTTCCATATTCTAAGATTTATATTTAAAATCATTTTCAGCCAAACAGCCAGGCTGTGTCTTACCTGCCTTTTTATTGCTGTATTAAATGAAAAATATTATATTACATTAAAATGAAAAAATTATAATTTTATTGCCTGGCAACAAAATTATTTTATTTTTAACAATTACCATTGTTTCAAAAAGTTTAAATAAATTTTCAAGTACTTTACTCTTGTTAAAACGTAAAAGGTTGCAGGTAAACTACCCCTTCCCCTTAACCGATCTTCACCAAAATCGAAAGTCATTGAGACCTCTACAATTCAGGGACGTATGCAAAAAATTACTTGATTCTGTTTGAATTTGCGGCTGTTATCGTTTGCCATAGAAAATACGCTTGATAAAAAAACGTTGCAGGTAAACTACCCCTTCCCCTTAACCGATCTTCACCAAAAACAATAGGTCGCGAGTACTCTGCAAATCAGGGCTGCATGCAAAAAATTATTTGATTCTGTTTGAATTTGCGGCTGTTATCGTTTGCCATAGAAAATACCCTTGTTAAAAAAACGTTGCAGGTAAACTACCCCTTTCCCTCAACCGATCTTCACCAAAAACAACAGGTCTTGAGAACTCTACAATTTAGGGCTGTATGCAAATAATCTTTTGATTCTGTTTGAATTTGCGGCTGTTATCGTTTGCCATAGGAAATACCCTTGTTAAAACATAAAACGTTACAGGTAAACTACCCCTTTCCCTTAATCGATCTTCACCAAAAACAATAGGTCTTGAGTACTCTACAAATCAGGGCTGTATGCAAAAAATTATTTGATTCTGTTTGAATTTGCGGCTGTTATCGTTTGCCATAGAAAATACCCTTGTTAAAAAAACGTTGCAGGTAAACTACCCCTTTCCCTCAACCGATCTTCACCAAAAACAACAGGTCTTGAGAACTCTACAATTTAGGGCTGTATGCAAATAATCTTTTGATTCTGTTTGAATTTGCGGCTGTTATCGTTTGCCATAGGAAATACCCTTGTTAAAACATAAAACGTTACAGGTAAACTACCCCTTTCCCTTAACCGATCTTCACCAAAAACAATAGGTCTTGAGTACTCTACAAATCAGGGCTGTATGCAAAAAATTATTTGATTCTGTTTGAATTTGCGGCTGTTATCGTTTGCCATAGAAAATACGCTTGATAAAAAAACGTTGCAGGTAAACTACCCCTTCCCCTTAACCGATCTTCACCAAAAACAATAGGTCGCGAGTACTCTGCAAATCAGGGCTGCATGCAAAAAATTATTTGATTCTGTTTGAATTTGCGGCTGTTATCGTTTGCCATAGAAAATACCCTTGTTAAAAAAACGTTGCAGGTAAACTACCCCTTTCCCTCAACCGATCTTCACCAAAAACAACAGGTCTTGAGAACTCTACAATTTAGGGCTGTATGCAAATAATCTTTTGATTCTGTTTGAATTTGCGGCTGTTATCGTTTGCCATAGGAAATACGCTTGATAAAAAAACGTTGCAGGTAAACTACCCCTTCCCCTTAACCGATCTTCACCAAAAACAATAGGTCGCGAGTACTCTGCAAATCAGGGCTGCATGCAAAAAATTATTTGATTCTGTTTGAATTTGCGGCTGTTATCGTTTGCCATAGAAAATACCCTTGTTAAAAAAACGTTGCAGGTAAACTACCCCTTTCCCTCAACCGATCTTCACCAAAAACAACAGGTCTTGAGAACTCTACAATTTAGGGCTGTATGCAAATAATCTTTTGATTCTGTTTGAATTTGCGGCTGTTATCGTTTGCCATAGGAAATACCCTTGTTAAAACATAAAACGTTACAGGTAAACTACCCCTTTCCCTTAACCGATCTTCACCAAAAACAATAGGTCTTGAGTACTCTACAAATCAGGGCTGTATGCAAAAAATTATTTGATTCTGTTTGAATTTGCGGCTGTTATCGTTTGCCATAGAAAATACCCTTGTTAAAAAAACGTTGCAGGTAAACTACCCCTTTCCCTCAACCGATCTTCACCAAAAACAACAGGTCTTGAGAACTCTACAATTTAGGGCTGTATGCAAATAATCTTTTGATTCTGTTTGAATTTGCGGCTGTTATCGTTTGCCATAGGAAATACCCTTGTTAAAACATAAAACGTTACAGGTAAACTACCCCTTTCCCTTAACCGATCTTCACCAAAATCAACAGATCTTGAGAACTCTACAATTCAGGGCTGTATGCGAAACATTATTTGATTCTGTTTGAATTTGCGGCTGTTATCGTTTGCCAAACAAACAAAATTACCCTTGCTAAAAAAAAACCGTTGTAGGTAAACTACCCCTTTCCCTCAACCGATCTTCACCAAAAACAATAGGTCGCGAGTACTCTGCAAATCAGGGCTGCATGCAAAAAATTATTTGATTCTGTTCGAATTTGCGGGAGTTATCGTTTGCCATAGAAAAAAAATCTACAGACAGACAGACACACAGACAGACAGACAGACACACAGACACTTTTCGGAAAACGACTTTTTTTCATGTTTTGAGTGTAGTAGAATCAGAATCTGCAATAATCTCGAACACGATTTTTTTTGCCATCACCATACTTCCATTCCTTAAGGAATATGGAAGTAAAAAATCTACAGACAGATAGACACACAGACACTTTTCGAAAATATCGGTATGGAGAACCATACATGACTTCCATATTCTAAGATTTATATTTAAAATCATTTTCAGCCAAACAGCCAGGCTGTGTCTTGCCTGCCTTTTTATTGCTGTATTAAATGAAAATATCGGTATGGAGAACCATACATGACTTCCATATTCTAAGATTTATATTTAAAATCATTTTCACCCAAACAGCCAGGCTGTGTCTTACCTGCCTTTTTATTGCTGTATTAAATGAAAAATATTATATTACATTAAAATGAAAAAATTATAATTTTATTGCCTGGCAACAAAATTATTTTATTTTTAACAATTACCATTGTTTCAAAAAGTTTAAATAAATTTTCAAGTACTTTACTCTTGTTAAAACGTAAAAGGTTGCAGGTAAACTACCCCTTCCCCTTAACCGATCTTCACCAAAATCGAAAGTCATTGAGACCTCTACAATTCAGGGACGTATGCAAAAAATTATTTGATTCTGTTTGAATTTGCGGCTGTTATCGTTTGCCATAGAAAATACGCTTGATAAAAAAACGTTGCAGGTAAACTACCCCTTCCCCTTAACCGATCTTCACCAAAAACAATAGGTCTTGAGTACTCTACAAATCAGGGCTGTATGCAAAAAATTATTTGATTCTGTTTGAATTTGCGGCTGTTATCGTTTGCCATAGAAAATACCCTTGTTAAAAAAACGTTGCCGGTAAACTACCCCTTTCCCTTAACCGATCTTCACCAAAAACAATAGGTCTTGAGAACTCTACAATTTAGGGCTGTATGCAAATAATCTTTTGATTCTGTTTGAATTTGCGGCTGTTATCGTTTGCCATAGGAAATACCCTTGTTAAAACATAAAACGTTGCAGGTAAACTGCCCCTTTCCCTTAACCGATCTTCACCAAAAACAACAGGTCTTGAGTACTCTACAAATCAGGGCTGTATGCAAAACATTATTTGATTCTGTTTGAATTTGCGGCTGTTATCGTTTGCCATAGAAAATACCCTTGTTAAAAAAACGTTGCAGGTAAACTACCCCTTTCCCTCAACCGATCTTCACCAAAAACCACAAGTCTTGAGAACTCTACAATTTAGGGCTGTATGCAAATAATCTTTTGATTCTGTTTGAATTTGCGGCTGTTATCGTTTGCCATAGGAAATACCCTTGTTAAAACATAAAACGTTACAGGTAAACTACCCCTTTCCCTTAACCGATCTTCACCAAAAACAATAGGTCTTGAGTACTCTACAAATCAGGGCTGTATACAAAACATTATTTGATTCTGTTTGAATTTGCGGCTGTTATCGTTTGCCATAGAAAATACCCTTGATAAAACAAAAAACGTGGCAGGTAAACTACCCCTTTCCCTCAACCGAACTTCACCAAAAACAATAGGTCTTGAGAACTCTACAATTTAGGGCTGTATGCAAATAATCTTTTGATTCTGTTTGAATTTGCGGCTGTTATCGTTTGCCATAGGAAATACCCTTGTTAAAACATAAAACGTTACAGGTAAACTACCCCTTTCCCTTAACCGATCTTCACCAAAATCAGCAGATCTTGAGAACTCTACAATTCAGAGCTGTATGCGAAACATTATTTGATTCTGTTTGAATTTGCGGCTGTTATCGTTTGCCAAACAAACAAAATTACCCTTGCTAAAAAAAAACCGTTGCAGGTAAACTACCCCTTTCCCTCAACCGATCTTCACCAAAAACAATAGGTCGCGAGTACTCTGCAAATCAGGGCTGTATGCAAAAAATTATTTGATTCTGTTTGAATTTGCGGCAGTTATCGTTTGCCATAGAAAAAAAATCTACAGACAGACAGACACACAGACAGACAGACACACAGACACTTTTCGGAAAACGACTTTTTTTCATGTTTTGAGTGTAGTAGAATCAGAATCTGCAATAATCTCGAACACGATTTTTTTTGCCATAACCATACTTCCATTCCTTAAGGAATATGGAAGTAAAATTATATTACATTAAAATGAAAAAATTATAATTTTATTGCCTGGCAACAAAATTATTTTATTTTTAACAATTACCATTGTTTCAAAAAGTTTAAATAAATTTTCAAGTACTTTACTCTTGTTAAAACGTAAAAGGTTGCAGGTAAACTACCCCTTCCCCTTAACCGATCTTCACCAAAATCGAAAGTCATTGAGACCTCTACAATTCAGGGACGTATGCAAAAAATTACTTGATTCTGTTTGAATTTGCGGCTGTTATCGTTTGCCATAGAAAATACGCTTGATAAAAAAACGTTGCAGGTAAACTACCCCTTCCCCTTAACCGATCTTCACCAAAAACAATAGGTCTTGAGTACTCTACAAATCAGGGCTGTATGCAAAACATTATTTGATTCTGTTTGAATTTGCGGCTGTTATCGTTTGCCATAGAAAATACCCTTGTTAAAAAAACGTTGCAGGTAAACTACCCCTTTCCCTCAACCGAACTTCACCAAAAACAATAGGTCTTGAGAACTCTACAATTTAGGGCTGTATGCAAATAATCTTTTGATTCTGTTTGAATTTGCGGCTGTTATCGTTTGCCATACGAAATGCCCTTGTTAAAACATAAAACGTTACAGGTAAACTACCCCTTTCCCTTAACCGATCTTCACCAAAATCAACAGATCTTGAGAACTCTACAATTCAGGGCTGTATGCGAAACATTATTTGATTCTGTTTGAATTTGCGGCTGTTATCGTTTGCCAAACAAACAAAATTACCCTTGCTAAAAAAATATCGGTATGGAGAACCATACATGACTTCCATATTCTAAGATTTATATTTAAAATCATTTTCAGCCAAACAGCCAGGCTGTGTCTTACCTGCCTTTTTATTGCTGTATTAAATGAAAAATATTATATTACATTAAAATGAAAAAATTATAATTTTATTGCCTGGCAACAAAATTATTTTATTTTTAACAATTACCATTGTTTCAAAAAGTTTAAATAAATTTTCAAGTACTTTACTCTTGTTAAAACGTAAAAGGTTGCAGGTAAACTACCCCTTCCCCTTAACCGATCTTCACCAAAATCGAAAGTCATTGAGACCTCTACAATTCAGGGACGTATGCAAAAAATTATTTGATTCTGTTTGAATTTGCGGCTGTTATCGTTTGCCATAGAAAATACGCTTGATAAAAAAACGTTGCAGGTAAACTACCCCTTCCCCTTAACCGATCTTCACCAAAAACAATAGGTCTTGAGTACTCTACAAATCAGGACTGTATGCAAAACATTATTTGATTCTGTTTGAATTTGCGGCTGTTATCGTTTGCCATATAAAATACCCTTGTTAAAAAAACGTTGCAGGTAAACTACCCCTTTCCCTCAACCCATCTTCACCAAAAACAATAGGTCTTGAGAAATCTACAATTCAGGGCTGTATGCGAAACATTATTTGATTCTGTTTGAATTTGCGGCTGTTATCGTTTGCCAAAAAAAAAAAAAATTTCCCTTGATAAAAAAAACCGTTGCAGGTAAACTACCCCTTCCCCTCAACCGATCTTCACCAAAAACAATAGGTCGCGAGTACTCTACAAATCAGGGCTGTATGCAAAAAATTATTTGATTCTGTTTGAATTTGCGGCAGTTGTCGTTTGCCATAGAAAATACGCATGATAAAAAACGTTGCTGGTAAACTACCCCTTCCCCTCAACCGATCTTCACCAAAAACAAAAGGTCTTGAGTACTCTACAAATCAGGGCTGTATGCAGAAAATTATTTGATTCTGTTTGAATTTGCGGCTGTTATCGTATGCCATAGAAAATACCCTTGTTAAAAATACGTTGTAGGTAAACTACCCCTTTCCTTAACCGATCTTCACCAAAAACAAAAGGTATTGAGAACTCTACAATTTAGGGCTGTATGCAAATAATCTTTTCATTCTGTTTGAATTTGCGGCTGTTATCGTTTGCCATAGGAAATACCCTTGTTAAAACATAAAACGTTACAGGTAAACTACCCCTTTCCCTTAACCGATCTTCACCAAAAACAATAGGTCTTGAGAACTCTACAATTCAGGGCTGTATGCGAAACATTATTTGATTCTGTTTGAATTTGCGGCTGTTATCGTTTGCCAAACAAACAAAATTTCCCTTGCTAAAAAAAAACCGTTGCAGGTAAACTACCCCTTTCCCTCAACCGATCTTCACCAAAAACAATAGGTCGCGAGAACTCTGCAAAACCGGGCTGTATGCAAAAAATTATTTGATTCTGTTTGAATTTGCGGCAGTTATCGTTTGCCATAGAAAAAAATTCTACAGACACACAGACAGCCAGACAGACAGACAGACAGACACACAGACACTTTTCGGAAAACGACTTTTTTTCATGTTTTGAGTGTAGTAGAATCAGAATCTGCAATAATCTCGAACACGATTTTTTTTGCCATCACCATACTTCCATTCCTTAAGGAATATGGAAGTAAAACCGTTGTAGGTAAACTACCCCTTTCCCTCAACCGATCTTCACCAAAAACAATAGGTCGCGAGTACTCTGCAAATCAGGGCTGCATGCAAAAAATTATTTGATTCTGTTTGAATTTGCGGCTGTTATCGTTTGCCATAGAAAATACCCTTGTTAAAAAAACGTTGCAGGTAAACTACCCCTTTCCCTCAACCGATCTTCACCAAAAACAACAGGTCTTGAGAACTCTACAATTTAGGGCTGTATGCAAATAATCTTTTGATTCTGTTTGAATTTGCGGCTGTTATCGTTTGCCATAGGAAATACCCTTGTTAAAATATAAAACGTTACAGGTAAACTACCCCTTTCCCTTAACCGATCTTCACCAAAAACAATAGGTCTTGAGTACTCTACAAATCAGGGCTGTATGCAAAACATTATTTGATTCTGTTTGAATTTGCGGCTGTTATCGTTTGCCATAGAAAATACCCTTGTTAAAAAAACGTTGCGGGTAAACTACCCCTTTCCCTCAACCGAACTTCACCAAAAACAATAGGTCTTGAGAACTCTACAATTTAGGGCTGTATGCAAATAATCTTTTGATTCTGTTTGAATTTGCGGCTGTTATCGTTTGCCATAGGAAATACCCTTGTTAAAACATAAAACGTTACAGGTAAACTACCCCTTTCCCTTAACCGATCTTCACCAAAATCAACAGATCTTGAGAACTCTACAATTCAGGGCTGTATGCGAAACATTATTTGATTCTGTTTGAATTTGCGGCTGTTATCGTTTGCCAAACAAACAAAATTACCCTTGCTAAAAAAAAACCGTTGTAGGTAAACTACCCCTTTCCCTCAACCGATCTTCACCAAAAACAATAGGTCGCGAGTACTCTGCAAGTCAGGGATGCATGCAAAAAATTATTTGATTCTGTTCGAATTTGCGGCAGTTATCGTTTGCCATAGAAAAAAAATCTACAGACAGACAGACACACAGACACTTTTCGGAAAACGACTTTTTTTCATGTTTTGAGTGTAGTAGAATCAGAATCTGCAATAATCTCGAACACGATTTTTTTTGCCATCACCATACTTCCATTCCTTAAGGAATATGGAAGTAAAACGACTTTTTTCATGTTTTGAGTGTAGTACAATCAGAATCTGCAATAATCTCGAACACGATTTTTTTGCCATCACCATACTTCCATTTCCTTAAGGAATATGGAAGTAAAAATCTACACACAGACACAGAGACACTTTTCGGAAAACGACTTTTTTTCATGTTTTGAGTGTAGTACAATCAGAATCTGCAATAATCTCGAACACGATTTTTTTTGCCATCACCATACTTCCATTTCCTTAAGGAATATGGAAGTAAAAATAATTATATTTTATAAAATTAAAAAAAAATTTTTATTTAAAAATGTTTCTACAAAATTAATTTGTTATAGGAAGAGTTTAATTCTAGTACATTTTGATTGTTACATTGTACTGTTCAACAACAACAAAATTTGAACTCAATAGCACTTAGTTTTTGATAAAAGTGTACCTAATTGTTGAAATCCATGGTTACGGAAAACGCGTGTAAAACTAAACAATGGAAGCCGGAAAACAACGTGTAATACGTTTTTATTTTATTTTGTTATGGTCACATTAATGTACAGGGTAACTCAAAAAGTGAAGGCAAGTTTTATTTTCCCTGCTGCAATGGATGGCAGCACTGACTGAACAATGACATATCATAACCTCAAAGTTTGTTTGTTCTTTAGCTGTGTTGTTTCAGTGCTCAGCTCCATTCGTAGTGATTTCAGAGCATTTTATTATGAATGCCCCGTTGTCCGTGTGCACCAAGGAAGAAATGAGCGGAGTGGTACGTTTTTTGCACTCTGAAGGGACTAAACCTGCGGAGATTATTCGCAGAATGCAGCAGCAGTACGGTGAGAGCTGTCTTAGTGAACGCAAAATTTATGAGTGGATAAATCGCTTTAAAAATGGTCGTGTATCTATCTGCGATGAAGAGCGTTCAGGTAGGCCATCCACTTCGAAGACGGACAAGAACATCGAGACAGTTGAGCGAATGATTCATGATGATCGTCGTGTCAAAATTGATGATATTGGGCATGCGTTGAACATTAGCCACGGTTCAGGAGTTGCAATCATCCACGAATCACTAAATTATCGCAAAGTGTGTGCTCGTTGGGTACTACATCGACTGACAGACCAGCACAAACAGAAACGTTTGGAAATTTCGAAATCACATTTAAGGCATTTAGAAGAGGAAGGAGAAGAGTTTCTCAGTCGCATAGTAACCGTTGATGAGACGTGGGTCCATCACTTCGAACCACAGAGTAAGCGGCAGAGTATGGTGTGGAAACATCCATCCTCGCCTACAGCAAAAAAGTTCAAAAGACAAGTTTCTGCAGGAAAGTTGATGATGACAGTGTTTTGGGATATGAAAGGTCCACTTCTAATTCATTACACTCCTAAAGGTCAAACAGTGAATAGTGACTGCTGCTGTGAGCTACTGCGAGATCTGAAACCCAAAATCAAAACAAAGAGGCGAGGAAAACTTTCAAAAGGTGTGCTTTTGCTTCAGGACAATGCCCGTCCTCATACTGCGGGGAAAACGATCCAGTGCATTCAAGATCTTGGTTTTGAGCTCCTGGAGCATCCGCCGTACAGTCCTGACCTAGCTCCAAGTGATCTTCACCTTTTTGGTCCGATGAAGGAGCACCTGCGTGAATCCAAGTTTTCGTCGGATGACGAGGTTGTGGAGGCGGTGCGCGAGTGGCTGTGCACGATGCCACAAATCTTCTTCTAGGACGGAATTACGAAGCTTGTCTAGAGATGGACCAAGTGCATAGAAGTTGAGGGAGATTATGTAGAGAAATGATGTTACTTGTCATCTTGTTTTCACAATAAAAAGTTCCTTTTTAAAAATTTGCCTTTACTTTTTGACTTACCCTCGTAGATAACCTAATAAAAGTATTATATTCTCTTAATCAGAATTAAATGGAGACTTTTTTGGGACAATAAAAAAAAACTTGATTTTTTGTCCGAAAAACTGTTGATCACTTAATACAATTAGCTATATAATCAAGAGCGCATGCCGACTTTATCAATATAATATCTAAATGTCTACCCAAGACGAACCCAAACAGTTTGTTTGTTTTTTTTTTCTTCCAAAAATATCTACAAGCATTCATGTAAAAATATCAATGTTCACAGAAATAGTTAATTTTCATGTATATCTTACCCTTCAAATTTGTATTACTTACTTTTCCACTGTATGCCAATGTGGTAACCAATTAGGTTACAACTTACTTTTGTCGGATCTAGTCCTGACCTTATTGAGTTCCTACAATTTTCAGTAATACTATCAGAAAATGTCACACATCTAATGCAGAAACACAATATTGCAAAATGTCATCTCTCTCTCCTCGCCCCACTCTGTAGCCACACGGCCAAACGACCTTCATCCCACCTAATCTCGTCTAGTCCACCGTCTCGACCATCTGGGTGTCTATGCAAAACAGCCAGATAAAGTCGGGTACCATAGCTATACACGTTTTACGTACAGTATTTGACATTCCACTCATACTAGTCATATATCGGAATATCTCCGTCGTGCACCACTACCTCCTCTCTTGATAAAACAGGTTTCGACATCGCATTGTTTGCATGTGTCGAAACCACACACTTGCAAAATACTTCGTTCATATCGTTCGGCGCAATGTTCAGGTCTGTACGAAGCTTTAACGTACGGCAATAAAAGTGGCGGCAGAATTCTATTCAACAGCATAACTCAAAGATAAGAATAACACAATGAAGAACAGTTAATAAAAAGTGAACCGAAATACCTGTGTGAATGCCAACCCATATGTAAAAGACGAAAGTTCTTATAACAAGATAACAGTAAGTTATACTTATTAGCAGTGTACTAGAATAAACGTATAACATCGGCTACTTAACGCAGACCCTCTAACGGCACAGCCTGCCATTTACAATGTTACTGCGGAATGTTTTACGCTTGACCACGAAACGTCTGAAAGGGACTGAAACTCCGACGTGGAATTTCAAAATAAGAGACAGGATAAAGGATAATAAATCACAAGGACCTCAACACCGCACACAATACCCTCTCTCAGAGATTACCCACGCAAGCAGTAGATTACGATCCCCGACTGAATGAAAGCGGGCGCAGCACACAGAATGACATTACCCGGGATAAAGTGAGAAAATGAAAACGCCCGAACTCATGTAAGAAAAAATCCGGCCGTAATGGAGAACAATATTACCGACTTACAGAGATGCACTGGCAATAGATTAACGTTTCTCGACGTGCGTTTTATACGAAGGAAATCCCAACGGGATCCGGACTAACAGTGCACCAAACTTTGACAATAAGGAGAAACTACTAGTCACGTCATAACCAAATTTTTAAATGTGAATACATTTAATATCAGAGTAGATAATATTTTAATTAAATTAATCTATATATATAAAACTCAAAGTCTGAGGATTTATGGGTACTGAATACAAATCCACACCGTTACACCGAGCTGACACGTATATTACGATGTGGAAAAGAAGAAGTGTACTAATTGTAAATTGTCCTATTACTTAATGCAAAGAGAAAATACGTGTTGTTTTCATTTGTGAGGTTAGGTGACAACGGTTTTTAGTTTTTAGTTTACTGCTGAAATAAATAAAAACCATGGTTGAGGAAAACAACGTTTAATGTGTTATACAATGCTTCTAATACAGTAACACTTAAAATAAAGAATTAGCGCTTTTGATTTAACAGGTACTTTATAAATATCTCCAAAGGCTTTATAAACGGCTACTTTTAAATCTTCAAAGGCTGTTCCACCAACATCATTTAGTACAAGTGTTGCTTTGGAGAGAATTTGACTAATGAGTACAACATTGTTATACGAGCTGACAGAATGCCATATAGACATAGACAATAAAAATTATATTAAACTACTTATTAAAAGTCAAATATTCGCGTGCGATGCCGCGGGTAACAGCTAGTTAAAAACTATATGGAACGAAGTAACAAAAACATATTTTAAAATATCACTACACAACATTGACTACTGTTGACATATAGTATCGTTTAACTATTTACGCTATCGTATCTTGCCGAATTCTTTCTAATACTGAATATCCTACTTCACAATTTCTTATCAAAGTCTCGTTGTTACGATAGTAGAAGAATGAAAAACCGAACAAAATAATTCAACAAATTTATCATTTTGGTATGCTTCATTTACCTTCCTCCTTTCGAGAATTAACCTAGTGGCCTGTGGTAATTTAAATCAGCAGTCTGTGTCACCCACAGAGCACGCGGTGAACTCTACCGTGGAGTCTCCTACACGTTTGTGACCGCGCTGTTGTAAGCATAACCAGTCCGAAATTCTCTGTTTATTGTGTTTATAGTAACTGGACCATTGTGAAATCCAATCCGATACCGTGACATTCGAAGGTATTTATAATTCTTTATCACAATTTTCCGGGCTGTTAGGCCGTGGTCTAAGTCCCTGTTTTTCTCCAGACGTTTCGTCCCTACCGATGACGGACATCTTCAGTGGCGCAGGAACACAGATCACAACACCCGCCAACGAATGCAAACAAAGACTATTCTGTCCTGTTGTGGAACATATTTATACACTTTTTTACGTTCATTTATTTGTAATTCTGTTTAGAAATTAATATAGCCTCCAAGTAATAAGAAAAACTTTCTACAATCTCGTTTTACTACTGTCATAAATAATATACAGCTTTAGTCGCTTGCAATTCGTAAGTTGAAATATTTTACGTTCGGAAAGTTACACAATTCTTTCACTACGCCACTCCTGTATGACAATACCCTACACTAACTTAATACAATAATTATACATCACATACAACGTACTCGCTACTCGGCATGGGTCCTTATTTCAGGGTCCATACGACAAAAAACGAGTCCTCTTTTTACCTTTCAAAGGCAATCAGTCCTCTTATTTTCAAAAATATTCAGATGTTGGTTAAAATTCTCTTTAATTTGTTACCCACATATGCTTTTGCGATTTTTTCTACCTCAATATTGCGTGAGGGGGGGGTCAAACTCAAAAACAATACGGTTCTGTAGGGCAAAAGTATGAACACACATTCCAAAGTTTACGAAAATCAGCTAATGCGGTCAAAAGTTATCGTGGGACATACCCTGAACAGATGGGTAGACAGACGGACAAATACCAAACGGTCGTGTTAAAACTGAGAACTCGCTTCGCTCGATCAAGAACCTAAGTCTCAGAAGTAAATTCGTGATATCTTTTATCAAATGATTCTATATTTATCGAAGCTGGTAATAGTGATATTAGAAAATCAATCATAGACTGAAAATATAACCAGGACACAGTTTTCAGTAACACACAATTGAAGTTTTCAGTTGCTATAATTTTTTTATTATTTAGCTTCAATGACTTATTTGTTAGATGTACAACAAATATGTAAAAAGACTCTATCGTCTTTGATTTTAATCAATTATATTGTACTGTAAACTCGTTTTATGTAAAAACAAATGTGCAGCAGGAAGTATCATACTGAAAGCCCACAATTTCTCTCAACCTGCATAAAATGTCCTACACATTCAAAATCGTGTTAACAACAAAATATTTTTCTTTTACTTCCATTTCTGTTGTTTCACTTTCTAGCCCACGAGTTCACTCTGAATTGGCATGCAGCTGTGTACAAATAGAGTCAGCCTTCGTAATGAGGGTGCATCATTTCATTAACTCAATTATGCTTTCTAGCAGGCCTACAGGATATGACATTCGCTATTTGCTGGATTAATTATGTGCCGTAACTAAAGATAATTTAACAGTTATTATTCTGTCTCCTCCAATTACAATTTCTCTTGTTTTTGCTAAGGCCTTCTCTGTCAATGTATTTCGTATAGCAACAAAAATTTGTTCGAGGTAGAAATTTAAACATGCGATCCGCCTCGCGACTTCTTTGTTTTTATAAATTTATTCCTGGGGACTGAAAAAACAGATCGTTTACAGATAATTTAAAAGAAAAAATTATTTTTCTGAACCATTTGTAGCGGAACACGGATGACGAACACACAGGTACAGTAGGCAGTAGGCTTATACACCCTGCCATCCCCATTACCAAACTGAAACTGGCCACTAAGTCAGTAAGGATGTATGAACGAAAATCGGTTTCAGATTTTCTGTAAGTCCTTTTAACGACTAAAAAGAAAAAAAGTACTCTTTAATAACGAAAAACGAACAAAAATCGAAAACCAAGAAACTCCGTCGTCAAATTACCATACAAATTTACATTTTTTTTCAAACACGCCTACAAACATACCGTAAATCCCTTACTGAATCTATGTATAGCTTAAAACGTAATTTAAAGCGTACGCGTGAAGAGTGTATACACTGTCCATATAAGTTGCAAATGTAACTTCTAAAACGTCTCATGCGTCTGTTAAGTCATTTTATACAGTGTCAAAGTTTTACATTTATAGACTACGATCAGGGGCGGATTATCCATAACGCTAGAGTATGCTGCCGCACGGGCACCAGGACCTCACCCGTCAGAGGGGACACCATCCAGCCCTAAAAAACAAAAACGTTTTGAAGATATTAAATGTGAAAAAAAAATAAAACAAATGTCCTCCATCCAAAATCATAAAAAGATGTGTGCACACTTTTCGACGATCTTCTAATAGAATTGAGCACTTTGTACCACGACTAAAATTGCAAGAAAGAGGTTTTTTCAAATCGTTCGAATGAAGATGACAGATTCCATGATACTACTACACTTTATCCGCTTAAAGTATTAAACTGGATTACTGATTGTAAAATGATTGATGTATTTTCGAATTTATACATTGTTTATCGCCTGCTTTTCACGATTCCAATAGCTAACTGGGAATCTGAAAGAGTACTTTCTGCATTAAAACGAAAAAGATATGTTGAGTACAAGTATGGGAGATGGGAGATTATCTTCGTTAGCAAGGTTGAATATTGAAAGCGACATACTTGAATCGCTCGATTTAGAAGAAATTATACAAAACTCCGTTAAGGCAAAATCAAGAAAAAATGGATCGATTAGTATTTTCTAAGCTTGAGTACTACTAAGCTCATTGTAATCACTATTTAGTTAAATATTTGTTGTAATTTGAGAATTTAATATAATTTTTAACTTTCGAAATTGAGTATGCCATTTATCAGTATAAATAATGGATATATGGTTGAATTTGGAATCGAGGGGGGAGGCACCAGTCTGATGCATACCAGTACGTCTGCATACTAGTAAGTCTGATGCATTCCAGTCTTACAGCATAGGGCACCACGCGCTTCTATTACGACCCTGACTACGATAAGAGTTGTTTACTAATCTGTTACCTATTGTTTACTAATAGATTAAGCTTATCAGTAAATAAATCAATCACACTAACAGAACATCAACAAATATTTACTCTACAAAACAAAGTTCTGAGAAAACACGCATAGCATATCACGCATATCAGAAATAACATTATTCTACAGTGTACGCAATGCATGCGGCACTACAATCTGTAACAAATCCTCGATTATAACTTCTAAACCATTTAGTTACAATCGTGTTTCACATATTACTGACATGTAGAGGTGGGCCGAAATACCTACAACAGGTATTTTGGAACGATATTTTTGTGGAACGGCTACAACAGAGACTGAAAAGTTGAAATACCTGTTCCGATTCAACGATCACTGAAAACTAAAAAATCGAAATACCCTTTCCGATTACTCGCGGTTCCGAGTCGCGTGACCCCCGTCCTCCTACGCAACTATCGAATAAACAAGTAAACGAGTACTACGAGTACAAAGCCACTTTTTGGTGCTGAATAGTTCACTCTGCGCACGTACCGATTGCCATACAAGTACGAAACGAAGCAAAACAGCGAGGTTCAGAATATCTCTATGCCAAAGAGACGAAGCTATTTTTAATAAATGAAAAAATGCATACTCATGTTGCATTTATCCTCGTGTGTTATGCATATATATAATACAGATCATAATAACAAATCATATACTATACTAGTCACCAACTTGGTAAATTTTGAAAAAGCGAATTATACTGTGTTATAACCTATAGAGTGGTTGATAGGCCATATAGTACTTTTTGTTAATGTGATTTCCAAAATGGAATCAATAATTTAATATTAAATCTATGTTAGTTTGTTTACTCCTAGTGAAAACTTAAATTAGTATTCCCAAAGGGAGATACGCCTATAATTCTCTTGTTTCTTATTTTCTTTTACACAGTAACATCTTAATAAAGTCACAGTGTAAAGTAACACTGGTTAATACTTTTAGTTTTGTTATTTTTTTGGAACGGTTTTGTTCGTACCTATTATTTTCAAATACCAGTTTTAGCACACCTCTATTGACATGCATGTCATTGATTAATAAAAAAAGAAACAAACTTTTTTTAAGTAAGACAACACGGTACCACTTACAACATCGACGTATAACTGAACGGAACCATATTATGATAGATACACAGCAGATAAATATCAACGGTTTGTACGCAATAACAAAATCAGGTAAGTAATACCCTGGGATGAAAAATCATTTCGAATTCTCAAATGAGCAATTAAAATTGCCTTCACAATATCACAATTAAGTTGCTGATGTTTTTAATTCTCTATAAAATACACTGGAATGAGAAAAAATATATATTCACGCCTGTATTTCTGTAATTACTTATCCTATTATTAACGGTATATTTAGAGACTAATATTTGATTTGTTACATTAAGAATTCTGTTGTTATTCCATACAATGGAATTATTAATTGTATTCCACACAATTAAGCTACTGTCTGATACTGATAAAAATAAGAGACAAGGTATTTAAACTACAATAGATATCCAGATAGGAAGAAACCACAGGGTTGAGGTATGGAGTAGTCTGTACGTGTACAAGGGGTGGGAGGCGTTAATTGCTTCCACTTACCGCCCTAGTAAGTGCTGAGTGGCGGAAGATGCGCACAACAATGAGAACGGATGAAACTGAAGGATTCACGGGAAACTCAAGACACAATGTGAGAAAACTTGCCTGAAACGAATGTCTATTAACAATCGTAAAAATATAAAACGGTGTTGGAAATAATTCGACGCACCACCTCATGTATTGCGAAGTACGAGGATAAATGTACTGACTGTAAGTGTAAGTAAATGTCTAAAAGATAACGATAATGTACGTGCCGCCAAGGCTTGTTTTATATTTTCTACACATCACGTTTCACGTAAAGATGAGGATACAAAATGTAGAAACTGATACGCGCAAATAATTCTTTCTGATGAGAAATTCGCGCGATATTTACACAAGTCTAATCAAACGTGTATATCAAACTATCTTCAGTCTGAACCATATAACTTATGCTAGTTCTCACAAATACACCACACAATCGGAAAAACAAACAGGAGAGTAAAAAATACGACTGAAAAAACTGTGTGGAGAATTAATCGTAAAAGTCTTCGTGTCGGAAGAAAACAGAACGACACAAAATCATGACCTAATTTTTGGAGACGAAACAAAACATGATAGCTACGTATTCTCTTTTCCCTAGAGTTTTACACGGACCGGTACCGTAAAAGGAAACCTACCATGCTAACTAACTTGGAGGTTCAACTAGATAAAACTGAAATATTTTATTTGTGTATTTGTGTGTATGCATGTATGTCTGCAATAAATACAACTATATACTATTTCCGTTCTTAGTTTAATCCTGATATAAACAAACAGGCGTGGCGCATCTGAAACGCTATTTGCTACATGAATTAGAGGCGTGTCCTGACAGAAGCAGTACAGACAGGGTACATATAACACTGATACTGTATAGACACACGTAAACTGTAATAGTTTATCCTGACCAAAGTAAAATTTGTGTGACAGTGTCAGACCGACAGTGAAACATTTTATAACACCAGTCACATGACTATACAGACATTCTGTTCATGCGCGTAATACATTACTGTGTGAACAGTGTCAACGCCCCTGACCAATAGACTTTCAGATTTGTCACGTGGGTTTGTTTACATCAGAACTGAACTAAGAACGGAAACGGTATAAAACTACTCACGAGGTAAGCGGTAAGTATACAACAAACGTGTTTCGTGGCAGAACACCAACGACCGTTAAAGGATTCGGAGAACAAAACACATACAAAGAATGAATAAAGCTTTTGAGAAACGGTGTCAAAATGATTCGATTGCCGTAATAGAGAGAGTGAACGATAACAGCAAACGAAAAGCCATTTAAAACGAGAAAGACTGGTTACATTTAGTAAACGGAGTACGAATTTCTTAGTGTTTGTACCAGAACGTCCAGATCATAAAAAAAGGAATGTAAAGGTTTAAAAGACACGATGCTTAAAAACGCCGAATCAGTTACTATAAGTAAATTACCATCTACATTAGACCGAGCTGTCATTTTCTCCATAAAAAAACATTTTCAAAGGACAGGATTTACGTTTAGTATATCCTACAATATATGTACGATGAGAATTTTTTAAATACCTGTTTCTACTTATATGAAAAATAGAATATCGTATTTAAAAAATTCTTGTAACCGGACAGAACCTTCAGGAATCATGTAAATAAAGCAGACGTAAACTGTAAGCTTAATGTGTTTGTATGCCTACTTGTTTACGGCTAACACTTACTTTGGGCTTCTGTTTGATACTAAAATTCTTGTAACCGGACAGACCTTCAGGAATCATGTAAATAACGCAGACGTAAACTGTAAGCTTAATGTGTTTGTATGCCTACTTGTTTACGGCTAACACTTACCTTGGGCTTCTGTTTGATACTAAAATTCTTGTAACCGGACAGAACCTTCAGGAATCATGTAAATAACGCAGACGTAAAGTGTAAGCTTAATGTGTTTGTATGCCTACTTGTTTACGGCTAACACTTACTTTGGGCTTCTGTTTGATACTAAAATTCTTGTAACCGGACAGACCCTTCAGGAATCATGTAAATAACGCAGACGTAAAGTGTAAGCTTAATGTGTTTGTATGCCTACTTGTTTACGGCTAACAGTTACCTTGGGCTTCTGTTTGATACTAAAATTCTTGTAACCGGACAGACCCTTCAGGAATCATGTAAATAACGCAGACGTAAAGTGTAAGCTTAATGTGTTTGTATGCCTACTTGTTTACGGCTAACACTTACTTTGGGCTTCTGTTTGATACTAAAATTCTTGTAACCGGACAGACCCTTCAGGAATCATGTAAATAACGCAGACGTAAAGTGTAAGCTTAATGTGTTTGTATGCCTACTTGTTTACGGCTAACACTTACCTTGGGCTTCTGTTTGATACTAAAATTCTTGTAACCGGGCAGAACCTTCAGAAATCATGTAGGCCTAAATAACGCAGACGTAAAGTGTAAGCTTAATGTGTTTGTATGGCTACTTGTTTACGGCTAACACTTACCATGGGCTTCTGTTTGATACTAAAATTCTTGTAACCGGGCAGAACCTTCAGAAATCATGTAGGCCTAAATAACGCAGACGTAAAGTGTAAGCTTAATGTGTTTGTATGGCTACTTGTTTACGGCTAACACTTACCATGGGCTTCTGTTTGATACTAAAATTCTTGTAACCGGGCAGAACCTTCAGAAATCATGTAGGCCTAAATAACGCAGACGTAAAGTGTAAGCTTAATGTGTTTGTATGGCTACTTGTTTACGGCTAACACTTACCTTGGGCTTCTGTTTGATACTAAAATTCTTGTAACCGAACAGACCCTTCAGAAATCATGTAGGCCTAAATAACGCAGACGTAAAGTGTAAGCTTAATGTGTTTGTATGGCTACTTGTTTACGGCTAACACTTACCATGGGCTTCTGTTTGATACTAAAATTCTTGTAACCGGACAGAACCTTCAGAAATCATGTAGGCCTAAATAACGCAGACGTAAAGTGTAAGCTTAAAGTGTTTGTATGGCTACTTGTTTACGGCTAACACTTACCTTGGGCTTCTGTTTGATACTAAAATTCTTGTAACCGGACAGACCCTTCAGGAATCATGTAAATAACGCAGACGTAAAGTGTAAGCTTAAAGTGTTTGTATGCCTACTTGTTTACGGCTAACAGTTACCTTGGGCTTCTGTTTGATACTAAAAAGCGTTTACGTCTTACCTGAAACAAAAACAAGATCAACTGTAAATATAGAAGCGTAAATTCTACAAAAGCATTTATGAAAGTAAAACAATAAAAAAACTGTGGAAGTTAAATTTGTGTCCTTTAAAGTCGCAAATCGTTCAAATATGACGACAGACGCCTTAGGAAGTATGGTCTTGCAAGAAACACAATATTATGCTGCAAGTTGAGTCTGAGACAATACGGTACATCAACAGACAACAAAACACAACTACTTCCTACGTCTGGAATTACGTTTTCTTAGGCGGGTTAGTTTTGCTTCTTTAAAGTGGACGGAGCTTTGCTTCGGTTATTAAAGTTTACCACAGCATGTTTATTCTCTGGGATGTACGAATTTCTGAGACTGAAATATAAAGAATAATACTTAAAGTTTTTGACCTATCATCACCTACCTCACGTTTTTTACCTATGAACTCAGATTACATCAAATGATTAAGTCTCCGATTTTTACAAGTTATAATTGATGTTAATTTCTACTAAAGCATTATTCGTATTCCACACTGCCACAAAAATGAATTGTAATCAACTGGGTGAATGTCAAGTTATTTTACAAAACACGAGTTCCCTCAAAAAAAAATCGTCTACACCCTGTTCCATATAATGTACCCTCAGTTACGGCCGTAGAAAAAATAATTGATACATTTCCCTAAGCCACATCTTACTTTATCGATCGTAAGTTACCTGTCCTGCTTCCTCTTAGAACCGCAGTGAGAGACAGAAACTGAATGATGCAGTATCACTGATACTTACAGTGAACCTAAAACTAAGGTTCACACGTATATAAGCAAAATACTGTACTACAGATGTCGCAGTGTTCATAAATAATAAAGAAATAAACCCTCCCGTTTAAATCAATGAAGATTAAATGGACAGAGTACTTCGGAAGGCCGAGAAACGATGGTTGCCGAAACAGGTTATTAACAGCACAATGTCAACTGCGATTTTCTGTATAACTTTTGGTTTCTTAGCCTGTATATGGGTTTGCTACAAAAACTCGGACTTTAAACATCATACCCGATTATGATTCTTTTTATAATGGCAATTTAATGAGTTTTGTTTTATCGGTTATGTAATTTTGAGAAACGCGCTGTTTTAAATTATCACAAACTAAATTTCGCCTACGATCTCGCAAATAAAACATATTATGGATTAAACAAGCATCTGACATCTAGCTTCATATCATGAAGCACGAAATGCAAAATGTACAAAACACTTATCAGGCCAGTGCTGACATATGCTTCAGAAACCTGGACAGTGACAAAAAATAGCGAGAGACGTCTAGGTCGCTGAGAAAGACGGATTCTAAGAACAATATTTAGAGGAGTACAAGAAAATGGAATGTGGCGCTATAATTATGAACTATACCATCTTTACAAAGAGCCGGACATTGTGAGGCTAATCAAAATACACAGGCTAAGGTGGGTTGGACACATAGACAGAACGGAGGAAGGGTACCCTACGAAACAAATTTTCTACCAGAGACCAATGGATAGTTGAAAAAGGGGAAGACCCCGACGTAGATTCAAAGACCAGATAGAGGAAGACCTTCGAAAGCTGAACATAAGAAACTGGAAAGCCAAGGCATGCAATAAGGAAGAATGGAGTCGACTCTTGGAGCAGGCCAAGACCCACCAAGGGTTGTAGAGCCACGGTTGATGATGATGGTGACGAAAGTTCGCCTACAAGGTGTAAAACAATACGCTTCATATGTGTACAGAATTACACACGTAGATTACCGGACCATTTACCTTTATAGTAAAGTGGCTGTATATCCTAGCTCTAGCATTTCTGTAAACCGGAAGAGACTGCAGAGAAAAATATAAATCATTTCTCCACTCTAGTGAATGCGACTTCTTTCCCACAGATTACCTATAACAATTATTCTGTTTGAAACGAGCTTTACTTTTTGGTTTCACGACTCTAATGTTCTCTTTCGTCTCTTTGTATCTTGCCCCTGTATTGTCACCATTTAACTCAAGTTACAACCAGTCGAATAGCGCAGGTAGCTTCGCGCTCATCCGCGTCAGCCAATCGTGTAAAACACGTGTCGAATGATGTTCGATCATATGCTCGATTCAAGGTCAAGTTGCATCATTTTAATTAACACGATTCAAGAGGTCGCAGCAGAAATAAATGTATAATCGCAGTAGGAGTTGCCGGATAATTAAGGCTGATTCCTTTTTTTTGGGGGGGGGGCAATATTAGACAAGATACGGCCTAATGTTTGGTAGCGAACTCATAAGGTGCTTATTTTCAAGCTCGCACAGAAGGAACAGATTTTCTCTTCGGTTAAAATACAATTTTTTAATCCACATCCTATAGATTAACAATTTTATTTAAAAATATTGCATAACAGAGTGTTCCGAACCGGATGGCACCTAACTGATTAGAAGACCCTTAGGTCGCACGCGCACTCATAACCGGCCCCGGCCCCGGCCCCAGCGGTTTAAGTATAAGTATACGGTCCAATTCAAAACCATAAAATTTTTGTAATCTCCGTGAAATTGTGAGAAAAATGAGTCCAAACAACACATAATTGAAATATATATGAGTATTTTAGGTATTTCTAAAGCAAACGCAGAATTGGAGTACTTAGTAAAGATTACATTATAAAGCAATAAGTATGTTGGTGATATCTTGATATTATAAACAAAAATCATATAAAGATACGTGGAATTGTGCATGATTATCAACGGAAATTAAATAACATTTGCAAAATACTAAATTCTAAAGCCAAAATGAATATTAAATTAGACTTAGTTGTACATCTAAAATATGTCACAACTACGTCGTGTTTGATGTCATTTTCTTTACAATTTTATGGAGATTACAAATATACTAAGCTTGTTTGTTAAAAAAATCATATTATAAAAGTTGCAGTTACGTAGTAGACGCCCCAGTATGTGATTCATACCCAGGTGTGCGGGCCGCTGCGTCTGTGTGCATTAGTTAAGGTCTCCTAATCCCTCAGGTGCCAAGCCACTTGGAACGCTGTATAACTACTTTCCTAAAATTGTTGCCTATCTAAAATTATAGAATGGGAGTGATCCATACAACGGGAGCCACGCGTATAGAAAGGAAATACCCTACGTTATTATCGATCATCAAATCGTAAGGGAAGAAAAGGTATCAAGGTATACACACTTTTACTCGTTACATGCGAGTTTCTGTGCAAGTCAATAACGTTCAACCAGTTCTTTGCTTCCACTATTTTGCTTAGTTATTTTCCCAGCTATCGGGTGCAGCTTTTCAAAGGATGGTAATATTTATTTTTCTACTGTCGAATTACTTCAGCATCTATTAATCCAAATTTCCACAACACATCATTTTACTATAATTTCTTGCGAAAGGTTTGCCCTATTTTCATGCATTAATCAAGCTATAGGGTCCGTCGAAGCATGACCGCGCCATATTCACACCGCCATTACAACACGGAATGAGCGTTATTAATTGTTGAAAATATCGAAGCACTTATATGAAGTTTGTAATCCCTCCATTGTGTTTATTTGTTCACGTTTATCAACTACTATCACTGAAAACATCACGGTCATCCTGCCGTGTGTCGATTTTCACGAATTCCGTCATCGTCTAACCTTGGAAAATAGATTCCCCTTCAGTTCCGTCTACACCCTCTTTATCACTTTCTTGTTCTTCTTTCGCACTACAGTTCAACGTTAGCCCTGGCTTCCAACACCAATCTTCTCCAAAGTCTCCTATCCATTGGCATCGCATTGTAACCCCTCACATCAATTCTTCTTAGATCTTCTAGCACATCATCCAATCATCTTATCGTAGGTCGGCCTCTCTTTCTCCTTTTATAGACTTTCACCCTCAGGATTTTCTTTGGCACACGCTGATCAACCATCCGTTCTAGGTGACCTAGCCATTGTATTCGTTGAGCCTTTACGAATCGTACAATGTCCTTATGCTTCAATACCTCATCTATCTACTGGTTATATCATTTGTTTTATCGAAATAATTTCACACCCTGGTATACTTCCTGCCTACATAAAAATGGCTTACTGCATTAATAAGTCTTTTAATAAAAACAACATTATTTATTGGATAATTATAAGGTATTTTAGTACTATACACTTAAGGTAGAAAATATTATTAATGTAAGTAGTTTGCGCGTGCGCGTGTGCAATTATGTATGTTATAAAATAAGTATTACAAACACGTTGTAAAATAACTTCGCGCATGAACGCGGTTCAAAAGTTGAGCGCGTCGGCGTTTTAAAATTTGTTCTCGTTCTTTTGGCCATCATTGGACTGCCTTCGGGCCTCCTTATGGAATTGTCCTAAGTGTAAACTTTAACAGGAATAAAAACGCACCATCCTGCTCAACTCTGATTTAAGCCTAGTTTTCTATTCACTATACAGAGACGAATTAAAATTTTCTACGCTATTCAATCATATATTCGTAGATCATATTCTTAGAAAGATGAAGAAAGAAAGGAAAGTTATTAACACAATGAAGATAAGAAAGCTTCAGTATCTGGGACATCTCATGACAAATGAAAAGGGATTTTACTTATTGCAGTCCATACTATAGCGAAAAGTACTTGGAAAGAGAGGGAATTGGGCGACACAGAATCTCATGGCTGAGAAATTTAAGGGCCTGGTTTGGCATGAATACAACTGACTTATTCCGTGCAGCAGTACACGAAGTTAAAATAGTCTGTATGATATCCAACATCCTAAACGGGTAGGAACTATCAGAAGAAGAAGATGCTATTCAAAAAGAAGACGGTGTACATAATAATAATAATAAACACTTCTATTTCTTGATATATATATATAATATATTTAATATTTATATCTTTACCTCAAGATGTTTTTTCCTTATTTGGAACATGTTTCAGGACACTTAGTGTTTCCATCATCAGCCTTCCTAATTTTAAATCTTGTGGAGTACCTGCGTGCTGGTTGGCTGTTGTTATGGTTTCCCGTTGGTTTTTGGTATTTTAAATTAATTTACGAACATCTAAACGCACACAAAAACCAGAAATATATACATCTAATTTGGCCACGCATGCAATAAACACTGGACATGAATTCTCAGACATAACTAACATGATACGAATAAAACAAATACCACACAAAGGCACCATAATAAACATCTGGGAAAATTTACAAATATACAAACATAAAACAAACTAATACCTAAACAAATCCAAATCAATACAAAACAGGACACAATTTTCAAAGCACTCAACATCGGAAATACACAAAATACTAATATATACTCCACAATCACAAACAATAACACCAATTTAAAATACCAAAAACCAACGGGAAGCCATAACAACAGCCAACCAGCACACAGGTACTCCACAAGATTCAAAATTAGGAAGGCTGATAATGGGAACACTAAGTGTCCCGAAACATGTTCCAAATAAGGGAATAACCACTTGAGGTAAAAATATTATAAATATTATTATTATTCTTATTACTATTATTTTTACTTCATTGTAAAAGTCCGATGAACACTAATAAAAGCGCGTGTAGTTTTATAATTAATAAAAGATGAAAGACAACAAAGCGCCAGAGTAGGCCTACTGTAACCGCGGGGAACAGATGATACACGAACGCCACATTCAGCGGAGAGAACGCTAATGAAAACAGAAGTCAATTAATTTGTGCAGAGGGACCTTGGTCGACCGTCCAATGAATTGTTCCATTGCCGCCATTAAATATTCACAAATTACCACGCACCACACTAGTTAATATCGTACAACGCGCACGAGGCGGTGGTTTCAACCCCCAACCCTTACCATTCGGTTAGCCACACTTAAACTTTGTAACGTGTAACAAACACAAATTACAAATCCCTTTGCACTGACTACGGAACACGATTAAGCAAATACATCTCTCTAGGCTTACATATTCTCTCCCCAAAGCAACAAAAAGAAATTTATTTTTATTATTTTTTTTCGTTTCCATTCTAAGCGACCAGATTTTTCTAATACTATAAATAAATGTAAATTTACTTTCCATAAATGTAATTTACAATTTAATTTTTTTTTTAACCAAAAACCTCGTTGTGCCTCAAACACCCACTCAGAACTCACAGTCGACTCGCTGTTAAACAGTAGCGATGTATACTCTTTCCGATACTATACTTAATAATATAAGCGATATTATACTTAATAATATAATATCAAAGTATGCAAAAATCGAAATAAATGGAAGTAGTGACATACGGAAAAAAGTCAAGAAGTTAAGTGAACAGTTATGGGTAAAACAGGAAATAAAATATTTGTATCAACAACTAAATACGTATAATAAAAAATTACTAAAAATGCACTTAGAACTACATCAAAAGTATAATTACATAGAAATAGACAAAATTTTGTACGATTTTGGTGAGCGGTATATGAAGACGAAATTTGTAGAAAGAAACAAGAAGTTGAAAACTAAATTAGAATGTTTAAAAGAAATGAATGATACGAGAATGAAAAAACCAGATCAAGCAGATTTGAAGTTATCCGAGAGAATAGTTAATTTAACAGAGGTGGTATTCAATAATGAAGAAAAGAAATTATTAGAAAAAAGCCTAAAAAGTGATAAAGAAGGCTTATTAATAGAATGTGAAAGTATAATAAGCAAAGAAAAAGAGGATAAAATAAAAAAAAAATTAAGATTTGAAATTAGTAACATTGTGGGAGCATTAGAAAAAAAGAACAGAAGACAAGGGGGAAATAGTATGGCTATTAAGAGAAACATAAAACAGTTAAAAAATAAAATAAAACAGAATAATATTATGGTAACAAAAGCGGACAAAGACAACTCCGTAGTGCTAATAGATAAAGAAGAGTATATAAAGAAAGGGAATGAATTTATAAAAAGTAATAATTATGAAGAGATTAAATATGATTATACTAATACATTTCAAAGTAGAGTGAAGAAATTAATAAAAAATTCCACTATGTTTAAGAATAAAATAAAACTAACAGAATCAAATCCGGAAGCGCCTAAATTTAAATGTCAGATAAAACTGCACAGAGAAAACCTCCCAGTTAGGCCAATAATATCGTTTATTGGAGCACCAGCATATAAGTTATCAAAAGAATGTTGTAAGATACTAAAAGTATATTATGATTTCGAGAAGAAACATAGTATAGAAAATAACAAAACGTTGATAGAAGCACTGAAAGAAGAAGTACAAGTAAAGGAAAGTTCAAGGTTAATATCGCTTGATGTAGTAGATATGTTTACAAACATCCCGGTTGAAAAAACGTTAAAACTAATTGAAAAGAACAAATTGAAAGGATACGAAAAGAAAGAAGAATTAATAAAAGTAATACAAGAGTGTTTGAAGCAAAATTACTTTAGGTTTAATAATAAGTTTTATATTCAGAAGAAGGGACTTCCAATGGGATCATCAATGTCACCGATAATGGCAGAAATTTACATAAACTACTTTGAAAATAAAATAATGACAACGGTCAAAAATAAAGACAAAATTAGGAAATGGATGAGGTATGTACATGATATTATCTTGTTAATATGGGAGGGCGATGATGAAGAATTAAAGGTATTTTTTGAAGAGGTTAACAAATTAGAAGAGAGTATAAAATTTAAAATGGAAGTAGGAAACAAGGAAATAAAAGATTTGAAAATAAATAAAAGATTTCCTAGATTTGAAAATAAACTAAAATTTGACATTTATAGGGAAAGCACATATATGGATGTTATAATACCAAATGACTCATACCATCCAATACAGTATAAAATGGCAGCGATAAATAATTTCTGTCATAGAATAAACAGTTGTACAGAAGATGAGGAAAACAGAAAGAAAGAAATAGAAAGAATAAAAATAATTGTAAAAAACAACAAGTATAATATGAATGTAGTAGATAAAATATTTAATAATATAAAATGAAGAGAAGAAACAAAAAATGAGAATAGTAAAGAAAAAAAGGAGTATAAGGGATCCATATCATATATAGGTTATAACACAAGAAAGATACAAAAATGTTTTAGAAAATATAATATAGAGGTAGCGGTTAAAAAATCGAAAACCGTGTTTGATATAATAAAAACTACGAATTTTTAAGATGACATATTGAAGAAAAGTGGAGTATATATGCTTTGTTGTGGGGAATGTGACAAAGTGTATCTGGGCGAAACGGGTCGTCAATTTTGCCAGAGATTTAAAGAACATAAGAGGAGTGAAGGAGAGTTAACGACGAATTCATTATACGCTAGGCATTTTATAGAAGAAGGACACAAATTCATAGACCCAGTTGTAAATTATAAGATAATAAAGACAACCCACTATGGGTGGAGCTAAGTAAGACGTTACTCCGTCAGGGGGCGGGGCTAGATAGTATAACCTCTTCTCTTGAGTTATAACAGAGGGAACCCAAAGTAATTGGTTCGGCCAATTACTTCAGGCTGCCTTATTCGGGACGAGCTGAAATTTAAACAGAACAACACACAGTAAATATAAAAGGAATCATGGAAGGGAAAACTGTTGATTTATGTTCTCAGTATATGTGTGCAACAAGAAGATTTCCCTTTATTAACATTTAAAAAAAACAAATGACATTTACTCAAAAACAGATCCCATTACATTATTAATTAAATTATTAACTTGTTTAAATTGCTTTATATAGACTGTGGGATCACAACAAATTATATTTAGCTTTTCCCCGGATCCGGGTAACCATTGGGTATTTAGTCTTTAAACTTTAAAAATTAATTATATTCAATTCAAGATATTAGCTTGCAAGACTGTTACTTTTACTTTTACTTTTACTTTTAAGTTTCATTCTTATTCCATTTGAAGAATGGTATTAATTATACTACGATATGTTAAAATCTAAACTGTTACAATTGCAAGAAGCCTGAATAGTTACAATTAAATTCTTAGATTTAAATTTTTATATTCTTATAAAGTCAATCGTCTCTGAAAGTCTCTTTAAGAGAGTATTGTGTTACAATTACTATTATTATTATTCCTCGATAGAAGTGCTATCGAGTCACATTTAATTTGGGATGTAGAAGTCTCCTCCATATGGTTACATCTTGGGAATCCTAAGAGCGTCGTCCTCGTCTAGGTCTGGTCTCAGTTGTTCACGGCTTAAACGTCTGCAGGATAGAGTGGGCCTTCTACACAGGTACTTGTTGATTCTCAGATGTCTCGAACTGCATTATCGGTCGGGTCTACTAGAGTTGTAATTCTGATGATTCATGTCTCCAGGCATGATGTTGTGAAGAGTCGTCAATCGGAGAAGATAGCTGTTATAGTTATTAACACTCGTACTATTTGTTGTCACATATTTCTTCTTGTTACGTTTTTTTAATTTTTCTTTCTCTTAACGTTACATATTACACTCTTTTGTAGCAGTTAGTAAAATACATAAGAATTAATCCAAACTAATAACCAATTACATAACATTTCAACAGAGCATTTAGCTCGTGCGTGTCCACTGTTTGGAGTCGTCATAGCGAGAGTGAGATTTTTCGTTCGCTACCACTGGTACAGGACAATAGATAGTGGGGTGTTTATTCCGCGAGAATATAGTCCCGGTCTCTCTCTAAATAAAACCTTTTTATTTATACAAACTATCGCTAGATAAAAATACATCATTTAAATTAGTTGTTTTCGTGACTATCTGTGTCTTCAGATTCTTTAATTATTAACATTATTTTTCTATATTATTTTAATTACAGAAGACTCGGTAAACATGTCGAGTCCGGTATCAACAGGTAGGCGCCTGATAACAAGCAAAGGGTTAAATGCGACAATAATAATTATTTACAATATGTCTTTTCTTTACCGTTTCTTTGCCCTTATTAATTACTACTTCCATTCACATTTAGTACCTACATGTTTTTTATTATCATTGTGAGATTTAAATGGTTAATTGTTCGCAACTTAAAATTTTTTTATTTCTTTATTTTTTTATAATTGTCATAATTTAAATCGTCACAATAGGTCCGGTAGAACGGTATATAATAAGTGAACAGTTTCATATTTCTCTGTTCGTAAATGACCTGAAGATGGCTTGACTGCCGAAAGCGCTCGTCAATACCAAAGACAACGTAGTGGTTTGTACAAAATTATTAGTAGATATACTCTTTCCGTTCTTAGTTCAATCCTCATGTAAATCTGAGGATTTACATGAACGTGATTTACCACGTTCAACCCACGTGGTAAATCTGAAGTGCTATTGAACAAGGGCATTGACACTGTTCTCACAGTAATGTATTACGCGCATGTGCAGAATGTCTTTATAGTCATGTGAGAGTTATCTTGCCACTTAAATCGGGGCACGTCTTTTTAAGACTTCCTACTTATCACTGTATTCTGAATGGTACTGAATAAATATGGAGCCAGTTGAAAGGATATGTTGCCCGTCACAACACAACATTACCTGCTTGACGTAAAGTAATTTTTATTGAGAAGGCGGTAAATGGAACAACGGTAAGTGGACAATGAACAATATTATCAATAATAACGCTGACTTAAGTGATGATACAAGTTCAGACACAGATATGGAAGGCATTGAATTACTCTCTGACAGCAACTGATAGTATTCAGTACACTGGTAATTATCATGTGATGTGCAGCTTCTATTTTCGTTTTAAATAAACTTTACATTTTGTTTGTAGAGATATATAAACGGTAAAAAAAACAAAAAAAAAACATTAACTGGTGTTATAAAATGTTTCACTGTCGGTCTGACACTGTCACACAAATTTTACTTTGGCCAGGACAATTTATTACAATTTATTTATATGTGTTTATACAGTATCAACATTATATGTAGCCTGTCTGTACTCCTTCTGTGAGAGTGTCATGCCTCTAATTGAAGCGGCAAACAGCATTTCAGATGTGCCACGCCTGCTTGTTTACATCAGAACTGAGCTAAAAACGGAAACAGTATAGCCGTATTTAACGGTGGAAAATCTCTTTAATTTACTGCTAAACAACTATAAACTAATCGCTGCTATAAACTGCACTAATGTGAAAATGTGCTTTTACTAAACGGTAGGTACGAAGTATCACTTTCATATGTATTTCCCCTGGGACGCTCGTATTTTCTCCGAGTTGAGAAATTCTGCGTAACATAGTCTACTAAACCTTCGTTCTCTCTTCAACGAGTAAAATTTTGATTACTCGTTACTCTTTTAAACCGTAGACGACAGTCTTTAAAGCCTTTCGCGACCAACGGGGGTGTCAGAAGGTGCAGACGTAAAGTACGCGAACTTTGTAATGCTCACCGTTCGACTTGCAGATTAAATTCATTTACTTTAGGAATTGGTTTATTTAAATACATGACTGAGATCTATGTATTAAGCGTTTTAAATAGATTCTACAAATCATCCTTAAAATATGACTAATCGTGATTACCTGCAGTCGCTATTAGGCTGCGGTTACACTGCATCGGAATTTGTGGTCGTGCGAATTCGTGAGAACTCGCGAGTAACGATTCGTAGGAAATCGTAAGAATAGCGTGGAAACACTTTCTTACGAGTGTTGAGTGGAACAGAAGGAAAGGTGGATCCAGCTGAACTAGATTTATATTTGGACTCTCCTGCCATAAGGTTTCTTGAAGTGAAAATTTTGAAATGACGGGGCGGGTTCAACATTTTGAATCGAGAAGTAAGAATGGGGAATCTGGAAGATCGTATGAAGAGCTTAGAAGAAATGATGAAAAGTTCTTTGAATGTACCGGAATGACACCCTCTACATTCGACTACATTTTGGAGACTGTCGAGACGAAACTGCTGAAGAAGACATGCTCCTAGACTTCCAGAGACGGCAAATTTTGTACGAAAACTGATGAAAAACAAATTATTTTGATCGCATACGACTAGAGGTACGAATTCGTAAGTATTTGTACGCAGAGGTCGGTAGCAAACTAACCGCGTCTATAAACAACAAAGGGTTTGTTCACTTTTGACAAGTTCGCACTATTTCGTACGACCACATTTTCTTACGAATTCTGATGCAATGTAACCGCCGCCTAAATCAATAAAAAGCCATGAACAAAAGAGTATTTATGCAGTCTTCAAATCCCACACCCCAGTTAATATCAGCATGAGCCCCGACGTGCACTGACACTGTAAATTAATATGTTAACACAAGGCCGATAGAAGGCCACACTCAAGCGCGTGAAACCCTTTCGATCCACAGTCTCCACAGTGGAGTCCAACTTGAGGTTCAGACACACGGTACCGATCGTAGTCGGCGAACATTCATCTTGCGCAGCCTCTTCCCCTCGTCCATTACTCGATGTCGGTATTAAGTAACTTAAAATAAACGCGAACTAATCAGGGACGGTTTTACTGAAAACATGACTGCACTAACGTTATGTCAGTTTCGCTGCGAAGCTCCTACATTTTTTAGCTTACTGGATGGTTACAAAATATACATAACATGCGTGTGATGTTCAACGTCTTGTTACATAGATCAACAGCTTGTTATTAGCACGAGCAAAATAAAATAAAAATTATATGCGAAACGATAATTTTCAAATAAACTGTGATGAAACTAATGTCTACTCATACACTCACTCTTATTTTTCAGAGAAAAGAACTCGTTTATTAACTGTAATAACTGAATGACTAACACCTGACAATGAGCCGTACTCGAGTGAAACTCGATTTCTACTTGGAGACACTTGGAGTCAATACTCTCAACTGACGCGACTACATCGAATTTCACCTAAGGTAGGTTGTCAGAACGACTTGTAGTGTACCGTGTACTTGGGGCAGGCAAAGTTGAGTTCTAGTAATGTTTCACGTTTAGATCATTAGCAGTATATACTAGATCTACAGAGACGTCGGTGCCTTGGTCCAATATTTAGGCGTCCTTACGTACAACCAATTCTGACAACCATACGTGAAAATCAACACAGCCACGTTCGAATGCTACACAGACACGGGGCAAAACCACTACTAATAATAAAACGGAAACTTTTATTCGTCAACAGAAACGTAAATAAAAACTAAAGAGGAAACCCACGTTGTGATATTTATAAAATAACACTGGAACGTCGTCTCGCTGGCAGAATGAACTGCACTAATTTTAGCCACTGTCTGTTACACATTTTGTCCGTTTTTACATTTCTAGTGGCGTTCCGTTCCGGTCAAGATCGTTATGTCGTCACGTGAGCTCAGTGCACGCTACGCTGCCGCCAAAACGCGTGTACCGTCGTCCTTTGTGAGTGCCGCTTAACTGAATTACCGGATAACTGAAAACAAAGCAAAGTACTGTATGTTATTGTCTCTGCATTGTTGATAATAATTCAATAACTGATACAAATTCTGAAATCCTAACCTGACAGAACTGTGAGCGACATTAGGTAAGGTGAATATAGTTGAGTTAATACTCTGAGAATTTACTCGGTAGTTTGAGGAAATCCACAAATCGGAGTGAATAAATATGTACTCAAGGCGTTAAGTAAGTGCTCAGTACATCAGAGAACAATCCGGAAAATCTCGAGTATTTTATCACCGAGTTGTTACTCGTTTGCAAAATGTTGAGAATTTACTCATATGCCTGTTGAAACATGTCAACCCCCGGCTGCCTGTGTTCTGTTCCGTGCACTGATCACTTCTTCATTCCTTTGTTTGCCTCACTACGGTACCCACTATTAAACTGCGCTGTATTATAAAACTACTACTAATGATTATGATTATTTTGTGTGTGTTAATTTAAAAATGTCATCGAGCAATGATGTGTCGATGGATAAGCCAACGTATAAGGCCGTATTTGTCAGGATATTGGCTGAAAACGCAGTCGTGATGGAAAAATAAAAAATTCCATCTGTCGTTGCCGCAAAAAAAAAGCATGGGAAACATTTCCTGAAGTCTATTCGAATACAAGCGGAAAATTATTTACACCAAGTCAGATAGAAAAACGTAAAAGATTTTTGTGGGTGTCCATTTCCTTTCTTACCGTAAACCTTCACGCTACGAACGTTCATGTACATCCCCATAGTGCAGACTAACTAAAAGTGAGCACGGTTTGTACCAGACTCAAACAATTCTAAGTTGTTACTCAAGCTATGTACTTGTTACTCGTCTTTATTCACACTAAAAGTGAGAATAAACTCAGTCTGCCGGGAAAACTGAGATTATTCTCGCCTGAGATACAGGGTGGCGCAGGGAAACGGGAAAATTTGAAGTTGATGTTGGCAGCCCTGTAGATGTAGCAGAAGTGAAACTGTCTGTCTAGCAGTAACGGACATTTAGTTACCATGGAGCAGTGGAACGGTGCAGAGCGTGCGGTCGCCGTAAGGGCGTTTTACCTACATGGTGACAGTTTGACAGCTGCATGAGTTTCGGCGCCACTATCAGATCCCACCCCCGGTCAAGTTCCTTCGTTACACGCAATCGAAACGTGGGTTCGTAATTTTGAAGAGACTGGTTCAGCTTTGAAGAAAAAGCCTAGTGGGGGTGTACGGTCTGTACGTACCCCAGAAAACATTGATGCCGTGCGAGCTGCCATCTTAAGGAGTCCTCGTCGTTCGGTGCGAAAAATTGCTTCGTCATTGCAGCTCGGACGTCGGAGCGTTCAAAGAATACTCCTTGAACTTCAATTTCATCCGTAAAAACTTCAGATTGTGCAACAACTGAATCCTAATGATTGTGTATTGCGCCTGCAAATTTGTGAACAATTGTTGGCTAAAATCAATGAGGATGCTAACTTCATTCAAAATCTTTGGATGTCCGATGAAGCCCATTTTCACTTAAGTGGATACGTGAATAAGCAGAACTTCTGTTACTGGGCTCAAGGAAACCCTGCTCAGCTTCACCAGCGTCCATTACACAGTACCAAAGTTACCGCATGGTGTGCAGTGTCGTGTCATGGGGTGACAGGCCCTTACTTTTTTGAAGATGAACGAGGCACTGCTGTCACTGTGACGTCTGAACGTTATGTCAACATGCTAGACATTTTTGGCTCCAAGACTCCATACTTTTCCAAATCTTGACATTCAGCACAACTGGTTTCAACAGGATGGAGCCACCTCACACACTGCCAGACAGTCTATGGCAGCAGTGAAACGTTTGTTTGGGGATCGCATAATTTCAAGGAATGCTAACACCGCTTGGCCGCCCCGATCTCCAGACCTTTCAGTCTGTGACTTCTTTTTATGGGGACATCTGAAGAGCATCGTGTACCAGACTAGACCAAGAACCCTTGCTCAGCTCAAGACACAGATTGAAGAGGAAATCGCCAAAATCCCAGGTGACACATTGGGCCGCGCTATGCAAAACCTACAGAAACGACTTACTGAATGTGTACGGTAAAATGGGCAGCATTTAACTGATGTAATTTTTAAAAAATGATGCCTAATGTAATTTCCAGTCTTGTAGAACATATTCTGAGCCTCAAATAAAGTTTTGTAACGTTCCTTCATTTTTTTCTAATTATTTCAAATTTTCCCGTTTCCCTGCGCCACCCTGTACCTACTATTTTAATCACTTAAAAACGAGTATTTACTCAGTTTTATTCACTTCACCCATTTTCTGTGCACGTCGCAAAATGAATTTTCCGTGACGAGATCGATTGTTTTTACACTGCTCAATACATACGACTTACATACAGTCACCGTTTCCATTTACAGTTTATGTATGTTATCACTCGTCTTTGTAATTTTCAGATTACCGACGTGTTTCACTAAATATTAAGAATATTAGAAACGGATCCAATGCAGCGAAAACGTATGAAGCAATCGTGGGAGAGTAATGTAAAAAGATAAGATAAATCAAGAAAACAAGAATAGTCCTATTACGCTTCTCAATAATACGATATTTCTGTTCATGTTTAAGTCATCATTATTATTTGATAGCGGATAAATTAGGACGCGCACTTCTCGCTTGCCCAGGGTCAATGGTACTCGCCGTGAATCCGACCTTGCCCGTCATTCATTACCGATTACTCGTATACATAACGGTTCTGATTCGGTGCAAATACAATTATGCTTTCGAAGTCAGCAACGCTAATGACCCGAAAACACATCAGTAGCACACAGAGACTCTCCCTTAATGAAATTTTATAATTTTTATCGCGATAAAAATCGTTACTAAGGCTTTATCGTCTAAAAGAAGGAGATCTGAATGGATGCAACTTTCATTATGGTTAATGAGTTATACACGCTTTTTATTTCACCAAGGGATGGAAATTAAATTAATGAACCGAGCGAGCGGGGTAATCACGGTAATTAATAACACCGAACGTTTTTAGGGATCAACGGAGTGAGATACAGTATACACAGTCTCCACGGCATAAGCTCCAACGTTACAAATGAATTCCTTGACTATGCTATTATATTACTTTGTGTTCCTTTCTGCTGTGTCCTATGCATCGTAACGAATTCTCTTTGATTTACTCTCTCTGAATGTTGCAGAACTGTATACGGAATAATGACAAACAAATAAAATACATACTTTTCTACTTATTTATTAACCTATACGTAATTCGTGGTCTTGACGCCATCATTTTCAAGTGATTTAAATCACTGTGGTCACCACCTTTTCCGGTGTATTTTCATCTGTAATAACTCTATAAATAATTAATTCAAACACTTTTTGCTACAGTCTATTTCTTGATGTATATATTTAATATTTATAATAACTTTACCTCAAGATGTTTTTTTCTTATTAGGAACATGTTTCGGGACATTTAGTGTTCCCATCCTCAGCCTTCCTAATTTTGAATCTTGTGGAGTACTTGTGTGTTGGTTGGTTGTTGTTATGGTTACCTGTTGGCCTTTGGCACTTTTAATTGGTATTATTGTGTGTGATTGTGGTGAATATATTAGTATTTTGTGTATTTCGATGTTGAGTTTTTTGAAAATTGTGTCCTGTTTTGTATTTGTTCAGGTATTAGTTTGTTTTGTGTTTGTATATTTGTAAATTTTCCCAATTGTTCATTACGGTGCCTTTGTGTGGTACGTGTTCTATTAGTGTCATGTTGGTTATGTCTGGGAATTCATGTCCACTGTTTATTGCATGTGTGGCCAAATTAGATTTATATATTTCTGGTTTTTTGTATTCGTTTAGATGTTCAAAATAACGTTTTTTCAGTTGTCCTATTGTAACTTTTATTAACATTTATTGCAATCTTGGAATTCAATTTTGTATATACCATTGGTTGTTGTATTATCTTTGCTGTGTGGGTGATTTAGTTTTTGTAAATTATTTTTGTTAGTTTTGTATGCTATTTTAATGTCTGTGTTTTTAAATAGATTTGTTAGCTTTGTCATTTTATTATTGTACTAATTTATGTGTTGTTCATTATGATTAATTCTTAATTGTTCAGTTTTTATTTTGAATTTTATTTTATTTTCTATTTTGTTTACAGTATTCTTATTGCATCCATTTTCATTAACAATTTGGTATATTATATTTCTTTCTTTGTTTGTTTCTTGTGTGTTTAGGGGTATTTTGTACGTTCTGTTAAATAGTGAATAGATAATTAATTATGTGCGTATGTGTTAATGCATCTACACATATACGTCTGGGTGTGTATGTTTATCTTACATTTAACGTCACCACTGGAGCGTACGAAAAGCAGGCATCGATCACAACTTTAAAAGTATATTTTAATTACTCTGTTAATATTATTTTGACTATTCACCGGGCTATTAGGCCGTGGCCTAATGCTGCCGCATAAAACAGACGTTTCTGCCCCCCCCCCCAATTGGAGGCCATCTTCAGTGTTACGACCTGAGAAAAGCAACCGGTAGGCTGCTACACTGGTAAGCAACTGGTAGGCTGCTACACTGGTAAGCAACTGGTAGGCTGCTACACTGGTAAGCAACTGGTAGGCTGCTAAACTGGTAAGCAACTGGTAGGCTGCTACACTGGTAAGCAACTGGTAGGCTGCTACACTGGTAAGCAACTAGTAGGCTGCTACACTGGTAAGCAAATGGTAGGCTGCTACACTGGTAAGCAACCGGTAGGCTGCTACACTGGTAAGCAACTGGTGAAAAGCAACTGGTAGGCTGCTACACTGGTAAGCAACTGGTAGGCTGCTACACTGGTAAGCAACTGGTGAAAAGCAACTGGTAGGCTGCTACACTGGTAAGCAACTGGTGAAAAGCAACTGGTAGGCTGCTACACTGGTAGGCTGAACTGGTGAAAAGCAACTGGTAGGCTGAACTGGTGAAAAGCAACTGGTAGGCTGCTACACTGGTAAGCAACTGGTGAAAAGCAACTGGTAGGCTGCTACACTGGTAAGCAACTGGTAGGCTGCTACACTGGTAAGCGACTGGTGAAAAGCAACTGGTAGGCTGTTACACTGGTAAGCAACTGGTGAAAAGCAACTGGTAGGCTGCTACACTGGTAAGCAACTGGTGAAAAGCAACTGGTAGGCTGCTACACTGGTAAGCAACCGGTAGGCTGCTACACTGGTAAGCAACTGGTGAAAAGCAACTGGTAGGCTGCTACACTGGTAAGCAAATGGTAGGCTGCTACACTGGTAAGCAACTGGTAGGCTGCTACACTGGTAAGCAACTGGTAGGCTGCTACACTGGTAAGCAACCGGTAGGCTGCTGCACTGGTAAGCAACTGGTAGGCTGCTACACTGGTAAGCAACCGGTAGGCTGCTACACTGGTAAGCAACCGGTAGGCTGCTACACTGGTAAGCAACCGGTAGGCTGCTACACTGGTAAGCAACTGGTAGGCTGCTACACTGGTAAGCAACCGGTAGGCTGCTACACTGGTAAGCAACTGGTAGGCTGCTACACTGGTAAGCAACTGGTAGGCTGCTACACTGGTAAGCAACTGGTAGGCTGCTACACTGGTAAGCAACTGGTGAAAAGCAACTGGTAGGCTGCTACACTGGTAAGCAACTGGTAGGCTGCTACACTGGTAAGCAACTGGTGAAAAGCAACTGGTAGGCTGCTACACTGGTAAGCAACTGGTGAAAAGCAACTGGTAGGCTGCTACACTGGTAAGCAACTGGTGAAAAGCAACTGGTAGGCTGCTACACTGGTAAGCAACTGGTGAAAAGCAACTGGTAGGCTGCTACACTGGTAAGCAACTGGTGAAAAGCAACTGGTAGGCTGCTACACTGGTAAGCAACTGGTGAAAAGCAACTGGTAGGCTGCTACACTGGTAAGCAACTGGTAGGCTGCTACACTGGTAAGCAACTGGTGAAAAGCAACTGGTAGGCTGCTACACTGGTAAGCAACTGGTGAAAAGCAACTGGTAGGCTGCTACACTGGTAAGCAACCGGTAGGCTGCTACACTGGTAAGCAACCGGTAGGCTGCTACACTGGTAAGCAACCGGTAGGCTGCTACACTGGTAAGCAACCGGTAGGCTGCTACACTGGTAAGCAACCGGTAGGCTGCTACACTGGTAAGCAACCGGTAGGCTGCTACACTGGTAAGCAACCGGTAGGCTGCTACACTGGTAAGCAACCGGTAGGCTGCTACACTGGTAAGCAACCGGTAGGCTGCTACACTGGTAAGCAACCGGTAGGCTGCTACACTGGTAAGCAACCGGTAGGCTGCTACACTGGTAAGCAACTGGTGAAAAGCTTACCGGTTGCTTTTCTCAAGTCTTAACACTGAAGATGGCCTCCAATGGGGGGGGGGCAGAAACGTCTGTTTTA
Organism: Magicicada septendecula; assembly: GCA_034769895.1. Classification (NCBI taxonomy): domain Eukaryota; kingdom Metazoa; phylum Arthropoda; class Insecta; order Hemiptera; family Cicadidae; genus Magicicada; species Magicicada septendecula. Next base: position 81,636,232 of record CM068369.1, read on the forward strand.
TGCGGCAATATGCGGGTCTAATAGCCCTGTCAATAACCAAGTAATATTAGCACACTTGACGCCGGTTGTGAAAACCTACGGTACCAGTTATATTTTCATTAGCAGCAAAATGATACCAAAATCACTATCAAACCTACTAACCTGATTCTAAAATTTGTAACTACTATTTACAGTTTTGTAAACGGTTCATTGATATAAAGACAACAGCATCCGTTCAAGAAACGTCAACAATTCCAAAAACTGATTCCTGCAAACTCTACTACTTCCCGATGTAAAGCCAAATAAAGTAGTTGGTTCAGAGAGAAAGAAACCGAGCTATTCGCCTTTGTTCAACATTTCCTTAGTGCCTCAGACACGTAGTGTGTGGTACCAGTACACATAATTTAACTGTACGAAATGTGGCGTTTTGTTTCTTGTCCAGTACAAAGATATAAATGAAATACAAATACCGAGAAAACTACGGGGAGGGGGAGAGCTGTACGTGAAGTAAGAAAGCACAGTTTAAGCGTGAACTGTTCCAATGTATATTAATGATAAGAATTCATATCACTGCAGCGTCAACTTGCCGACTACAAAGTTTATCGTGCGACTTAACAAATACCAATAACCACGTCTATCTAGATTAGTAGTACACTTTTCAGTAAGTAGCAGACAAACCAATTTTTGGATACTCCAGTTTACTCTCAAACAAAACAATTATTTTACAAAAACTGTATTATTTCAGTAACAATCCATTACATCTCGCGTGCAGGAAAAATAATTTAATAAAATCTACGTTCCAACACATACATAAACTGCTCCTATAAGGGCAATCCTTAATCATTTCAAAATATTACCGACACTAGAAAATACAACAGAACACAATTTTCTGAAAAGCCTGAACACCGAGGCGTTCGTCTATTCGTTCCGTACAATCGATGAACAATGACATATTTTTTTTAAAATTATCCATCGTTATTGAGTAACATTCAACGGTGGCTAAACAAATTATTCGCCTACTCGTGTAACATGGATACTGACTCATGAATATCAATTACGCCTTTAACTCTTAATAAGATTAACTGTTCCTTAAACTAGCTATCGGTGATGTTATAAATTTAGACGTAGAAGTAGAAGTTGGAACGTTGTATTGTGTAGATTTGGCGATAGTAGTCTGTATTTTTTTTTTTGGTTTTGTTTGTTTGATCGATTATCTGTATACTTAAAACTCAGTAAGCAAGTCGCTAGGTATCCTAGGGAACTCGAGGAGCTTACCATATACACGTGATTTTTTATTGTTTTATAATCAGCTTGGAGAGATTCGCATCAGCGGATAAAATATTTGTCGTGAATCCCGTAAGCGCATCACAAAATTATTGTTTGTATTACACAATTATTTTACATACTAGAATACAACAGACTCGTTAAAGAACGTAACAAACAGATCGAAAAGAGAAAATAATCTGGAACCATTTTTTTGTGACACAACTCAGTGGATTTTTGCAGAAGCGAAATTATAATTCGCTTAAGTAGAACCGAGAAGTAACCGATGTTAAATTTTCGATGTACAAAGCCAATAACCAAATTAGTCTGATGCGTAATAACCTTGTATAATAGTACATAACAGTCTACCGTAGCCATGAATGGTCAGCCACTAGTACGTGAGTTACAGGTAAGTTTGCTATGTGGTTGCAAAGAACATGGAATATTATTGTAGTCCAACGGGATATTAGTGATTATTTGTTACTAACTGTCAGTTAATGGCAGGATTTATTGATCTTTCTCGTTTATTAGAAACGAATATTGGAGTATTATGTTTGTGAAGAGCTGCTACGTTCGGTGTATAACAGTTGAATTAATGTGTTAAACATACTCTGATTTGTTTACTATCTCTGGTACAGATTAGTTCTGCCATTACAAAACGACGTTCTCACAACTCGTCCACGTAATAATATCATTCACGTTTACTTTAAAGCAGACTGTTTATTTAAAAAATAATTGTAAAACCAACTTTAATCGAGATCAAGGATACACAGAACACGTACGAATGGAAAGAACGAGCGAGCTTCAGACTATCAAATGCAATTCATCATCCGTTATCTGGCACATAAAGTATCTCCATACGTTACGAATATACCTGAACAATGTATTACAAAACAAAATCTTTCATTCTTAATACACATAAAAATTACTGCTTACGCGAAAAGCTTTTCTACTCCCACAAATGAATTCTTTACTCATTACCTTACCTATATTTCCATTATTTGTACACATCGTTTTGTTTGGAAAAAATAAAATTTTAGTATTTATTACAATAATCTGAAAATTATGGAATACCAAGTAGCTGACTTTAAGTTCTATCAAGTAAAAACAAATCCTACCGGATCAAAATCAGTTACCAATGTAGTAGCCTATACGTTTTGTATACATGAACGTGCAAATTTCGTAAATAAGCAGTTACGCCTAGTTAATGGATAACTGGTTAGTACTATTTCGGACTTGTATTCGCGTAGGTCTACGTAAAGTTTCTAAATGCCAACATTAATACTAACAGCCTACTGTGAATATTCCGACTTGCGTGTCTGAGACGCCTTGAAATGAAAAATGCAACTTCGAGATTAAAAGTATTACAGTAAAACTTTATCATGTCTCCTGATAAATAATCGTTTTGATTATAAAACAATTCTAGCGTTATCTTTCCGCGATAAAAAGAACGTGCACATGCGACCAAATCGTGTTATTTGTATGTCACAACACTGTTTAACTGTAATGTCACCAATGAAAATAAAAAGTACATTCTCACACTAAGACTTAATATTCAACCAAAATTTAAGTATTACGCAGCACCTGCGTTAGCTTTTTCCATTCCATCATCTGGCCAGTCGAGTTATACGTATAACATACCTATAATTTCCACCTTTTCGTATTTAAATACTACTGTTATTATTCTGCATAAAAACCAAAAGCAAATGATACAAGCCACATAAGAACTTACCGTAAATGTATAATTACACTGCATACTGACACACACACACACACACTGAGTGGGTAAGCACATACAGAGATGTGCAGAGTGGTCAAGCACGTTGTGGAGACGTACACAATAAAATAATTAAATATTCATTATACAAGAGAGAATGTGTGGAAAACACACAACAAAAGTACAGAATAACAAAAACGCAAAAAATACAAAAAATGAGGTGATTTCTGATCCTTTCATAACTTAAAATTAATTTCAGTGCCATTCAAACATTTTTACCTCTCGAGTGTGTCTTCAGAAATCCTTATAGCAGATTTTTTGGCTTCATCCACATTAGGAAATTCGAGGAAATGAAATATTATACACACGGGTATTTTAAGAATAAAGTTAATAGTTCTGCGAGTGTGTAATAGTGCCACTGTGATTATTAACATTTTATATACAAATGTAACCAAATAAAAAAAGAATTTTCAATTTGATATTACGTTGAAGTAAGTAAGTAAGTAAGTAAGTATCGGAATTACTACAAACTGTAATTAATAATAAATGTAATCTGTAAAACATAGAATTTTACCCTCCCCCCTCACACACACAGATAAATCAAAATTCGAACTAAAGAAAACCTGTAAATTTGTTTTTCACCAAACTTATCTTAGAGATAACGTTTGAAATAGGACTTAGCAAAATTGTAAAAACCTAAAATGCAGCAGGTTTGAATCACCTTCGTCAGAATCAAACTGCTCCTGACCAAAGGAACTTTTCCTCCTTAAATTCTAGCTTATAATTTTAGCCGAAATTGAGTTGCAAACAAATGTTCCTTACGTATGGATACTATTCCATACTATTAAAATGAAAAACACGTGTAAACCGGACACTGTAACATCCGAGATCGGTAATACTAGTTAAACTGAACAACACACACACTTCACGGTGATACAGGAAGCTGAAATATTTCGAAAGAACGTTGTTTTCAATGATACTCAACGTATAACCGTATCTTGTTCTTCTGATAGTTCCTATCCGTTTCGGATGTTGGATATCATACAGGCTATTTTAACTTTCTGCACTGGTGTACGGAATAAGTCAGTTGTATTCATGCCAAACCAGGTCCTTAAATTTCTCAGCCATGATATTCTCGGTCGCCCAACTCCTCTCTTTCCAAGCAGTTTTCCCTGTAGTATGGACTGGAATAAGTAAAATCTCTGTTCATTTCTCGTGAGATGTCCCAGATACTGAAGCTTTCTTATCTTCACTGTGTTAATAACTTCCCTATCTTTCTTCATCTTTCTAACAACATCAACATTAGTTGTGTGCGCTGTCCATGAAATGCTCAATATTCTACGGTAGAGCCACATTTCGAAAGATTCCAATTACTTAGTTGTGGCTTCAGTCAAAATCCAAGATTTTACACCGCAGAAGACGACCGAGAATACGTACCAGCGTATAAGTATCATCTTTGTGTTTATTGTTAAATCGTGACTTTTGAATAAACTGCTCATTCTAGTGTACCCTGCTCTTGCCTTTCCAATTCTGCTCTTTATTTTTTGAGAGTGGTCCCATTGTTCATTGACTACAGTACCAAGATATGTAAATTGGCTTACACGTTCAACTGGCCTTTGGTTTATATTAAGGGTGCAGTTTGTGAACTTGTTCTTAGATACAATCATTAGCTTCGTTTTATTGAGATTGATGTCTAGACCATATCCCCGGCTGCCGTATACAAACGTATACAACTGACTTTTTCATAAAAATGTATTTTATTGTTTAAGAATCCCGTTAATTATATTTGCATTCAACTTATAAGACGCTTTTCATGTTTCTGTGCAGTACGATGCTACAGAATTTTTACCGCAGACGGAATTATTGGTTTTTCTTATCACCCGAGGCGCACGGAATACAATACGAGACATAGTAGTAGTGCCTCAAGCCCAGACTACAAAACTACATTACATCTGACAACACGTAGCGGATTCCATTATTACTTACAATTACATAAATGTGCACACTTTTTTAATGACGTCGCCTGCAAGTACGTGTAGGATACATTTTAGAACGTGTAACGGTTTATGTCGTGAATAAAATTTAAAAAATTTCCTTGCGTCCTATAGGCCCAATGTTTAGATACAGTAGCATTACGAAGTGGGCTTCACATGAAAATTTATATTTGTAGAGGAGCATTAATGACCAGGATGTAATTTAATGTATTATCTGATATCCTGATCTAAGTAAATACTATATATTACATAAATTTGTATGTTTGGAAAAAGCCGTAAATGATTAGAAGTGGTATTTTCCGTATTATATGAGTTACTATTCTTGCGTTCTCCTCCATGCAAATCAACAAAATTATTCCACGCCTTCTTACGTGCCCTGCCAATAAAACTGCATATCGACTCTTTTATTACTCAAGGTCACAAAAGAATTAATTTTTTTTATCAGCCATCTAAGGACCACATGCCAATTTCAATTCCTTTCTCTCTGTACTTTTCTTTTTCTCCAATATTCTTTCATCTTTCATTTGCTTGTTTATACTGAATGGACCAGATAACATTGAAAATAGAGGAGTATTCGTAACTGTCAAATGTGTATGAAATTCTTGTTTTTCCGCTAACTTTTCTTGTTTATTGCCGTCTTTTATTGTTTAAGCGTAGGAGTCCTTCTACCACTTTCTATACTTCGTCCTGTCTAGAGAAAGACGTTTCATTTATTTTAAAGTCACTTTTTTCTTTTTCTTTATAAATAACATTCTTTAAAATCAAACCTTCAAGACAAAGCAAATCTTCAAATATCTCTTGGGGAAGAAGTCAAAATCAAGTTGAATTAAATAAGTCCAATAGGATTCAGAAAAAAATAATATACACGCAGAAGAAGCAATTGAAAGAGAAGTTTTTCGGGCAAAAGTGTTAAAAATGGAAGGAGTCCAGGGTAGGAGAGAGAAAAACGCAGGTTCAAAGTGGACTGAAGACAGGAAGAAGAGGCGCCGGTAGGAGTACGGACAGTCAGTACGTGTTAACGGACGTTCAAGGATGCCATTAATAGCAACGTTTAAAATCGTCTGGTATATATATATAGTGTAAATACTGCCGAGCGACGTCTCCGCGGGTTCGCTGAAAATTCGCTAAAAATACCTTGCTTTACCTGTGGCGTGTTTGTTTGTGTTTACGCCTTCATTTACACTTTACTACGGACACAGGTTGTATATGTTTACTGGAATCCGGTGTCTGCGTGTTTTACATCACAGCGCAGCCATAGGATTTGTTAGTCAATCTGTGCCTTAACAATCACGCGAAGTCTACTTTCACAATTCCAGTTTATGCGTAAGTCACACTTGCTCTACTGGTCGATATTGTTTATACAATTCACTTTTACTTTATTTTATTCGAGAGACTGGACAAGTTACTGTAAGGCAAGCACAAAACTAAAAACATTATAGACAATAAGTCGTAGAATATAAATAAATAAAATATATTGTTACGTAATGCGGAAAAAGTGTTGGACCATTACAGAACATGCTACGTGTTTCTCGGATGTTCCAGTGGAATGTAGACAAATGTTGTGTGCGTACGTGATCTCAACATGCGTTAGCGTGACTTTTCTAGACTCCGCCAGCCGCGCGCACTGTGTCAAGGTCGCAATCAATTACGCTCTAATGTAGGGTTGATGGGTAGTATGGAATGTTTCTGGAATTTCGGCGGTGTAAAAATACTAGTACTCAGCGACGCTCAGTTTCAGTTTGAGTTGCGATTTATTTCAGAGCGGCTCGAAGTATCGTGGCGAAGTGTTACGGGTTTTATATTTGCGCGGGACAATATAATACAATATTGTGTTTTATACTCGTTGACATTATTATTGCGTGTGAACAATTTTTATTTTGATTTGTTGTAAAAGACTGTCTTGTTGATTACAAACTGTTTAATTGTGATAATTAAAGCTGGTGATTAGTGACATAATTGGGGTCTTGTATTTTGTTTTCCACTGTACCATACGACGATCACTAGACCGTCGTAACAACATTAATATTTTAGTTTTTCAAGACTCCTACTATGGACAGTGTGTTACTCTCAATATTAATAAAACACATAGTTTTTTTTCACGCACGTCTTAAACCACGTTTGCCTTTAACATGAAATCACAGACAGGTAACTTATGAAATGTAAACGTTCACCTACTTGGTGCACTTACCGTGGTCTGTACAGTGGTGAAAAATCGCACCATTAAAAGTCCTCCTACATGCGTGGACACGATTCTGCGACAATCGTGTTGTGACATGGTTTCCTTCTGAACAGTGACACGAAGAGCGCGCACAGTGGTACAGTCTGATACCTGAACAGGGTAAACCGTGAAGTCACAAATATATGCCATACGAAGTGTGCGGACGCCACCTCGGTTTGTAGATATGGGTTATAATTCACCTAACTGAATACAAGTGCAAGATCTCGTTCTGGTCTGAATTCTAATCGTTGTAGCTAAACAATAAATTAGAATACGAAATCATAAACAAACAACTAAAATAAATATAACAACAACGTTATAACAAACATATAAAAATATCATTTACAGTAACTGGAAATCTCTACAGAAACCTGCCACTGGTACAAACATTAATTACTGTGTGTGTGTGTGGGCGCGCGCGCGCAAAAGACTTACGAGTCTTTCAAAGATTCAACTTGCGAGAATTTTGATGTCGTCAAAACGAATAGACTTTGATCGCCTACGATCAACTGAAATAATACTCTTTAAAACAGATCTTACGCCAACCCCCTCTTTTAACCAATTATCAATTATTTTTAACTTTCTAAGACCTCTTTCCCCTAAAGTTATAACTAACCTTACATCAATTTGGATATGTTTCTTCAAGACTGTCTTTGTAAACTTGGCTTGAGAGTATTCTTTTAAGCGTAGTTTCTTAGAGTATCATCTTTTTTTAACTTTCCACTTCTTCATGCTTTTCCCTTTTTGATTTACGTCATGCACGTACGTGTCTGACATAAAGATTCCACAATAGACTAGATACATTCATGTTAAATTATTTATTACTAACTAGCTGTGGGGACTGTTGTAAACGCCAAGATGCAAAATCACTCGGTATGCAAATACTATTTTGTCATTTTCGGCACGGCGCGGCGCCCGGGGCATATGTGTAATTTGTGCCGTTAATATGTAGGCACTATACGTTAGACATACATACACATAATTACATAAATTTTATTTTCCCAAACAGTAGCACTTCTTGACTGAACGAATCATATGAACTGGGAACATGGTCTGAAGCTTTGATTATATGTATTCATTTTAAAACGGATACGCTTACGGAGTACTGTAGTAACACAAAACTTATGCAATAGTTTCTGTAAATGTCAATAATTTAGATCCCAACGGCAGCGCAAAAGTTGAGTCACAAAACAACGGGCTACTTAAAATATATAGCTCTTAGTCAGTGGGGTCCGCGACAACGTTTCAGGGGGTCCGCAGACATCTTTAAGAAAAAATATAATATACAGTAGTTTTCTCCAACTTTATAATGCTGTAAAATCTAAATTTTAGAATATTATAACAATTAGTAGAAGATTCCAGCATTTTCCGTTCAAATTAATTGTAATTGTAAAAGTACTTCCAAACTAATGGGTGTAATAGTCATTAAATCATATCGTGTAGCAGATCGGTTTGGCAGCCGAACTGACTAGACCTCTCTCTTACACTACAAAAAGAAAATTCATTGGCAGAACTTTCAACTGACAGTTCATTAAAATTATAGTTCTCGCAATTACAGCTAGTTGACGTCTGGTTATATGTAATGACTGACTATCCTGAACTCGCAAAAAAACTTTGAAGTGTTCACCTGTGTTTCCCTGTTTCCCTCTACTTATTTGTGTGAAACGGCATTCTCCCAGCTGACGTACTTGAAGTCAAAGTTAAGAAATAAACCTCACGTCGAGAGCGACTTGATATTGAAATTATCAGACATTAAACCCAATATTGCAGAGCTACTTGTTCAAAAGCAGCTTCATTGTTCACACTAAACTATGTTTGATATCATTAATGTCATAATTTTTCAAGTTAAGAGAATTTTGATTCTAATACATTATAATTAAAATATAAGAGTATATATCATATTTACTGTTGGTTTCATTTCAGAACCCAGACGGGTCCGAAAATTTAAAATTTTTTTTTTGGGGGGTCCGCGGACAGAAAAGTTTGGGAACCACTGCTCTAAGTAGTTAGATACCTCACTTGCGGAGGCAACTAGCTGATGAGATAATCAGTTTGGCTGATTTACCTACGTGCAATCATCACTTGACTGGATATCATCTTCAATGAAAGGAAATGTAATCGCAGCCAATATTAAATTATTAAAAACCACAGTACTATTATTAATTCGTAAATATTCTCTACTTTGTCAATATGCCTTACAGATATAGTAGTTAACCATTTACTTATCACACAGTGATTAATTTCCAGTTATTCAGTAACGTTTCATTATTTGACGCAGCGCACTTAAAACCGCGTATCTGACGAATTTACTAAACTATTCGTTTTACTAACCGGAAAAGGAATTCTGTAAATGAAATAATCAGGGAAAGGAGACTTATAATTCACCCTACTCAATACATTACAAGATTCCGTACAGCTCTGAATTCTAACTATTACATCTAAACAATAAATTATAACACGAAAGCTTAAACAACCGACTCGAATAAAAAGAACCAACAAGAAACGTATAAAAATAAAAATATCATTTACAGTAACTGGAACCTCTTTAGAATGCTGCCGCTGATACAAACACAAATTGCAAGGAGACTGTATGTGCAAACCACACTGTGATACTACACACAGCATCGTTTTCGCAACGCTAACGTAAAACGAATTCTGAACACACCTACTCAGACAAAAGAGGCAGCTTCACCTCTTAAAATTTTCACGAGCCGCGATGAACAAACTGCTGAATTATGAGTTTCGAAAAAACCTCTTGAAAGTGATTGGTTGATATCCGTTTACGGTACCAGTTACCTAGCAACAGCCAATACAATCGCCTGATACAGCCACTTTGTCGTTAACGCACGACACGAACGTTATTAAAATATTACACATAATCTAATTAACTTCACAGAGAACTCGGTGAGGCACAGGCACATGTAGGTACAGTATTAAGTACGTGAACGAAACACGTCAATAATAGTTTACACTGCTCAAGGTGTTAGGCCCCTTTTATGCACTCACGCGTAAAGGTTTTTTGCCGCGCGTTTTGTAAGGCCCCTTTTTGTACTCGTGCGACAAGGTTTCTTGCCGCGCGTTTTGTAAAGCCCCTTTTTGTACTCGAGCGACAAGGTTTTTTGCCGCGCGTTTTGTAAGGCCCCTTTTTGTACTCGCGCGACAAGGTTTTTTGCCGCGCGTTTTGTAAGGCCCCTTTTTGTACTCGCGCGACAAGGTTTTTTGCCGCACGTCTAGTAAGGCCCCTTTTTGTACTCGCGCGACAAGGTTTTTTGTCGCACGTTTTGTAAGGCCCATTTTTGTACTCGCGCGACAAGGTTTTCTTCCGCGCAGCAAGGAGTGCTGCCAACCTCTGTATACGTTCTCTCACATTCATTTGGCACTGCTCTTAGAAGATGGATCCGGTCGTGTTGTATTACGCGAATCGACAACGACGGAAAAGGCGATGGCCTGTACATCCCATCGATCGTAGTCGTTTTCTTGACGGGGTATTCCATAACCTCTATGGAAAATTACGGGAAGACGGAGAGACGTTTTTTAATTTTTTTCGAATGCCTGTGGTATCATTTGATGAGTTGGTCAGTAAATGCCAGAAACGATTAAAATGAGACAGGATTTAGTACAGGGGGTTGGCATTTACTCCACAGAAAATGCTGGCTATCATATGAGTCACGTACATAAAATTTGATCTAAGAAAAAATACTAAATAAAATTTAATCTAAGAATACAAGTGTAGCTGACTCTTTTTAATTATCAGGTGTAGTACGGCAGTGTACAAAAATAGGTACAAGTACTATTCGGTTAACTGCTCAGTATTATCTGGAATTACTATCTGGAATTACTTTTACTACTGGCGTTTTAGTTAATTTATTAATTTTCACTCTAATAAACAGAGTGAAAACTGAAACACCATATTAAATCTTAAAATGGAAATCTTAAAAACAATTTTCAAGTGAAAACAATATCGAACAAAACATATTACAATAGTTAAACACAGTTACTATGCACATACGGTATTAATGACATCCGGTCATTTTAATACAGGATGGAGAAGATGTAAATTACATGTGTAACCAGTAATCGGCTGAATAACGAAACTGTAGATTGAAAATAAATCTTTAAAAAACAGAATATGTCACAAATGACCCTAACTAATGGGGAAAAATCAAGACAGTGGATAATCTGTGTTATTTAGGATCAATACTTGACAGGGACGAGATGTTAAATAAAGATATCGCAAGGAAGATAAGTAGTGGCATGTTGAACTCAGTGTTGTGGAGCAGAAACATTAATATTAGCAGAACAAAGTTTCTGATACGTAAGTTAAGCGTAGACAGTACGGTGCTATATAGGGCAGAGGTGTGGGACAATAACCAGGCAACATTAACTCCTTCCATGGAAATGGATTTTTGGAGAAGACCAGGTGGTAGATCCGGACCAGAAAGGATTAGAAATAGCGAGATAAGAAAACTGATGGGGCTGAAAAAAAAACTACAATGAACGAGACTGAACAAAGGAGACTAAACTGGTATGGCCCCGTAAGAAGAATGGAAGATGGAAGATTGCCTAAGGCAGCTCGGAACTGAGAGATTGAAGGAAGGAATAGAAGAGGACGGCCTCTGACTACGTGGGACCATAATCTGGATCACGCGATGGAGAAATTTGGACTAACAGACGAGGATGCGGTGGACAGAGACGGATGTAGTTCTCAGATCATCTAAAATGGGACTGTGTGTTAAAGTTGTATGTACTGTACAGTTCTGTAATCTTTATGTACTGTTGAAGTGTTGTACGTGTATTGTAGATCACTGATGTTATATTGGGCTGGAGAGAAGCCTCAGGATTAAGGATTAATTATTAAAAAAAAAAAACATGGATAGCAACTTTAATACAGTGGAATATATGAAAACATCAGAGAAATCAATAGGCATGTTTTATTGCCGCTTTATGAACATTCATAGTCACGTATTAAAGTACAAATATCTAGTACGGAACTATTCACAACAAATAATAACAGTTATTCAACAAATTTACTAGACAACACACTTTACAGACGCGGATTAATCGGTCCAGGACCGCTCCCGAACTAAAGCCATCTCTGTCTCTTTAGCCGCATTTACACATTTTCCATTTACGCCCCTTTTCCACGATTTTGGCGCGTACACTCCAATCTCGCATGCCATAACGGACAGTGTGAATGCTCAGCCTTTACAGATGTCTGGAGCGTGGTCTCTACCCTCGTGCCACGCGTGCACGTCTGACCTCGTACCGTATTTACACAGACACTCCAACACCTCGAGTCAGTACTTCAGTTTCGTTTAAGCAGTGGCACAGTGACGAGTGTGCACTAGTAGTGGTTTACTATTTCAAAAATACCGTAATTAAAAAATAAAAATGGCGTGGCCTAAGGACAACTTGGAAAAATTTGCTGAATTATATAGGGCATTTATTGTTCATTATTATTAGATATAAGGACTCGCGAATAACGACTGCTAACAACGTTGACGGGAGATCATACTCGACATGACGACCAGACCAATGGGAAGTAAAATCGGAGAAATTTAAATATCTGTATGGAGAACCATACATGACTTCCATGTTCTAAGATTTATATTTAAAATCATTTTAGAAATGAAATATTTCCATAGAAACTACTTCTTTCTTCAGCCGTAACCACAGTACTGTGGTCACTAACGTATACCACCTCACGTTAGCGCACTCGATTTTCACTGATGATGGTAGTCGATGGCATTGACGAAACGTCTGGTTTTGCAAAAAACATTGGACCACGGCTAAACAGCCCGGGAAGGAATTTTAACAAGAAACTATTTCTTTGTTGCCGATAACGTGGTACACGACATATAAATAAAAAGTATCCCCTCCCGCTTCAACTATCATTTTCATTTATAAAAAACTTACTTCCACCCCCTTCAACTAGGCTTTTCATTTATAGTTATTTCATCTACCTTTCTAGAGTGGATTATTGTGACCTTCTTTTCAGGATACTTTATTTATAAAAATTAAGTACTTTACTCTTGTTAAAACAAAAAACGTTGCAGGTAATCTATTCCTTCCCCTTAACCGATCTTCACCAAAATCAATAGGCCTTGAGTCCTCTACAACTCGGGCACACATGCACAAAATTAATTGATTCTATTTGAATTTGCGGAAGTTATCGTTCGCCATAGAAAAAATTCCACACACACACACACACACACACACACACACACACACACACACACACACACACACACACACACACACACACACACACACACACACACACACACACACACACACACACACACATCGGAAAATGACTTTTCTTCATGTTTTGAGGGTAGTACAATCAGAATCGGCCCTTATATCGAACACGATTTTTTTCGCCATCATACTTCAATTTCCTTATGGAACATGCAAGTAAAAAACCGGGCCTATGATGAACTAGTTGAGTTTTACAAAAAGTGCCGTTTGCCCGCACGCAGATAAAGATTTTGTTATTTTAAAAATCCAAGGAATACCCGGGTTCTTCCGTAAGGAACTTAATAAAATTAAAAAATACTATCAAGATAGCTAGTTGTGAAAAAGACGTTTGCAAGCCAAGTCTTTGGTATTTTGACTTGATACTGTTCACGAAAGATCAGGAAGAATCAACAAAAAGTATAAGCAATGTGAAATGTCATACAGATGACAATAATTCTGAACTTGCAGCAGAATCTGAAGTGGTCGAAGAAGTTGATAGAAGATCGATATAAGATACAATGCAACCAGCTGGGGCGTCAATAAAACTCGGCGGAAATTCCACGCGTTGCTTAAAAAGATATAATTATTGGACCGTACGTGTCAAACCTGTAGACTTTGCCCGCACGCCGGGAATGCTGACGTCTTTTGTACCACGCGCTGAAACGGAACGTACGCTCCGAGGGGCGCTCCCGCGCGGCACTATGGAGTGGTATGCCAAGTCCGAGAAGCTGGCGTGTACTGAAAGTGGGGCTATTGTCTTTATATAGAATGTCGCCAAAGTAAACAATTACATAATAGCCAAGACGGCAGATTAATCGATTATTTTATCACCTTCCGTAAAATTAGGTTATTGTTTATCCTAGATTAGTGGTTCCCAAACTTTTCAGTCTGCGGATCTCCCCCCAAAAATTAAAAATTTCACGGCCCCGTCTGAGTTATGAAATAAAACAAACAGTAAATATGATACACTCTTACATTTTAATTAAAATCAAAATTCTCTTAACTTGCAAAATTATATTATTAATTATATCAAGCATAGTTTAATGTGAACAATGAAGCTGCTTTTGAACAATTAACTCTGCAATATTAGGTTTAATGTCTGATAATTTCAATATTAAGTCACTCTAGACACCAAGTTTATTTCTTAACTTTGCCAACCTCGGCTCTATCTTTCCAGCCACACGTGTCGCCTACTTAGGCGTAAAACCAGCTAGGCCTACACGGAAAAACATTTTGCTTAGATACAGTGGTTATACGCGAGATACAGTGCTTATACGTGGACTAAAACAACGCGATCAGTTCTGCGTTGATGCGGCGCGGTTGACAAACAGATCTGCTACACGACATGATTTAAAGACATTATTAAAGCCATTAGTTTAAAATTACGTTTACAATTACAATTAGTTTGAACAAAAACAAAGTACTGGAATCTTCTACTAATTGTTTTAAGATTCTTAAATTTGGATTTTAGAACATAAAACATCTGAGAAAATTAGGGTATATTCTATTTTTTCTTAAAAGTGTCCGCGGCCCCCCTGAAATATTTCCACGGACCCCACTTTGGGAACCACTGTCCTTGTTCCTGACAGATGGTGGAACTTTCTTCTGTTGTTCCTACACCATTTGTAGTCAACGGCACGCTCCAAATGTTGTATGTTGCTCTTTGCGGTGCGTCCAACATAGGGCATCAACAAACCCGTAACAAGTAAGTAATTAAAGGACGAAAAATGTAGTATCTGGGAGTGTTTAAACTGTATGTATGTTCCGACCTCACACGCTCGTAACTCTTGTGTTATATTTTCTATGGAGACGGTCACACACATTAGAATGCTGAAAATGCGGAAGAGGAGAACTTGTAATACTACGCTTTTCCAAGTTTCCTGTCCAAGTACTGAGCTTCCACTTCCATGTAACAAGCCACTTAGATTTTAACAAATGTATACTGCGAGAAGTTTCTTTTTATGTAAATTAAATACGCTGCATAATTTAAAACTGTAAGTATTAGTGTACAAATAACGTAAGTTTATTGTAGTACTGAAAACTAAAGTAAGTTTATTTATTGGAAACATACATGAGATTCGATTAGCTGCAATGAGAAAATATACCCCACCAGTAAAGGTGTGCAGAGAATATAATACGTTGCTTCATTGAAACCTATCCGAAGACTCAACAACAAATCTATGAAAAATTCTCCTTGTTAGGAAAACTTCATATTTTCTTGGATTTTGTTGTCCATCACGTGTCCGCTGATTAACTAATTATAAGTATAATACTATTGACTCGGAACACAAAGTTTTTATTGGTAAAAATATAAAATTTTTACCTTGTAGCCTGAACAAGTTTTCGCTTACGAACTGGTTGAAGAAGCTTATAATAAGCGAAAATTGGTTCAGGCTACAAGGTAAAAATTTACATTTTACCAATGCAAACTTTGTGTTTCGAGTCAGTAGTATTATACTTATAATTAGTCCATATTTCATCTAAGACAGGCAGGAACAATCCAGAAAACGAAAGACTATCTTCTCATTACTCATTAACAACCTGTGAGTAACCTGACACGAAACATCAAATTAAAACTAAACATTCACTTGGATGCAAGCTCACCGCTACGGGCTCATCTCCAGTTTACGAAGTATCCTCAGTAGTAACATTAGTAGTACTCAATCATTTCTGACAGGTATCTCGCAGGCGTTGTGGAATTTATCCTAACGATTGTGTGCTGTCAGAACCCTTGTATATATGTGGCATTTCGTTTCGTACAACTTCACGCCACCCGACAACCAAACGTCGAGACGAAAACCAGACAAATTAACGCTTTCTGAATCTGAACTCTATCAAACAACTTAAAGTACTTTAATTTTGAAATCTTAAGCATGTATACTATGTATGTTACCATGTGATCAACCCTACTTCAAAAATGTCTGCCCTTTCAACCGGCCCGTAATAAAATTACATCTATTCTAGGATACCGTAATAATCTACTAGGAAACGCTTTCCATTTGGAAATCTTTTCTTCGTTCTCAACGTATAATGTCCTCCTTTTGTTTTACCACTCTGTTTAAGAAATACAGAAATTAGCTTGCACAAAAATATACACAGCAAAACACAATCTCAAAATCTGTTTGCATCGTGGTCATTATCGATCACAAACATGACGTTATTCAGTTCACAAGACAATCCTAGATTAGTAGGTTGTAGTGGCTGAAATGACATTCTTCATTTTCTTCGAGTCTGAATCTTTTCCTAGTAAACTTCTGGTGTAACCAAGGTTCTCCATAATCGACCCGATGTTGGATTACCTTGTCCTCCTTCTTGCAATCCTCTTAACCATTCATATAAACAAAATCCACCTGAACATATTACAAGATCCCGTACTGGTTTGAATACTACCGCAAGCCTGAAGAGCCGACTACCGACTACAATAAAAATCGCTTAGTCCGTGGAAATAAAAATCAGTAAACAAAATTAAAATCGGTAGAACTTTTCAAAAAAATTCAGTCGTTGATAGAAATCACGTTTGTTCTCACAAGTGTGTGTACATCATACACATCTGAAAGACACGTACTCCACAGCATACCATCCTCTTGACAACACTTCTACTCTTGCTGTTTTTTATTAATTAGTTTCGTAGCGTCCAAAGCGAATCGCTCTCTGAGGCTACGGTTGTACTAGGAAAGTATCACTGAACTCACAGACCTATTCGCTAATTAAGGGCAGAAAGACAGAGGGACACAAATTAAAAGGTACAATCTTATTAAACAGACATAGTAAAACGATTACGAACGAGAACTCTCCCACACCATCCCAACTGCAAGTACGACGGATAGATCTTCTATCCAGTGCAGTCCAGTTCGAGAATCCTGTCATGGCGTTTGTCACTAGGAATAAAGGAAGTCAAGGATGATAAATGGCCGACAAAGGTTCTCGCATTCATGTCACGGAATTGTTCAAAATGACAAAAATGAAAATAAGTATATCTATCATTATAAGTATAAACACTGAATATCTACTATCGTCGTTTATGAGGTAGTTATGAAGTAACGGCGTATTTCTTATAAAAGGGCTTTTAATATTCAATTTGAATGACAAACTTAAAATCAAAACATATGAAATAATGGCATGAAGGTCTGGAAAAAACTAGGCTGTCATCAAGGACGATTATTTAGTTCCGTTAATGTACAGGGTGACACACAGGAATCGTACAGTTTTTAAATATCCAATACTCAGTAAACTTTACACTTCAAGTGGGTTTATAGACACAAAAATATAGCTTAATACATGCCATCTGAGTTGTGTTAAGGTAGTTGTGAAAAATAATGTCGGCGAGGTGACGCCCATCTTACTGAATGCAGTTTTCAAGTCTCCGCTGGAAATCCTGCATCACACGGGCCAACATCTCTTGAGGGATGGTAGCAATTTCTGGAATGATGGTATTCTTCAACTCATGCAAATTGCGCGGTTGTTAGCACACGGCTTATGAGGTACCCCTACAGGACAGTAACACATTGACAAATCGGGAGATCTTGGAGGCCACGGAACATCGCCAAAACTTGAAATGAGGAGTCCACGAAACATGCGTCGAAGAACATTCATTGAATCGTTGGCGGTGTGTGCCATACACCATCATGCTGAAACCAGACATTTTTCAAGGCAATTCGTCGTCTTCGCAGTTGTGTAACATTCGCCTGACCGTTTCACGGTTGATTGCTACCTCACGTGCATGTCATCTAGCCGATCGTCTTGGGCTCCTAATCAGTGATTCTCTAACCCTTCCTACGTTCTCCGGTGTCGTTACACTGCGTCTAGGGCCTGGTGGCTTTTTCTTCATAATGTTCCCAGTTGATCTAAAATTTTCCACCCATCTAAGGATTGCGTTCCGACTCGGAACGGCCCCTCGTCGACCAACATTGAATTGACAGCGAAAGAGTCGCTGCGTAGCCGTGATAGACTCACTACTTCGAACAAAACTGTCATACGCGAACAATCCGTGTTGCAAGGTCCACTGCTCCGTTGCTAATAAAATGGGTCTCGTTGGGAGGAGAATGAGCCCCACCACAACCTTCTCCCATCACCATGCATTCAGTACTACGCAGTTCAAAAACGTCCTATTCCCATGTGTCACCCTGTATAAATGAGGAGGAAAGTGAAGTCTAAACAAATCGAGTCAAAGTAGGAACCGCAACAACGAGATGCCTAATACGTGAAGACGAGAAGCCCACGAGATTTTTCATACGCTTAAAAAATAATGCTTAAGCAATACGGACATAAGTAAATTTCCACTGGCAACGAATGAGTTGTTTAAATTTATTATTAAAAATAATTTGTTTAAAACTGAAAGGAGATGCGCAAGAAACTGTTGCTTGGTAACACAACGATAGGTAGGCATGTTCCTTACAGCAGACAATCTGTATGGGCGAGAAACACCGTTTTAATCAGAGACGGTGCTTCAAATATACATGCGCGGTCACCAGTTTAAGTACGTAATCACCACCCAAGCATGTGGATGACTTTATCAGTGCAGATATCAAAATTGTTTGGGTAGCCAGGAACATTTGTTACTACCTCAAACGATGACAAGAAGAAAATTGAAGCTTACTCTATCAAAAATGAACAGTTCACTAATACACGATCCGAAAGGTTTTGAACTCGCCACTGGTAGACACGTTTTGGACTTAATCCCCCCTAACCTTATTATCCTTCCGCTGCTTGGCGTTCGCATTATCATAGACGGGCAAATCAAGTTCTGGTTGTTGCCTGCAATACCTAACATCATGTCGGTAAGATCGTTACCTCCAAGGCTACTCTTTAACTTTGTTCTGGTAGGTACTGGTATCCTCCCACCAGGAATGTTTATCGATCTTCCAGTCTAGATCCGTAATGTTCTGCACCAACATAGAGTCACTTCTTGTAAGACTCGGATCTTCATCGCATAGTACGTTCGGAAAATAGATAAAAGAGTCATGGGGAAAAGAATGTTTGGACTACACTGAGAGACAGAAGACGAAAGAAGACACAAGAGACAAAGGACAAAGAATAAATACGTACTTCAAATGCAGCAAAACTATAGTGAGAGTACGCGTAACACACACGTAGGCAGAATCAAAGCAAAGATGGAACAAAAAAATTACGGATGGAGACCCTGGATGGTGAAAAAATCGAGACGGTGACAAGCAACAGGCTGGCATGCTACTTGGTACTATAACACACACACACACACACACACACACACACACACACACACACACACACACACACACACACACACACACACACACACACACACACACACACAACCTGACTGACCTGGATAAAAACTGGACGGGAAGCGTGAAAAGAGCTGATGGAGGGAGGCTCGATACTGAGTTCTAGAAGGCAGACGTCCTTAAATGTACATGATATGCCTCAAACATTTAAACGAAAATTAACACAAATTCTGCCATTTGTAATCAAGTTATGTACATATAAGTATTACCTAATTATCCGTCACGCATTTACAAATTCAAGGCTAACCACGAGATTAGTTGCAACATCACGGGGTGAGCGCAAGAAAACGCGTAAGTTTTCAATTATACGGTGGATGAAACATTCTTCTTATTAATTGTACAATTACGAACAAATCCTTATACGAATATTTACTGATTGCGCACTATGTTTATAAAGTGCCTACATAGAACATACAAACGGTATTACGCAATTCTTTATATGAACTCGATTTTTCATTCTGGTAATGAGATGTTTAAAATACTATATACAGTCTACTACTTCACTACAATTGTCGCAACAATTTTCTTTAAATTCGCATCACTGGCGTACCTAGAATCTGACTGGGGGGGGGGGGGTAGAGTCGGCTTCAATCAAAACAAAACAAAAACAAGTGAAGACTACTAAACATTAATTTTCAAAGTTGTTTGAAAAACGTGTGATAACAATTGAAATCAATCCCATTAAAGAAAATGGTAATAAAACAATAAAAATACGCGTTATTTAAAAATTGTTTTGAAGATACTTATTGACTGATATTCCTATTGGCTATTTCATATAGGAATTGATTTTCCTACATTTCATATTTCAAACGTGTACGCAGCAAGTGCTGTGTAATAAACCTGTTTGTATATTAAAAAAAAAAGAGATATTACTATATTAGCGCAAACTGCTGAAAAAAATAATAAAACAGTCTAAAATTAAGAGATTAACAAAATTCGCCAACTTTGTTCGACGCTTTGGGAGGAGGGGCCCCGTTCGACTCCCCCCCCCCATAAATAGGCCCCTGATTCTCATTACAAACCTGGTTACTTAAGTGGTTATTTGACTACATATAATAAAACTAACACAAAACTTTGTGATTTTTGTTTTAACTAATCATACAACCACAAGCGTAGCTTGCTTTTGGGAAGCGCACACATACCTCTTTCCTTATGTTTATTCGTGATTCAGTGTTTAGCGTGTTTCAAGCAAATACTCAGCTCCACCCTCACACACATACACTATGTACCACACTACATCAGCCTGTCACTTCAATAAGAACGTAAGATATGTCCACCGACGAACAAGACCGTTTCCTCTCCTTAATCGAGTGCTCGAATTCGAAAAGGTTGTCGTCACCAAGGCCCTCCATTCTTCTCTATTACTGCCCATTAAGATACGTTACATTCTCCCTCGTGATACTCCCTATGCGATCAGTGTACTTTGTTAGGGATCTTCCCTGTCATCTCTTGCCAACCACAAAGCCCTACAGAGACATTTCCTACGCACATCAACGTTCGAAAAAATCTTTACTCTTCACGCTACCACTGTTCGTAGTCTTCTCATTAAATGATTCTAAGTTTTACTGCTTGGTGCTTTTTTATAATCATCAATTTAATTCATACACTACTATTAATGATATTTTGCCATGACACAATCGTCTAAGACCGTGAAGTGGATTTGTTATCATACAGACCCCAACATCGAAAAAAATCACTCCGAAATAATGCAAAACTGTTGAGTTATGTTATCTGTGTCTAAGATACTACACGTCCAAATGAATTATGTCACTTAAGTCGCAGAACTCTCTCACTATTTTGAACGAAATACACAAATGCATGTATTATTAGATTTCAAGATTAGCTGATTTCTGAATAATCAGAAAAATTACAAAAACCACAATTACGCTACTACTTTGTTAGTACAACAACAATTAAAAATCAAACAATCATGTAATAAACACTAAACATTCCCAATTACTGTATTAGTTCGTTAGTGAAATTTACAACAATAATACCTAAATGACAAATAATTTAGTTTATGTATGTTTTCATAAATGTGTATTGGCCTATAATAAGTAAAGGTTTTTTACAAAATTGTGGGAAGGCCGTCCAAAATTTGCACGAGGTGTTGAGATATATTTTTAAAAAAAGAACACAATTTTCAGATTTCCGTTAATTTTCCCTTACGTTGAACCACCACACGGAAGTTTTGCGATTTTTTAAACAAGTTTTATGAAAATCGGTTGATTCGTTCAAAAGTTATCGTGATACATACCTCGTACATACAGACAGACAAATGCCAAACGGTCGAGTTAAAACTGAGTACACTCGGTTCGCTCGTTCAACTATGTCTAAACATTCACCTATACTTTGCGCTACATTTTATATTGGTATGAGTTGAGTGTCCGTTATTAACACTTTGGGCTGACAAATAAGATACTCCTACTTGAAATTTCACCCCATCTAATCTTAACGCATTTATAAAACGTTCGTCTCACTAAGGCACATGAATGCCTTGAGAATGTCGACTGCTTAGGTACGAGAACAACAATCCAACAAGACAACATACCGGACACTCAGTCAGAGATGAATCTATGAGAGTTAAAGTTCACGATTGCTTCACTTGCCAAAGATTGGAAGGATACGAACAACGAGACGAAACGACTGAAATATCTGCAACTAAACAACTACAGCAACGAGTTACTCATAAGCTACGGCCTTGCCGCTCAGCAAATCAATTTACGGGACCGTCACACACAACCATTCCACATGGAGACTGTACGCGTTACTTCTGCAACACTATGTATCAAATCAGTATACGGGAAAACTTAACAAAACCGGTACCACTTAATTTCCTGTAATACCTACACATACAACACACTACATAACTTGTTCAATTATTTATTATATCCGTTCCACAGTTAAACTATTGTGGCCAGCACTACGTTGAGACCTACAACGTTTGTCTGCTCAAATTCATGTCCAAATACGATTCCAGGGCAACCACCTGATTAGCGCCCTCGGTCGCTACCAATCTGTGCCAGGAGAATCTTGGACCCGGCCTCGGCGTACTCTTACCCTCAATTAATTAACAATTAATTGACTCCCACGGCCGGTAGCAGGCCACACCCTCAATCCAGACCCCACCCATGGTCCCTGCGGCAGGAGCTCTATTTGAAGCTCGGGACGTAGTATACGGGCATGCCCTTCGTCCCGCACAGCCCCTGGTCATCATCATGTCCAACTGTACGTAACTTAGGCAAGACAGATGGTGGCGAAAATCTATCTGAAGAAAATCCGTTTGAAGAGGCCACACAACACTTTCACGATCTTCCAAGTTTGTTTTGCTTTCTCTTGTCAATCGCTAACTTACCGGAAACCTCGACTTTTTCAATGTTTCCCCATATAATCCAGGAGAGGATCCAGCAATCAATTTGGGGTGTGAGTTGACTTGGGGGGGGGGTATGCAAGTTGGACTATTCTTTAATGGTCTCAAACAGCGTTTCCCAAACTGTGTATTCCGCGGCACACTAGTGTCCTGCGAAGCTCAGCTGGGTGTGCCGCGAAATTATAGAAAAATAATAAAAAATAGTAAATAAAACAAAATACTGAAAGAACGTTAATGCAATTTATGTGCAAATAAAAGTTATGTGAGATAATGTGTTTCAATGGCTTCTTGAAATTTTATAAGTCACAAAAGTCTAAGTTTGTTGATAAATTTGCGTTACAGTTGGAAACGTCCACTGATATAACTGGAAAACCAGTTAGGGAAGTAGTACTGAGGTAAGTATGTAACAATCATTATTATGGTATATTATGCTGCAGTGTGATTTTTAAAGACATCGCGGATAGGTACTGATGGTGGTGGTGGTGGGGCGGGGGGGGTTGGTTTGTAGAGAGGTAGTGTGCCGTGGGCTAAAAAATTTTGGGAAACGCTGGTCTTAAGTATAAAAATGATAGGAATGAGTGAAGATAAAAATACAGTCTGTTATTATCAGCACAACAAGCTTACTAACGTACAAAAATAAAATCATATCTGTGTTCATCAGTTCTTTAAGTAATATTCACTTACAGTTTAAAATATACACTACTCATTTAAGTTACGTATCAAACAAAGAATAAAACACTGGTAAGGTACAGTTACAATTTAAAGTAATTTTAGAGTAAACCCATGAACATACTTCACGCGATATGAATTTTGTATCAGATTCACAATCACAAAACCATTCTACAATCACAAGACAACGAAAAACTTTGGTCTGATGTGATCATTTGGAGGAGGGGGAAATTTCCCCCATTTCCCCCAAAATCCCCCCCCCCGTGGATCCGAGCCTGATCTAATCAAAATATAATTTTTCAAACAATGATCAAAATATATTTCGAAACCTACATTTAAAACAAGATTATTTTTTTACACACTTTCATACCGTATGTAAGAAAATACGATTTGAAAAAATGCATCTTCAATAATACTTGAATGCTCCAAATGCATTGTTGAATATACGTTGTGCAAAGTACATCAGTCGACTGAAAAGACCAATATCAACTTACTACAGTTGAAAAGCGTTATTAGATTATTACGTG
Source organism: Magicicada septendecula (assembly GCA_034769895.1). Taxonomy (NCBI): domain Eukaryota; kingdom Metazoa; phylum Arthropoda; class Insecta; order Hemiptera; family Cicadidae; genus Magicicada; species Magicicada septendecula. The sequence continues at coordinate 81,660,472 of CM068369.1, forward strand.
TGTACACGCAAAGAGCCAAGGAAACCGATATCGCTGAAAAGGGGGCGATACATTAGGAGCACGACAGCGTTACCTGTCTGCTCGCTCCTTTGTTGTTCCAAAGTAGGAAACTCGGCTCTCACAGCAGTAAAATCCCGAACATACACATTCTTTTCAAAGGTGAATTTGTTTACTGTACGGATGCTACACATGCCTAAACCACCTGTGTGCTGCATGCCCCAAAGCATATAAGGCAGTTCATAAATGTAAATAAAGAAAACGACAACTACATTCCTGAAATCCGCATTACAGCGTAACCGCTTCTAAAGCGGTGTGCCGTACGTTCCAACTATCTAGTACAGCCGTTTTAAATACAGAGCACTTAGCTTTACGGACGTCTGTGTCCTAACCCATCTTAAATTTTTTTTGTTATTATAGCGGGGGCCCTACAGTCTATGGCCCTTCCCGCATTTCGATCGCCATTTCTCAATAGCTCGATCTCTCTTGCTTTTCTTAATTCCTGTTCTCCATTGTGTTGTCAGTCTTCCTTTTCTTCTCCTCTTTTGTGGTGTGTAAGTCAATGCTTTCTTTGGCCATCGCTTCTCCTCCATCCTCATTACGTGACTATACCTTAGCAACTGTCTGGATTCTATTCTTCCTGCTGTTGTAAATACGCGGCCTGTTTTCCTTCTTATATCTTCGTTTCTAGTATGTTGCATTCTAGAAATATTACACGCTCTTCTTAAGAAGTCCATTTCCACAGTTTCTATCATCTTTTTCTCTTTATCTGAAAGTTTCCAGTATTCGCAGCCATAAGTTAAAATGGGCTCCAACAATAGTTGTGTAGACTGTCAGTTTAGTTTGAAGTTTCATTTTGTTCGACCAAAGTAACGAGTTTAGCGAACGAATAGCCTTTTTTCTCTGTTGTATCCTTTTTTTTGATGTAATTTTTTGTTGTTCTATCTTCTGAAGTAATGCTTCCCAAATATTTGAATTCGGTACACTTTCCGATTCTATGGATTTGCGGTTCTGGGTCTTCTTCTTGCATGTCTCCTATTTTCAGATATTCTGTTTTAGTAGTGTTTATGTTTAGAACCCATTTCTCGTACTCCTCTTTCAATTTTCTAAACACATAGTCCTTGTCGTCCTCGTCACAGGCTATAATTACCTGATCGTCGGGAAATAGGAGAGTTGTTAAGCACTGCTCATCCATTTGAATTCCCATTCCTGATGTTCTTCTTCTCCAGTTACTGATGGCTTCTTGGATATATATATTTTAAACAGGGCACGTGACAAGCTACACCCTTGTTTAAGCCCTTTTGTGGTAGGAAACAATTCCAACAGGACATTTCCCACTCTCAACAAACTCTTTGAGTCCTTATATATGTTCTAGACAGCGCGAACATAAATTTTACTCAGGCCAAACTTTGTTAATGTTTCAAAAAGTTCAAGAACCTATCCTAAATACCGTTCTTGTAAGCATTAAAAAAGACAACTGGCGCCAGAAGAACTCACCACCTGACATGTGGAAGGCCTGAAATTGACAAACACAATTCTCTTAATATACTCTATGGAACACGGTCATTAGTACTGAATCGAAAGAGTCGCTAATCTGTAACAACATATAACATTTCTTAGAGATATTTGTTAGAGATTGGTGTATTATCCGTTCGATAAATGTACAATTCCATTCGGAAAAACGTATAACTGTACAAAAGTTATTTAACCACGTTTTATGTAGCTGTTAACAGCCACCAAAAGTCACGGAGGTCCCGCACATGAGTTAACAATATCGTTTATATGGACGTAATCTCAGAGAATTCAAATAAACTTAAAAAAAAAACTGAAAACAGCAAATTCATATAATGAAATACCAACAAACAGATCTAGTGGAAACCACTCCTTAACGATGTACTGGAGTTACACATGTACATTCTAAAACAATACGCAAGCTGAGTTGTTTTTTTTCACTTGTACTCATTAACTAAAATCGTTGTCAGGAAATAATAAAACGCGGAACGTGTACAAACTAATTTCGGCTTTACCTTTTTCCTTTCTTTACACGGAGTCTCTATGCCTAGTTAGCCGCTTCCGCTATCCGCAATCCACAGTTTCATCACCTCTCAGTTACCTCTTTATTGTCACCTCACGAGCTCAATCCTTCAGACTTCTCATAAGCCACCAACATTTTCTTAATACATACATATTTACATATAAAGTCTCAAGAGGACATTTCCATTTGGAGTCCAGCTGGAAAAAAGGGGCACACCAAAGCAGACGTGGCGAAGTAGTGTCTTCTAGGTAGTAAAGCGAAATCGAAGGACACGGCAGCAGATCGAGGCTGAGACTGAGAATCGAGTGAATTGACACATGCTCGGAAGCCTTATGTTCCAGTGGGACGAAAAGGATTCGTAAATACAGCAAATACCAACTGACAAACAAAATATTAGTTTTTTATTTTTACTTTATAATCCGTAAGAACGAGCGTAAGTAGACCGGAACACGATAATAAAATGTTTAGTACGCTATGAAGAGTATAGGCCTGTAAGAAAACTTTTCTACAAAAGTATGTTAAGTTTAGCTAATACTTTTTAAGCAACGAAGGACATGTATTGACTGTCTGAATAACTTTTGTAACCAGTGTATACACTTATGTTGTTCGTGCGTGAGGCGACCAGTGATTTGAACGCGCGGTAGTACAGTATATCGTGATTCCCCTAGCGGTCAGTTGTGGTAACTCCCACCTGCATGCAACGACTGTTTTTTCCAAGTTCCGTAAATTCTACGGCTGACCAAGGACGCCAGCGAACCGAGAATGAAATGAATTATGTCGGCTTCAATACCTAAACGGGTTACATCGACATAAAGCTGAAAAAAAAACTACTTTCACGAACTTTTTTCTTTAATATTCAAGGAAACTGCAGCGTATAATGAAAGAAAAATAACAGAGAAGAATAAATAATAAAGAATACATAACGGAATAACCATTTGAGTTATGTAAAGAATGAAAGAGTTAGATTAAAATTACTGAAGTACATAAAACCTTGGAAGAACCTCTTCAGCTATGTTTAATTCAAGCAACTGTAAAGAAATTTCTGTTATAATGCAATAGAAGTTTGCAGCGTTATGGTAGCTTTATTTAAACTGCAACCGGTTCTGTTTACATAGCCGTTTTCTTCGTCTCTTGTCGTTCACGAGTAACTGAGAGACAAAATTGGTCGATTGTTTCCCCTAATTTTACGGGGACTAAATTTCACACCAGCAGAGGCGACAAAATCTAAAGGATTTTTTTCTAGTATTATTTTTGTAATCCGCATATTGTAACCTAGCAACAGTAAAAATTTCATAATTTTAGGTACAGCCGTTTTGGAGAAAAAAAATTTGATTACACAGAAACAAAGTTTTTTGGTCTTGCCAAATAAAATGAAATAAAATCATAACTACGGAAATATTAGAGCTACAGCAGTGAAATGTTTACTGCAAAACCGTGTTTTCATGCCTAATATGAACATCTCATAAAACAGACACAAAGTTTGTGAGTTTAGGGACAAGAGCGAATTCATCGACTGGTGTCCATAAATTGTTTGGCAACGGTATAATTGTAGTGAACGGCGTTACAGCTGCCGCGAAGTCAGGGAGAATTAAGTAACTATCTGATGCATTCTTATTACAATAATGCCGTGACTAAATGACAACAAATTAGTCGCAAGAACCCCAAGAAATCGTCCAGACCCGTGGCCGTTCCTAAATATTACATACAAAATATATAAACGTTACAAGTTACTGAAACTACAATTACAGCAACAATATTACTGTCAAGTTGGGCGACGACACCTCACTACACTTACACCGTTTCCAAACGTAAATCCGATATCGGCTTCTAACAATTTACAGATTCGTTTGAGTATTTTGCAAGACTGGTTTCACAACTGGCGGATAACAAAATGCAGTAGTTGTTCATGGGTTGCAATCAGCAAATCCCCAAAACCAGTAAAGTCTCATATTTGCGACTTCGTCTACATGAAAAACTTGAGTGGCGAATTGGTATTAAAAATCTAGGAGGTGAATTGGTTATTGAAAAGGGATCCCAGTTGCTATTATAAAGTAAGCTAATTATGCAAATAAACCAAAATTTAAAATACAGCACAATTATGGGCTGCACCAAACAGGCCAATACAAACATATATAGGGAGGCTATATGGTCCCGAGCTGCCTCGAAATAAATCCTTCCTAAACAGGTTACACTGCCATTAACCAGAAACGTATTCAACACATCGTAGGACACACAAAAAATATTTAATTGGGGAGAATTAAGAAAAACTGGCCAACGGCCGGTATCATAAATTATAGTGGTGAAACGTTGATGAACTGTGTCTCATTAAAAGATGTTGAATGCGCCATATTTTCTTAATATTCAATATCTACTTTCGTTTCTCATTAATACGTGAAGATTGCACCTCAAAACGAATCGATAAAATCCTGAGAACACCAAACTTCTTCAGTAGAGGGAGAGTACGGATATCTAACATGCCGTTCTATCCATTTTAAAATGTATCTGTGATGTCAGCAGCACAAGGGATCGACACAAATCATACTCAGTATATATAGACCAGTGATAATATGATCGTCTACCATCAACTGTATAGTTTCATTTTACTTTTTCCTCCCTAACAATAGTATAATTTAACCACGTGCGAATACACCTCCGCATCTATTCACGCATAAAGGGTCTATATAGAGGAAATGAGGGTACTATGGAACAGGCGGGCAATATGGAATACCGTTGTTTCAGCTTTTTGAAGAATTTGTTTCTCTTGTAATATTCTGGAAGTACTACAGGAAGCAACTAGGAAGAGGCAGTGTCACTATGACTCCAACAGACCGACTGCTGTTGTTGAGAAAGAAGCTTGTTTGTTTTGGTATTTGCAGGTAAGTGTTAACGTTTCAGTTTGCATATCTTGTACAGTTGCTATCAGCTCTAGTCAACTTAATCTCTTAGTTTATAGTGTATTATTGTTTACCTTTGCGTTATAACAGTTATTCTAATGTATTATACCCTAACAAGAATAATTCTTTACCAAGATGGCGAGTCGGGCAATATGGAATACCACTACTCTATATTCCCCACATATTTTATCAGTATATTCCATAATACCCGTACGTATTTTTTACATTCATCTTACTTTAACACTCAATTAAAACACGAATTCAGAAAGTTATAAAATGTTTACAAGAAAATGTTAATGTATAAATCACTATAATACATTAAATGTCAATCTCAATCTGTATGAAAAAATACCGGAAATTCGTGAGATCTATCAACCAGTGCTTAAGCGGCTCAAGCTGTTTCAATATCTGTGTAAATAGCAGAAGACAGAAGGATTTGTAATTCCTATTTTGGAAGGATTATAGTTGTAAACCAGGTAACTGGTTACATAAAACAGTTAAGAGGCCATTAAAATGCAGAATGTTTTTCATATTTTTTTTACAGCCATCCCGAAGAGGAGAGACCGGCCAACCCTAAGAAAATAGTGGGGACCCACAAAATAGTTGGCTATACACGAGGTCCGCGACAAGCAAATGGAATTCCTAAAGGCTACTAAAACTTTTGGAGTACCCAGATCTACTCTATTTCGACTAGCTGCTGAGACGTCTAGTGAACCTAGTGTACGTCAAAGTAATTGGTAGGAAACCAGTATTCAGTCCAGAACTAGAAGAAGAATTGGTACGGTATCTTTTATAAGTGGAATCATTATATGGTGTTACACGACTAGGTGTTAGAAGGATGGCTTATCAAATGGCCATAAGACACCACATTATACATCCTTTTGGAAGAGGCCAAGCTGGTAAGAATTGGTAAATGGATTGGCAAACAGACACAAACATATGTTATCAGTAGTTTGTGCTACCACTAGCACATCATATCCAAGGGTTATACGTTTTCGTAAAGATAAAGTACTAAAATGTTTTGAGTTGCTAGGTCTTTATAAAAAGTTTAATTTTTCGGTTAATCGCTTGTTTAATGTCGATGAAACGGGACTTTCTGTAGTTCAAAGAGGCAAGCGACATGTAGGAGCCTTTACTGCTGCAGAAAGAGGTTTTGTGCTGGTGGTGATTCTGTACCACCATGAAACGTTCAGCCATGTATGTGGCGTAACATGTACGTGTTACTAATGTCACAGTAGAAGAAGTTACATCTGCATGGACAGCCAAGGAAGTTATGCAGTTTATTATCATATGTCTTCTTGTTTCTGTTTCGTTAAAACTATAAATAGTGAGTTTAATATTTAGACATTAAGACCTACTACTAAAATCTATGAAATGTGTACGTATACAATAATAAACCCGTACCTGAGCACCCGAAATGAAAGTGCCTTGGTTAGCATTTGTCTCGTCAAATATGGTTAGATCAGACGTATGAGTGCAGTACAGTAATGAGAAGAACTAATTCCTTCCACAGCAGTAAGTTGAAGATAGAAAAATATTAACATTTATGTGTATTGTTGTAATTGTTAATACCAATACTTCTTCCGTTCTAGGCAATTTATCAAAATTTAAGGAATTTATTTAGTTTAATTCAAAGCGGCAACGATCACGGATGTGTCCTGTTGATGTCTCTGCAGATAAATTCATCTCGTGACTATTTACCCAGTGAAATACTCGCTACACGGGAGGTTTACTGTTTTGACTGTCACCATTACGACACGGGCGTCACACTCACACTCACCCGTTTGGCGGACACATGCTGGCGCGCAGTTTGCGTGTTGGGGCTAGTGCAAGCGCGCGCCTTGCACTGACTCCAGCACGCATTCTACGCATTCTGGTGCGCTCAAGCATGTGTCGTCCACGCGTACAGACTCACACATGTCCGCTTGAGCCGACACATGTCCTGCGTTGCAGTCTGCGTGTTGGGGATCAGTGCGAGCGCGCGCGGCTTGCATTGACTCCAGCACGCACTCTGGTACGCGCACGCATGTGCGGTCGCGGTGCACACACATGCTTTGTCGTTTTAATCGTGGCAATCATAGTAGCAAAATTTTCCAAACTGGAGTAGCCTATGTTCACAGTGGGCTAATACAGCCAGGGACGAATTTACTGCAGAGACATCAAAATATGTTAATGTTTGCAATTGACATAACGTAATATCAGCTTAATAGATATTTAATAAAAACAAGTTTCACTGTAAGCGGATGCTAACATTGTCATGCCTATGTTGAATGTCGGTTTTAATAATTACTAGCAAAAAATATTAAGCTATACTGTACTTGCACTGATACCATCAGAAAAAAACCGCATCAGAGGGTGTTTTTCATCGGGCACAAATAAAACCAATGCTAAAGGATAAAGAATTCCAAACTAAATTAAATAATTTAGAGGAATACGGCTGGGCTTCATTCAAGTCCGTCTGCAACAGCTTCCTTGGGAATAACAAACGAGAAGGCTGGCGAGAAATCGTAAGCGAACTAATCAAAGCCTACGGAAAAATTAACTCCACTATGTCATCAAAATTGCATTTCCTTCACTCACATCTGGATTTTCCTTTCAAATTTGGTGCAGTAAGTGACGAACATAGGGAAAAGTTTTACCAAGACGTCGTCGTCACGGAGAACAAAAGTGAAACGTCATAATACTTACAGAATATTGCTGGAACATGGTGACACTCCAGAAGCTGTATGCAAAACATTTTAATATAGTGATTGTATTTTAATAATTATTATTTCGTTTGTACTAATATAACAAAATTAAGCGACTTTGTAAATAAAAGTGAAACGTTCTCATCATTCCAAAAAACTGTACGTGATGAGAATTATTCTGATTGCCGCTTCAAATTTAGCACCCAAAAAATAATAAGCATTCACCTGATTTCTTTAAAGGACACAAAGTCTGTTTAAATTTGTTGTCCAATGTTATCCTCTGTACCTTCCTTGTCACTTAATGAGATTACGGATTCCCCAAAAAACAGCGAAGACGTGAATCTTCCACACAATATGCATAACAAAGACCTGATACAACACGCCCTCGGCCAGTGTCTACTAATCTCTTAACACTATTATCAGGAGACAGGAGAAAGAGATAAGAGAGACAGGCATGTGAAAGAACTGGATTAATACCAAGTATTTTAACGCTTTCGCTCCCAGACATCTGTGAAGAGTAAATTTCCCCCCTGGCCCCGATATGTTTTGTTATATATGTTATAACAACTGATTTTGTTGACAGTACAGTATTGCCAACTTAACCCAAGGTCATATTTCTTTCACTCTGGCCCAGAAGAATGTAAAACTGTATCTAACAGCACTGATCTGTGTCCACATGCTGACAAAACCTTCAAAACTCAGTCATACAACGTGTCCAATTTTGGTACACGTGGGCTGTACAGAAAATTTAATATGTCCAGATATGGTACACACGCGCTCTAATAAAAGTGTTGTGTGTCCAAAAATGATACTCATGGTAGCAAGAGTGTTAACTGTTAATTTCGGGCACCAAAATAATTACACTCAGAAATGTAGGTCTAATAACGAAGAATACGGTGCAAAGGTTGCAATCGTAACAAGGAAACAGTTACCTGAACTGTAGCGGCGGTGTTAATTAACAACTCCAACGCAGTGTGAAAAGAGCGCATAACATCGTCTGAACAATACGCACACTTAATTAACACGAAATTACCACTTGTAGTTCCGCCATATTTGTTTCACCTCTTTCGCTAACACACAAACTGCGGGTTTCCTTTCGCCGACGAAAACGAGTGACTCAAAAAATTATTTCATAACTCCGCAGTACATAAAACACGGTACTTGTTAAACGCTTCGTTACGATCGTTGGTTTCGACGACAAAAAACGTAAAATTACTTCATACGTCACACGAGACGTAAATGTTCAATGCAACATGTAGTGGGCAAACACTTTATTTTTGATTCTCTAATCATTACCTCAACAAAATCTATTCTTACTTTACCGCCACCTTTAAGTTGCAATATATGTTCTTACACATGTACTTTTTTCACATAACATTCCATTTTTTCGCAATTTTCAGTTTCGCTTAACTTCCGGAATATTCCCTAAGAACATGCTTTTTTTTTAGCAAATTTTGCTTAATATATTTTCATATTTTCTATATCAGTTACCAATTTTGAATGTCCTGACTGATTTTGTAACAAATAAATAACACTCAATAGTTATAACCGTATTCTTTCATTTTCCAAAATAGAGTTTACGCTTACGTACTTATGAAACTCAATGTTGCGAGATTTTACACACACGCATATCCACGTGCAGCTGATATTTCTTAGATTCACCTTCTTAACAACTCAAGTTTTTTGACTCATAACACGTTCTAGCTGTTTTCACCGGGATAATTTGTATTTTGTATTAGTTACAACAGGACAACACAGGATATTAAATTTCGCTAGAAAGATAAAAGCAATCAAATACGATAGTTATCACTCGAAGAAAGAGGGGAAGAGGACTACTAGCGCTAGGAGAACTAGCGCACCTATCACGCGCGTTAATCGAAAATCACTTTTTGCGTTTTGAAGGCCGTAAATTACCAAATCACCACTTACCTAAAAACGATTTTGTTACACTATTCCTACAGGCCTACACCCATTTTTTACTGAACAGAATAGATGAAATGTTACTAATACTTTTTGTGATACCTCGTCACCAACGGGATTGCATATCACTTGTTCTTATTCTTCGATAGAACCAAAGCAGTAAAGACCACAGAGTTACTAAGACATGAACAGCTACTGCCGGACGTACGGTACGTGAACGAGCTAGTTGTGGTACTTTTCGTTGTAACTAAAAGCATGCTTTCAGTAAGTAAATTATTTAAACAAGTGGTCCGGTATGAGTACCGTGCCAGCAGCAGACTAAATTCCTGATGGAAGTCTATACGATCGATCAACTACAAAATCTAACATTATTTCATAAAAGAAAAAAAAATACTCGATCTACTTTCAGGTCGTACGACACAAGAAAAACAGTACTACACCGCCGTAATAACTTGACTGTCGCCGAATTATTATTTTATCAGTCTAAATGTAATAATGACACAACATGTTTGACTACAAACGTCCTTCAAAACTTGAAAACAAAAAGAACTTTTTATTTTTAGACATAACGTCCTTGAGAAACGTTAATAACGCTCCAATAAACTTAACTAATTTGCTGAAACCGTATCGAAATTGTGATCGAAAGCTGTATCAATACGCCGGATTGGCTGCCTTTATCGCTGTTCTAAAAATGGAACTGGAATGGTGACACACGGGTAGAGCAGATAATATAAAGTGCAGGCGGATGCCGACACAGGAGTACTTCAAGGACGCGTGACGCCTCCCAGCTACTTGTACGCATACCAATGCCCATGCCCAACTCACTTACGGCGAATTTACATAAGCGATTTTCAAACAATTACCGTTCTTATTGATACCTGGTCAATATGAAATCATAAACCCTGTGAGATACAATGGGGGCTTGCGCCATAAGGCCATCTGTTTTATACCGTGTTTAGACTTTTGACACAAAAATCTCAGTACAATGCAACGAGCAATTAATTGTTAATAATGACTAAATTACGCATGGTTTAGCGTTACTCGCTCTTGGTATACACTAGAGGTATGCTAAACTAGTATTTGAAAATAACAGGTACGAACGAAACCGTTCCACAAAAAAACACGTACAAATACCTGTTATTATATAGATATTAAACATATACCTGTATTATATAATTTCTTATAAGAAATAAAGTGAAACCAAAAGTATTAACAGTGTTACTTTACACTGTGACTTTATTAAGCTGTTTGTTTAAAAGAAAATAAGACATAAGAGAATTTACAGGCCTATCTCCCTTTGGCAATTACTAATTTAAGTTTTCACTAGGAGTAAAAATAAACTGACATAGATTTAATAATAACTTATTGATTCCATTTTGGTTAGACAAATCAGCTGCGAAACTCAGGCAATGAAATTTAGAGTGCACGTAATAGCACAACAAAGAATGTCAAAAAAATTACGTGAGATGTACACTGAAGTTAAAATCATCTCCGACATACATTAACAAAATGTACTACAGTATATGGCCTATTAGCCATTCTGTAGATTATAACAAAATATAATTCGCTTTTTCAAAATTTACCAAGTTGATGACTAGTATATAATTTATTATAATCTGCATTACATATCTGCATAACACACGAGAGTAATGTAACATCAGTATGAATTTTTTTCATTTATTGAAAACAGCTTCGTCTCTTTGGCATAGAGATATTCTGAACCCTGCTGTTTTGCTTCGTTTCGTATTTGCATGGCAATCGACACATGCGCAGAATGAAATATTCAGCACCAAAAAGTCCCTTTGTACTCGTTTACTTGTTTATTCGTTAGTTGCGTAGGAGGATCTCGCGACTCGGAACTGCGAGGCCGCGAGTAATCGGAACGGGTATTTCGACTTTTCAGTTATCGTTGAATCGGAACAGGTATTTCAGTTTTTCAGTTACTGTTACATCCGTTCCACAAAAATATCGTTCCAAAATACCTGTTACAGGTATATCAGCCCACCTCTGGTATACACAGACCTCAAAACTGATAGCAGGAAAACTGTGTGAAATCAGCAGGCTCATGATGAAACCACTCTACCGCAAGGGTTAATGCATGTAAACGGATTTTCTTCTTTATAGACGTTCAGCAAAACGAAAACAATGTTTCTTGAACAGTGAACCACAGCAGAAGTAAAATTGTAACATTAATCACTACTACATTATCATAGCCCTACATGAATGATTATTTCTCTACAAACATCGGCAATAAACTTCCTTTGAACAATTTTTGCTTATGAAATTGCTATTTTTTTAATACAAGAAATTAACGCAAGATTTCGAAGTTGATTATATACGTTACCAACTATACAATGCATAACAACAGAAATTTGAAAAGTACAGTGGAACTCGCGAATAACGAGCTCGCTTATAACGAGAACTAGATGTAACGAGCAAAAGAAGAGATTTGTTTGTTTTGTATCTTAGTAATGACAATTAAACTCGCTTTCAACGAGCAGGAACGCATTAGAGACTTGGTTATAACGAGCATTTTGTCGCAGGCGTGTTCATGGGCGGGTTAAGGTCTAAAAAAATCCGTTACAATACAGCATTTCAAACATTCGTTTAAAATCAATAACGCAATTTAGTGAAACTAATAATGTAAGTGATGAATTCGTGGAATATTTAAATAAATTATAAAACTGTTTTGATATCTACAGATACGAAAATAGATGACTTTTTAAGGTTAATTAAGTTCGGTGTGGACTTAATTTTGACGATCCATTTAGAACGAAGAAAAAAAAAGACAAATAAATTAGAGTGAATTTTCTTATAATTTAAAAAAAATATTGTACATGTGGCATGGAAAGTTTTGCGTTTTTGCCAGGCAGCCAGCTGATTTCTCGTCAGTTTTTACTACACAGTTACTTTTACTCCATTTCGCGAATGCACTGTACGCAATATTCAGCCAAAGGATGTTACCGCCTAAAAAAATGTTTAAAGTCTAAATTTCACTTTTAAGCGTAGAACGTAAAACATGTCAAAATTTTATTGTGCAAAGCCTCTTCTATAGTAGGCTATTTTTTGTTGTGTTCGATTATCACGGTATAAAAATTTAGGCTTGGGAGTCGACAACTCGGATGTAGCGAGCATCCACTTTTAACGAGCCGGTCCCTTGAATCTCGTTATAAGCAAGTTCCACTGTATATCATTTGGTTCAAAATATGAAACGATGAGATTGATATGTATACGTGGCCGTGAATACGTGAACACAGATATGTGACGACACAATACAGATTGGCAAGACTTTTCAAATGCTGCGGCAATACAAGTTCTACCAGATTGAAAACTTTTCTCAAGTTCTCAAGGATGGATTCTGAAAACTGAGTATAACAGAAGGGTAACCAGTTCTACTGGAGCAAAATGTAAAGAAGGAATCATAACACTGTACAACGAAAAGTTGTTAAATAGCAGACACAATGGCACCCCGATACCACGAACCTCTGTAACACGAATTCCTTGATAACACGAATTTCTTTCAATCCCCATTTCAATCTCCACAAATTTATAACATAACACTCAATATTATAAATACCTCTATAACACGAAATTCCTTAGTTAAAAACTTTGATAAGCCGAATTTTGCGTTGATTTGAGATCAAAATACTGTACTAATTAACCTTTATAACACGAATTTTACTCGACAGAACGTCTATAGAACGAATTTGACCTCTATAAGACGAATTACCCACGCCAGCGAGCTCAGTAAGTCGAATGTTATGAAGACACGGACCTTGATAACACGGAATTTTATCTTAACCTTTATAATAAGAACCTCGCTTTGACGAATTCCTCGATAACACGAATTTTTATAATCCCCTCGAGATTCGTGTTACGAGGTTCCATTGTATTAAGAAGCCGGAACACCGCATCGACAGAACGTCTGCAAACAATATAATTATGAAAGAGCAAAACTGTTACATTGCATTACATATTTTATACGTCCTGTTTACGGTAGATTAAATGGATACAAAGGCCGAGTACTATTAACACTCGATAAGGAAGGGCACAGTACAAAGCATGCACTACTCGATACCGTTACCGCACAATGAACACATTTCACTGCCGACCCTAGCTGTGCACACACGCTGTAAACAAAAATTAATTACGGCGCCAGTATACCACAAACAATACACCTTCTCACAAAGAATGCACACCCAGCAGGCTTACAATTCGACCACACAGTATCAGAGGTAGTCTTCAGACAAAAAAAAAATCAGTATGGAGAACCACACATGACTTCCATGTTTTAAGATTTATATTTAAAATCATTTTCGAAATGAAATATTTCCATAGAAACTACTTCTTTCTTCAGCTGAGCCTTAACCACAGTACTAACGTATACCACCGCACGTTAGCGCACTCGATTTTCACTGATGATGTCAGTCCATGGCACTGCCGAAACGTCTGGTTTTGCACAAAACATTGGACTACGGGCAAACAGCCCGGGAAGGAATTTTAACAACAAACTACTTCTTTGTTGCCGATAACGTAGTACACATATAAAAAATTATCCCCTCCCCCTTCGACTACATTTTCATTTATAGAAAATTACTCCTCCCCCTTCAATTATCGATATTTCATCTACCTTTCTAAAATGAATCATTATGACCTTCTGTTCAGGACACTTTATTTATCAAAATTAAAACTTCACTCTTGTTAAAAAATAATACGTTGCAGGTAAACTACCCCTTCCCCTGAACCGATCTTCACCAAAATCAACAGTCCTCTACAACTCAAGCAAATATGCAAAAAATTATTTGATTCTGTTTGAATTTGCGGCAGTTATCGTTCGCCACAGAAAAAATTCCACACTCACACACACTCTCTTAGGAAATGACTTTTCTTCATGTTTTGAGGGTAGTACAATCAGAATCAGCCCTTATCTCGAACACGATTCTTTTCGCCATCACTGTACTTCCATTTACTTATGGAACATGGAAGTAAAAGAGATACTGCACATAACAATTCAATCAACAAAAGAACTGGATCTCATACCAATTGAAACAGGATAAAGTAAAACAGAATATGAGACGTTGATGTGCACTGGTGAAGAACGCTCGCGCACAGGGCAACAGTACTGATAAGTTGAGTTTTATGTAACTCTAGTATTCTATTTTACTTTATTTTGTGCTCATCTGTGACCACATACTTTGTTTTCAGATCGATTTCTGCTGAACAATACCCTATATAATCATTTTCGTTGTATTATTGTGAGGTCGAGGGAATTTGGAGAGGCAGTACCTTTGTACTTGACCGGGCACCGGTCCTCACAAGTTTCCAGGGTTGGATGAAGTGATGCTAACTCCCAAAGGAGCCCTTAGCCTCTCTCCAGCCAAGACCGAACCGCGTGGTGAAGTGCTACATCCTACAAGAGGTGACCCTGTTGATGTAAAACAGTACGGATCTAGACCGGAAGGTCGGTGGAGGGCAGCAGTAGCGACCGGTACCAAGTTACGGCGTAAGGGAAACGATCCTAGACCGGCTTATCTTTGAAGTACTACAGGCGGGAATCTAGATGGATTTAGTCGGCTGTAATATTGCGTCCTATTGTTATAGGATTACATTTTGCCGTTGCCTTGCAGTTAGGTGTTGGGGCATCAAAGGCTATGGGAAGACAACTCTGAATAAAGATTACCTGGCGTCACGGCCCGTAGGAGGGCAGTCCCTCAACACGACTTGCCCGTCTATACGCTGGTACCCTATAATGGCGAAATTAATTTACTCACAACTTTCAAAGAACACAGCCGGACCGAGAGCGCAGGAAGAGATGGCTGGAGGATATTTGAAAGCACCTTGCCTATGCCGTGTTGTGAAGACGATTCTGATCTATTATTGTACTACCTAAAGACGGCGGCTGATTCTGAACGGTAGAAACGTTCTGTTTCGACAGCGAAAGCCTGCGGTGTATGTTGTAACAGCAACGTACGATCGGATTTTAAGGTCCAGTAACGGCACAAACTGTATCTTCATAAAAGAATATACGTTTTGTCTTTCGTCACCTAAGGTATCTTAAAGGCAATTATTATCGAAAAGTTAACACTATACAATTTCAATTGTTACTCGTTGATAAACAATATTTTCTATGAGTATAGACGCTCGCCGTTTTTATAATCTGGAGAACAGCTGAAATAATAACATTTATAAACAAGCCACTGCGTTCTTCTCTTTAATCGCTGTTCACAGATATGCACAAATGTAACTGAAAATATATTTATTACGAGTCCCTAAAGGTGGAAACACATTGCTACCACGTCACGTGAATTCACGTGATAGTAAAAAATATGAGAGCGGGTTTTCAGCTTGTGTTAAACTGTTTGGAGATACACTGTCTTCACGTCACGTATCTCACGCAATGTCACGTGTCATACCCGGCTATTTCACGGCTCACGTAAATCACATTTTCCGTTCAACCACACTTTTGTGAGGCGTGAGGTGACAAGTACTTGAAAATGGAGGAGTTGTTAATAGAAAAAGTGAGACTGCACGAAGATTAATGATATGTACATTACAGTGTTTCTTTTTTTTAATTAAAAAATGTGTTTTTTTGTTTTTTTTACCCACTGCTCAGTAATTTCATGTTTCAAGATGTTAAACAAATTTTATGCTTTTAAAAATTCTAAATTTTAACAATTATATAATGCCTTAAAGTATAATCAATTAAGATGTACTTAATCAATTGAGATACCTTTGTTTTTGTTTATTTCACGCTTACCTTAAACATACGGCTAATCTCTCTTGAGAGCTTATAGTGTTTCGGAGATAGGTGCTCTTTTTTGTATATTATCTTTAATAAGATTATGTAAATGATCAAATTCTTCCTTATTCAGTCTGAAATACATTTGAAATTTAGCTGGATCTTCTTGCTTTTTGTACTTTCCCTGTATTAGATTTTGAAAGTCACCTTTTTTCTTGTCTTTCTAAGTTTAGCCTATATCGTGTATCTAGCTCCTTCTTATGTTAACTGATTTGTTGATCAAGTAGAATTTTATTTGCCTTCACGAATGTTTACGCGGCTTCACATGAGTTCACGTGAACATGAAGTGACGTGACGTGACGTGACATAAGTGTGCCTCTGCACTACGATTTCACGGGTTAAGGCAAGTCCTGATCTCACGTGAGCTCACGTGACGCGATAGCAATGTGTTTCCAGCTTAAGGCTTTCAGGGCCGGCGTTATCCTGGCTGGTATTTGTCGGAGTGCTACGACGTGGTCTACTGTTTGTTCGGACAGACGTTTCGGCCCCACATGTCTCATAGTCTCTACTTCACTACTGGCGACACTCCGATGTGAGACCGAACGTCTGTCGCACAAACACCAGACCACGGCCCAACAGCCCGGCAACAACGTTTCCCACTGTAACTGGAAGTGTTTTGTACCCAATAAAGACGTATTTTTGAAATATTATTAGTTTCTTCTACAACTTACATTATTAAAGGAAAAAAGTGCATATCTAAAAATACGAAAAATAAGGCATTACAGTACAGTAGTGAAGCCAGAATGTCTACATGCAAGTGAATGTCTAGCATTGAATTATAATTTAGGCAAACTAGAAATATTGGAAAGACGAATTATTAGGAAAATATTAGGCCCACGAAAAACTTCAGAAGGTTGGAAATTAAGAAGTAATGATGACATATATCAAAGTATAGAAAATATAACAGAAAAAAAAAGACTTATTTTATGGACATTTATATAGAATGGACGACAATAGGTTAACAAAGCAGATCTTCAAATATCTGTGGGGGGAAGAAGTCGACATCAAGTTGGATTAAAGAAGTCCAAAAAGATTTCGAGCCTCCAGGTGGTCTAGTGGCTAACGCGGGCGATTGATGCGCTCGTGGTCCCGGGTTCAATTCCCGGCGGAGGTTCCGTACGGCGTGCACTCAGCGTCGTGAGGCAAACTGAGTAGGCGCTGAGATAACAGCGCCGCCTCCTGGCTGTGAATACCGCAACTAGCGGCTGGTGGCGCGTAGTACTAGCCATACACCGTCACACTAACACAAAAAAAAGCCGCGTGGTACGCCTTGGTCTTTAACGGACTGTTGAGCGGAGGAAGTCCAAAAAGATTTAGAAAAAAAATAATATAAACGCAGAATACGGAATTGAAAGAAAAGTTTTTCGGGCAAAAGTGTTAAAAATGGGAGAGAGAGAAACGCAGGTTCAATGTGGACTGAAGACAGGAAGAAGAGACACAGTGAAAAGATGAAAGAATATTGGAGAAAAAGAAAAGAAACAATAAATAAAGAATTGAAATTGGCATGTGGTCCTTAGATCTCCGACGCAAAAAAGAAAAATAAGGAAACAAAGACAATGTAATTCTACGAAACTACACAAATTAAAAAATTATTGTCTACTTATCTTCTACTGAATATAAAAACGTTAAGAGTAAATAAATACAAAGAAGGCAAAGAATATACACATACCTTGTGAAGTATATTTTAATATTTCTGAAAACATGCCTAATGGATGCATAACGAGGCTTCCTTCTACGTAAGAGGCTCATTTGGATGCAAAACGAGTCGTCAGCGAGCAACTGACGTTTACCATGAAACGGCCAAACTGATTAATGTTTGCTCAGGCAAACGTCGCTTTGCAACAGCGTGCTACGTGCAAACTGTTTGTCAAAACAACATTACCCCTTACGCCGAACTAGTTCGCTTTTTCTGTTAATTATTTGCTACACAGTAATTTGTTACTTTTATTCTTTAATATTGGAGCCACAGTCTGTTTCTTAGACTTTCACGACCGATGTCCTAATCTTTAAATTATTATCCGGGTTGTTAAGGCCGCAGTTTTCCGAAATGTTCATGCTGATTAATGTTATTAACGTAATCAGAAGTTTCGGCCACATCTCTGGAGGCTGCACTGCCACAGCGCAAAGTGACAAAGGCCTCTGCCACAGTACTGTGGTTGACTGTCGCACATCTTGTCAGCAGTTTCGGAGACCTTCCTGCAGAGGTGAGGCTGAAACGTCTGATTACACAGAATTGTTACTGTTGCACACCACTATAGAAACATTATTCCGATTAGCGCTTTCAAGCTTCACAGCTCATCGTCAGATCGTAAATGGGCTGACGAGATTTGTCTATAGTGGTGTTCAATAGTGATAATTCTGTTTGTGATTATAACCACTAATACAACTATCTTAATTACATTAAAAACATTAATCAGAAAAAAAATATCGAAGACCACGGCCTTACTGCCCGGATAATAACTGAAATCAGTGGTCCCCCAAGTGGGCTCCGCGACAATGTTTCAGAGGGCCCGCAGACACTTTTAAGAAAATTTAGAATATACCGTAATTTTCTCCGATTTTTATGCTCTAAGATATACATTTTAGAAGCTTAAAACAATTAGTAGAAGATTCCAGTATTTTTGGGGGGTTCAAACTAATTGTAATTGTAAAAGTAATTTCAAACCAATTGCTATAATGTCTTTAAATCATGTCGTGTAGCAGATCTGTTTGTCAACTGAACTGACTAGACCTCTCTCTTACACTACAAAAAGAAGATTCATTGGCAGAACTTTCAACTGACAGTTCATTAAAATTACAATTTTCGCAATTACAGCTAGCTGACTTCTGGTTATATGTAACGACCGGCTATCCTGAACTCGCAAAAAAAGCTTTGAAGCGTTTAACTGTGTTTCCCTCTACTTAATTGTGTGAAACCGCATTCTCCCTGCTCACGTACTTGAAGTCAAAGTTAAGAAATAAACTTGATGTCGAAAGTGACTTAATACTGAAATTACCAGACATTAAACTCAATATTGCAGAACTAATTGTTCGAAAGCAGCTTCACTGCTCACATTAAACTATGTTTGATAACATTAATATTATAATTTTACAAGTTAAGAGAATTTTGATTTTAATACATTTCAATTAAAATATAAGAGTTATCATCATATTTACTGTTCGTTTTATTTCAGAACTCAGACGGGGTCCGTGAGTTTTTAAATTATTGGGGGGGGGGGTCCGGGGACTGAAAAGTTTGGGAACGACTGATTTAAATAATTGAAGCCATAACTATACTGAATATTTACTCGTATACTATTACTTCACTTCATCACTTTCGCAATGAAAGCTTGAAAGTATATACAAACTGCTCAAGCTTTTAACAAATGAAGCACACAAATATCAAGCGCGAGCAGAACCGCGGAGACGTTACATGCGATACGGAAATTTCGTTCTACGGATCTTACCACAAGTTCCGAAAACGAATAACCAGCTTATATGTAATAGTTATATACACAACGAAAACCAGAAGTCCCGAACTTGGGGACAGAAGACTGTCAGTGATACGTGCCACGATGGAAGATAACATACCGTAATCTACTAGGATTCGAAGAGTAGGTTCCTTCTCAAGTCAAGTTTTTCACGTAAACTGACATTACGCGGGCTACGGCCGAGGGAGACAATCTGGTCGAAACTTCACTCCATATTAAAACATAATACTTTAGAACACGATGTCAACATTTCAAATCCCGTCTTTCTTGTACGATCCTTAACTTTTCGCAGATACCTCATTTCGGCCGCTTGTAACTTACTACCGTCTTTCCTGGACCTTGTCCAAGATCCAATTATTGGTGACGTAGAAACAAAGCCGAAGACTGCAAAGCAAGATCTACTATAGTAGTGTACAAGTACTAACAACAGACCAGAAGGAATAATACTGTCAAGCAAGTTTCCGAATAGACAATTACAGGTATCCAGAGGAAACACTGAACGAAGTACAGATTTCAGTATGTTTATTAAAAACACGGCGTCTTGGGAAAGGATATAAAAGATACTAAATAGGCCCTATATCTACAAAGACTACTAAAAATACACGACATTCGTCATTCATATAATTCACACCAAGCCTATTAGTCAATGGTCCCCAAGTAAAGTGTACCAATGTTACCTAAATCTGGAATTAAGTAAGATTTAGATGAGTATCACAATTAAAAAAGGAAACAAAATGTTGTTTCTTTACAGCGTTATGTTGTTGAAAATATCTTTTGTACGGGAAAACGAACATCTTGTCTTGGCTCGTATAAAAATTACACATTTCCTAGCACAGTTATGTAGTATTTTTCGTCGTAGTATTATTCGTATTTACATGAAGAAATAGGCTGAAAAGGCTGCTATTTTCAGTCTCTTCCGATTCTTGACGTTTAACATTCTCAGTTCTTCATTTTCCCCCTCTCAATAGCCTACTTCCGAAATTATGAAAGGATGCAATTACGCTTCGAAAAATTACGCGATTCTAAAAAATATTTTACCAGTTCTTGCCCGTTCAAAACGTTTCCGTTACACGTTTAATTTATGTTTTTGAAAGTTCAAAAACAAAAAATTCCCACCTCCACCAAGAATTTCCATAAATACCAGTGGCAGTATCAGTGGTATTACTAAAAATCCAAAATTAATAATGCTCGTAAGGACTAAACTGTTCAAAATTAATCTTTAGCACTCTTCTCCTGGACGCTAGGACCGTCTGGTTAGTTCCGTTTCGGAGCGGCGGACTGTCGGGAATTCATGTATATATCTTGAATTCCCATTTGTAATTTTCGTGCTGACGTTATCATCTTATCTTTAGCTTACGGAGATGCTGGTGACGAATACGGAGTAGACATCATCTGAATAACGTTTCGCTCGTAGTCTGGGAAGTTTCATTATACACAGAACGAAGGTTTAACAACCCAAGATCAGTGATATCAATATTGCCCTGCCTTACCTTCAGTCCCCCCCCCCATGTCTCTGCGATCGTTCCAATTTTTCTTCGGCTTAAAATTATTTTGTTTTCATTAAGTAAACATAATATTATATAGGCCTATCGATAGAATACATCGAATTACTGTCAACTATATTTTTGAAAATTACGCAATTGATATGTTTCGTTTCTGCAAACAAGTTTGTCCGTTTTCATTGTTTCTAAAAAAAAAACCCCTTGAAAATACTTGAAAAATCCACATAGCTTCTAATTAAATTGTTATCGGGTACAACGACCTTGACAGTCTACAAGATATCTAGATAAAACGCACACGCCGTTCGTCATCTATTATTAGAGGTGTCAAACGTTTTGAATGCCCAGCCGCTTCGGTAATGCCAACACGTGCACCGAGACGTGACAGAACGATACAATGATTCGTTTTTATGCCGCGTGATTACCAAACGCATTTCAACAAGCAATCCCATTTACTTCTCTACAAAATAAATTATGGATGCTTTTAAACACCTTTACCACGCGTAAACTGTGACAAACTCTTTCCTACAATAAACCACTGTTTTAGACCTATAATAATATTAATTACTTTCAAAGCTTATTATCAAAAATTTTGTAATTTATTTAGTATATAATCATCAAGATTATGCCTTCAAGACGACCACATGATTGGTCTTTAGATACCAGTTACAATTAATACCAGTTACCAGGATACCAGTTATAATTAATTCATTACCAATTCCTTATGCTAATACAGCTAAATACTTAGAAATGACATTAGATGCAAAACTTAAATGGAAGAAGCACGTCGAAAAGAAAAAGCAGGAGTTGAATCTAAAGTTCAGGAAAATGTATTGGCTCTTGGGAAGACAACCCCAGCTGTCAATACATAATAAATTGCTGTTGTATAAGCAAGTGCTAAACCTACCTGGACCTATGAGATACAGCTCTGGGGCTGTGCAAAGAAGTCAAACATAAATATAATTCAAACATTTCAAAACAAGGTGCTTCGGTGCATTGTTAATGAACCATAGTATGTAAGAAACGACAACTTACACAGGGATTTAAAAATTTAACTTGTCATTGAGGAAATAAAAAAGCAGGCAGTGAAGCATGGGCAACACCCTGGGATACGGCGACTGCTGGATACAACTAATGCAGCTAGAAGGCTGAGACGAAGTCGAACTAAACCACCTGATCTGATGGATATTAGTGAAATGGGGAGATTATAGCCAATGGGTTATATCTCTTGATTAGTGTCTTTAATTACGAAATGTAAATTACTAGATGGGTAGTACTCAGTTGTAATAAAAATAAATAAATAAAATAAAAAAAGACCACATGTCGGAAGTTAGGTTACTGCAATTCACACTGCATCTCTCCACGCTAGTCACCCTTAGTACTTTGCATTCCACACAGTGTTGCCAGGTCAATCAAACCTCATTTCCCCACATATCTACTCAGAATTTCCCCACTTCCACAAATATGTGGATTTTAAACAAAAAAAACAATACATTAAAGGATCTGAGTGTATTCTAAATGTTTAAATAATTTCTAAAAAAAGGAAATATTAGAAAATGTGTTTAAATACAATGAAAGAAAATGTACTTGCCTGCCGGCAGTTCAAGCTGGCTACTTTTGAAATCCGTTACTTGTACTTATTTCACTATTAGCTAACTATATTTACACAACTTTCTAATTGTTTAATTCATAAAAACAATTTGTAACCGGTGCCAAGCACCATTTATAGCAAAATCTAAACCAAATTTATACTGTTTGCTCAGGACGTTTTTGTGTGTAATACACCGGAAAGAGTATCAGTATCTAGTTTATTTCTTATTTTGCTTTGACTAAAGTTAATAGTACTAACAACCCTCTTCACACACCCACGAGTATTTAGTAGTGTCATAAAGTATTCAAAGTAGAAAACCCTACTGTATCATCACTTTCTTTGTATTGTTCACTTCGTATCGAAAGGTCAATAAACTTTCACCAGGACGTGTATAAATATTTGTTAAGGAGTGTCCATTCCATGTCAGGATCTACAATGTCTATTTAAATGGTTTCCCCAAAGACTACTGCTGCCGAAGCCAATTAAAATGTCTTCGTTTTTTTCTGCTAATAAATTCTGAATGTTTGAGGCTTTGGCCCTAATTACTGTTGAAAGAAAATCCCCACCATTTCCCTACAGCAGGATTTTGATCCCCACCATTTCCCTAAAAATTTCGCCACTGTGGAGAAAAATCCCCACACCTAGCAACCCTGATTCCACATCTACGTTAGCAAAGTGGTCCGACTCGACCTTGTATCGAGTCTACAACGCACGCAAGCAATCATGAGATACACACAAACGCGAAACGAGCTGCGCTTCCCGGCTATTTAAATAGCAAGCCGATGGAAGGTGATTACCTTCAACATTTAATGAGCCTCAAACGGAGAATAGACTAAAACTTAACGTGCTTCCTGAAACATTTTGGCATCGAATCATTCAAATCTGATGTATACTTTCGAAGTGGCAAAATGGTGCGTCTATGTAGGCACGTACGTAAGAACTGGCCGAAATTGTTACAGCCTGCCCAGATGAAAGCCTATAATGAAATGTTAGGCCTCGCGTCCACTGGAAGCAGAAAGCTGCGAACTGCGAAACTGATGAATTCGTGCGAAATGGTGCGTACGCTCCTCGTCCACTACCGCAGTGCGGCGCAGTATTCGTCCGTACTTTGTGCAGACGATACGGGAGGCGATTTGTCTGATTTTGAATTTTTGGCTTTAGAATCACCTCTGACACTACGCCGTGTATCCCACAGACGGTATCAGAGAAGACGGAAAATGTGGGTTAACAGTATTTTTTTGAAAAGAAAGCAGTTCGGTGAATTTTCTCACTTGTGGAGTGATTTACAAAGCGATGAGAACCACCACTTCCATTATTTTCGAATAAAATGGAGTACATTTCAGTACATTCTTGAAAAAATCGCTCCTAAATTGGAAAAATTCAGTAATTTTCGAGAGACGATTTCACCTGAAGAACGGCTGGCTGTTACATTACGGTAAGTGTAATAACAAAATGTATGCGTCACTCAATCTATGAGTATCTTTCCTACGTACTAGTTTTTTTTTTAAATGTTATAATCACATTTTTTCGATTATTTTGTATTAATGATGTTTACTATTTTTAATGATACTGAGAAAGACAGAGGGTAGAATGATATTAAAAACAAAATTAATATTTACAAAAAGATATTTTATTTTTTTCGTTTACATTAATGAAGTGAAAGGACTATAAATCAGAATTTAATAATCATTCCTGTAGGATCGAAGTGGCTAAAAAACTACGACGTGTTTCCTATAGGAAGGGTTTCGTAACAAATTGGGAGGAATCGGAAGAATAACTTGGCGTGGAATGTGATGTGGATGCTGGTGTGGAAGCAGCAGTGCGTTGTTGTTGATCGAGTTCCTCCATTATCTTTGTGCGTACATTCAGTTTTCTTTGTTTGGGGATATCATGGAGATATGGCAACATCTTGAACATGTTTTGATTTTTCTTCCAAGTACTTCACTTTTTTAATTTCAAGCTCGAGTAATATTTCATCAAAGTGTGACTGTTCATGTCTGGAATGTTTCTTTTTTTTGGGGGGGGGGGCTTTTAAACAACTTTTTCGCGGTTGTGATGTTGTGTATTTCTTGATGACTATCACCAACATCCTCGCCATGAGACCCAGGAGTTGACAAATCAGTGTGTTGAGAGATAGAAGGTAGAGCTGAGTGGTCTTCAACAGCAGACTCCTCATTTCAGCTGTCTTCCTCATTCACATCTTCTTCAACGGATGGAACACTGCTTAGCCTACCATGTCCCTCGGCTTGACAGTATCTACCAAAAATGAAAGTTGGTTGAAAAACGGCCACTTAGGCACTTGGGATGCATCTCCACCACTACCACTTTTCAGCTTTATCTACTTCTGGAATTCCTTTCGAAACATATCCCGTAACCCCCTCCATCTCTTCTTAAGTCCTTCAACTGAAACAAATAATACACAAAAATTAGAATTTATAAATTACGATAACGTAGTTATTCATTATTTATTTTTACAACAGAAATAGTTCTTGCAGTATCACTTTCAGTCTTTTCAGGTACCTAGCATCTGGATCGTCATTCAAAACTCTGGTCTATTCTTTTCGAATATCAGACGTGACTGTTGGACGAATTATTCATGAAACGTGTTGTTCCATATGCAATGCGCACATGCCATTTCCTTGTGGCGAAGATGTTGATGAAATATCAAGAGGATTTTGGAGGAAATGGAAATTTCCAAAATGTGTGGGATGTATCGACGGGAAGCATATTCGAATCGACAGTGATTTACGTACACCTTACGTGCTCATTGGGGATGAAGGATATCCTTTAAAACCATTTTTAATGCGCCCTTATCCTCAAAGAAGTGTCGGGCCAGATGAAGAAATTTTCAACAAACGATTGTCACTTGCTAGGCAAACTGTGGAATGTGCGTTTGGCATCATTAGCAATACATGGCGTATACTCCCTAAAAGCATTAGAAGTGACTCCAGAACGAGCAAATAACACTGTAAAATGCATATGCTTATTACACAACATAACTATAGACAGGGAAGGGTTGATACAAATTCAACCTTCTTTTCTGTTGATCCTAGGGATCGTCTTGCACGATTTGCTAACAGAGGTCAGAATAGAAGTGCTGCTCCAGCGTGTCAGATAAGAAAAACTTTTAAACTTATTTTGTAAACAACGGTTCAATGTAGGTAACATGTTACAGAATGCTAAATATGTAGAACTTACCAGGTTCGTTCATTTCCACCGACACCTCGTTCCACAATTTTGTTTTAACATTCCACATATGATAATTTGATTCCCTTTGGTCCCACAAATGTTTTCTCTCTTGAACAAGTAATATTAATGTTTCATAATCCATTTTCACTGATCAACGCACTAGTTCACGAAAAATCCAAACACAACTGGATCGGCTCGCACTTCGCAACTATACGCACGATTACGGACAAGATTTGGCCACTGGACGCGGGTTAACTCACTAACACCTGTTTGGATCGTTCGTCCGTTTTCGTGCGAAGTCGGCCGAACTCGACTTCGCACCTTTTCGCTCCCAGTGGACGCGAGGCCTTACTGTTTCTATAACAACGTGTGAGAAGTCTTCAACAACTGTAGATATGAAACCAACAATACATTATACAAGCACATAAACCACACGAGTACCCTGTCCTAAATTTTTCTCGGCACATTTATGCTATTGTACGATTCTGAAACCAAACATTCATCCACTTTGGATTAGAACACTGGGAGTTTAAGATAAGATATAATTCTTATGAAAACGACAGACTGATTCAACTACCAAATTTTCCTGTTATTTCTCCAAAAAATCTATCAAAATGACAATTTCTCTTATCTCCGTAGCCTTGAAATGTCAACGAGTTTACAATACCGGTTCAAACTTAAATTTTAACACGTGATCGTCGCGAGTGTCCTCGTTTCTGAGACACGTAAACAACTTTTCCACTGTACTCAATTTCACGGCACTCAGATTCGGCAACTGTGAAATTAAAAAAACTCAATTCTTCTGACCAAATTATGAATACTTTAATACTGTCTATAAAACGTAACACTTTTGTTTCACACACACACACACACACACACACACACACACACACACACACACACACACACACACACACACACACACACACACACACACACACACACACACAGAGAGAGAGAGAGAGAGAGAGAGAGAGAGAGAGAGAGAGAGAGAGAGAGAGAGAGAGAGAGAGAGAGAGAGAGAGAGAGAGAGAGAGAGAGAGAGAGAGACCGAACGGCCTCCATTCGCAAAATAAGAAATGATTTCCTGTCAAACATAAGTGTAACTAATGGACAGAAACTTGACAACTGTACACATGGCGTACTGCAATAAAGTATGCCTAGGTCTGATCATTCCTCACACGTACTTTGGCATCAACTTTTAACTGGTTTTCCAGCTCCGCTTGGGAGACGAGGGGTATCTTTTATATCCTTTCCCAAGACGTCGTGTTTTTAATAAACATGCTGCTGAAAGCTGTACTTCGTTCAGTGTTTCCCTCTGTATCTGTAGTTGTCTATTCGAAAACTTCTTTGACAGTATTATTCCTTCTGGTCTGTTGTTAGTACTTGTTTACTACTATAGTATATAGATCTTGCTTCGCGATCTTCGGCTTTGTTTCTGTATTACCAATAATTGGATCTTGGACAAGGTCCAAGAGAGACGATAGTAAATTACAAGCGACCGAAATGAGGTATCTGAGAAAAGTTACGGAACGTACAAGAAAAGACAGGATGTCAAATGTTGACATCATGTTCTAAAGTACAGTAGAGCATCGATTATCCGAACATCCATTAACCGAACGATCTATTATCCGAACTCAATAAAAAGTACATAATAAAACGTACGTATTGGATATTTATTGAACATAAGTCTTTTAATTCTTAATTAATTTTATAGTACAGTATTTGTCATTACTCTAATTTTGTTTAAATTAACCTTTGGTTTTTATTAAGGAATATTATATGTAAGGAAGTACTGTACTTACACGTGGAAAGCGTAACTGTTATAATATAAAAGTGAATTTTACATATTTATATGTATATTTACATATTTTACATAGAATTATTAATTACCTTTTAACACAACTGCATTCACGCGAAAACTGAAGTATAACGCTTTTCCCATAGTTTAGCAAAGCAGTGTCCTTAATTAAAATTTTCATTAAATGTATTGGTCCTTGAAAGCTACAGCTCCAACCTGTAATCAATTCCTCCGGAATTACTACGTAGGCAGTCGAATTGTTGCAATTATTATAATCGTTTACCGTTTCATTCACCGGAATGGCAATAATCACTGTCTCAGCAATTTTCTGGTTGAGTTTAGTCGTTCTTTATCCACGTACTGTGTGTGTGCAGTATCGTTATTTCACTTCTGGGAGTTTCCATTGTATGCCCAACAATTCATCATGTTCTGCATTCTTTCTCTCTCGTTTCCTCTCCGCGTTACACTCACAACGTATCTTATTACACGACCCTCCAACTCCTCGGCAAACAATGATCCGCTGCTCTTCACTGACGTCTGTTTTGCGCATTTTTCTGAGTGTTTTTTCCAGTACTAGTACTGAAACTGTCGTTCGCAGCAGACGCATGCATGTCACTTTATATTATTTTTTGTCAACTATAAAGAGAATAAAGAATACGATCACAATATCGGAGGTATTAAGCAGCAATATAGTGTCATTAACGTATGAAATCAAGCAATGAATACATTCTAAAAAAAGTTCGAATAATTTCGTTTAATACGCCGATAGTATCATATTCCTGTAAGTTTCACAATGACTGGTACAGTAAGCATCGATTTTATCCGAACCTCTCGGAACGAGGGCCCGTTCGTATAATCGATATTTCTGATAATAGATCATATATTGAAAACATTATTTCTCTTTACAAAAATAAAGATTTTTAGTACAAAATCATTTCTAACATACTGTTACATAATGACAGCAACCTGTATACTGTGTATTGTAATGTATTACTAAGGCTAAAAATCACTAAATAAAAACTGAGTGTAATTAATAAAAACCAAAAGTTAATTTTAACAATATTAGAGTTTAATGACAAACACTGTACTAAAAATAAAAAAAAAATAAAACAAAACATACAGTACCATGGATTTACACTCTTTTGAAGAACTGTTCTATCACTTCAAACCGCTACTCCGTTTTCTCGCTACTAAAGACTCATAAGCTGGATACAATCTACCTTGTCTCTGTTTCGGCCCACTTTAGAATAGTTTCAAGTGTGTCAAAAGCTTTTGCTGCCATCGGTGGTTTTGAATTAGTACCATTATCGTCGTCTTTATCTGAATCGGTTTCGTTTTCATTACGTTTATTTAATGACGCAACTATCTCTTCATTGGTTAAAAACTGAAAACCGTGATCGGCTTCATCCACCTTTAGCCAATTCTTTGTATATCGATTGTAAGGCTGTGTAGGTACTGCGTTTATTTATTACTGTACAGTAACTGTAATAATTTACAGTATACAATTTTTTATGTTCAATAAATATTCAATACGCCTACACGTCTCCAATACATTACTGTACAGTACAGTACATAATTGTACATTTTATTGAGTTCGGATAATAGATCGTTAGGTTAATGGATCTTCGGATAGTCGATGCTCTTTTGTATATTAAAAGCTAGAATGCCATGTGTTCGAATCAAATTGCGAGCACTCTAGTTCAGCCTTAAGAAACGTCATATCGACGCGTTTTCCTGTTTAAAAATATCTCGATGTGTATATTGATTCGGTAGGCACGTTCTATTGATTTGTTATTTTTTAACTACAAGAAAGTCATTCTCAATTCTACACTATATCCAGTCGATATTTTTCGCGCATTACTAAGTCCACGCATTCCATACTCCACTGTCGCATCCGTAAGAAAACGTGCCTAAATATAATTACCAAGTTATCAGGGACAAATTGTCATTTCATTGTCTTCAAATGGAGAGAATGTTCGATAGTAAAGTAATGACAGTTGGGCTACTTAAAGGCAATAGATATAGATATTGAGAGTAGAAGTTGTGAGGTTAGACGCTAGGACAGCATTACCATTGAGGAACTCAAGTAACGTATGCGACGAGATAAAAGAGCGCTACATTACGTACCAGTGACAGGCCTACGCGCCGAGCGTGTTAGTAGAAGAGCAGACCTATATCGACGGTAACTAAAGTAAAAGATTGGCTTCCCGTCGGCAGAATCAAGAGACAAGACCTGGGACGTTCTCGAAGAATGAAAGAAGGTAGATGGCGCGCTAGAGTGAGACAGCGGAAAGCTAGAGATCGGTGAAACCCAGAATCGATTTAAGTGGCTGACGGAAGGAAAGTAGCTGGGAATAATGATAACCGTAGTGTGAAGCTTAGCGCTGTCATATGCTGTCTGCCATTTCTAAGCGCGTACAAAAGGAGCCGTTATTAAATTATTATTATTATAATAAACTAGCAGATCTCTGCTACAAAATCTAAAATGATGGCATTTCAGGGCTTCAGGGCAGGTATCCTGTAAGAACTAAGATAGTCGTGAATAATCAGATTTTGGATCAGGTTAGTCATTTTAATTACCTGAGTTGTAATATCTCATACGGAACTGATATTGATTGGGATAGTAAGCTAACAAAATTTAGACGCATCTGCGGAACGATTCATCTGTACCTCAAAAATAAAACACGGAAGGATACCCGAATGAAATTTTATAAAACTGGCGGTCCCCACGTTCCTGTATGCTAGTGAAACATGGAGTCTTGGTAAAAGGGACGTTCAGAGTATTCAGGCAGCCGAAACGAAATTTCTAAGAGGGACGCAAGGTTGTTCTCTCTTGGATCGGAGAAGGAACGAGGATATTAGACGCGATTTAAACATTGTATCACTGGACCAGAAGATTGAATAGTACGGAAATTGTATAGAATGATAGTAGGCTGCTAGCAAGAAGACAGTATAACGTTAATTATTTTTATGTAGGTCTGTGTAATAAAACAGCATGTAATATAGAAATCCACTTTAAAGTGTAAAACAAGATAAAGGCAGTCGTCGTTGTAGTATCGGCCACATTACGTAGCGTGTTTCGAAATAGATTTGATAAGCTGTATTTGTACTGTCACGCCTATTGTCAGAATAACACAAATATAAAGCTATTTCATAGAATCAGTCCCAACCATCAATTTCATTTCAGGGGGTAAAATTAAGTATCTCGCAAACTCTCATGCAGATTGCAAGAGACGAGATCCGGTTATGATCGATCGGTGTATGGACTTCGCGGATGTACTTCGAGTGTTAGAGGCAGGACGATGTAAATTGAACACTCAGGTCTCGATGCGCAGTAGACAAACACCTCGTTGCGAGGCTAACAAAATTTTCATTTATTTCGCACATGCGCACAACAGCCTTGTACAGTGTTTCATAGCGTGAACATCTGCTGCAACAAGACTGGCGAGAACAACGGAAACGTGTGTGACAGAGAGGGAAATAATATGGAAGTGAGACAGTGAACGTTATAGTGTTGTCTCCCCTCTCTTCTCTCTAGATATAACTTAGCTATACTTGAAAGTGGGGGTAATTCATGCACTGGGTCGGCGCAGATTACTGCTCAGGAAAGGCTGGCGGGCCTATACCGCTGTGTTGGTTTTTTTAATTCACGAGAACAAACGACCATTATTGGTGAGACAAACCTCTAGGAACGTGTACATACTGCGTGTCACAGAAACGTCACTAGAACACGTCCCGTCATTTCGATGGCAGATTGCCAGCGTGGTGGGTGAGTTTAGCGTTCTCGAGTTCGCTTTGCGGTCAAGGCGTTAGGCGTGCGAATTACACTATTTTTACAACGCACGCACACTGTATCGCGATAATAATACGACTTTCTAAAGCAACCATCATGAACTTGGACGAATACATAAATAATAGTGCCTCGGCCAGAAGGACAGCATTCAGAAGCCTACGATGAAATAACGTGTTTCGTATTAATAACGCGGCAACTTATTCGTCCCTGGTTTGTAACAGTTATATTATTTTCTTTCATTCGTGGATAGGCCCATTTATTTCACACTGATCACAAAAGTCGTACTGAAATAGTTCACAATACCCAATGAATTCTGAAGACGTTTTTAACATTTAAACATTTGCATTGTCTCATTCACGCCTGCCTGAAGAAAAACGTGTATTGGTTGGCAACGTTTACCTAAAAATAAGAAAAGTATAATACGATGGTTAGGAGATGTAAATGTATATAGTGGGAAGAAAATGACGGAGGTGGCAAAAAACTGAAGGAGTGAAGGTGTTCATAAAGAAATGAGGGACAAGACAAAGCATAGTAAGAGCTCCAAGAAGAATAGATGAAAGTCATAAAGGAGACAAGATACAGCTGCGGAAGGAGCAACTGTTATCTTAATCAAAATGTCATCATAAACACGACACGCTTTTCTACGTAGTCTTTTGAACTGAATTAACTATGTAATTACGTTTTTTATAGACCTACAATAAAACTTGATTAAGCTGGATCCGCATTACGTTTTAACGAAACGTAAGACGCTTCTTATTCAAAAACCACCTTTAGCCCACTTTCGTGAAAACAATTGCACAATTGCGCATCAACACTCGTGAGTTGTAATTTTTCACTGTCAGTCTACGAATCCGTTAGATGAGTTCCCCAGCTTTCTGTTCCGATTCCGAGTGTTGTCGAATGTGTATTGTGTCAGGTGTTTTAAACTGACATTCAAGGTTAATAGTTTCATAGCGTGGCAAATTAAGCGGAAACATTTCCGCAGTCCGACTGAACACCCTTCCATATTCGTTCTCCTATTTAGTCAATCGACAATACCCTTTCCGTATTTGTAGAAAACCGGCACACAGTGCACAAAACTTCATTAAATTTCAAGTGCTAAAATTATTATCAACCTAAAAACTTCATACATACCGAAGTAATTAAACAAATCAAATCTCTTCCTTACATTATTTTTTTTTTACGTTTATTTATGCAATCTGTTAATACATAACAATAAGCATAATTATTCACAGAATGCATGGCATGAAGAGAACTAGTCCACTGACTAGTTCTCTGTATGAGTATTTAAAAGTAACATATTATGTACAATAGTTTTATAGTGTTTGAGTCTAGGTAAGTCCAGAGGAAATGTTAACTTTAAACGTCTTGCTGTAGGCTGTTGCCTAGGAGATTTATGGCTAAAGGATTCGTGTGCTCTTCAAGCCATTTCACATATCTTTCGCAATGGTTTGACTGACTGAGGGCAGGTCAGGGCAGGTCCAGGTCTCTATAGATGTCTTTGTTGCTGATGAACCACGGTGCGTTGGTCTGAACCTTTCCATTATGGCGATATTGGATTTAGATCCAGTTCTCCAAAGTTGTAAGCCGTATGTCCATACAGGCTTGATGACAGCGTTGTACAACAACAGTTTGTTTCGCATCGACAGTAAGTTTCTGCCCAGGAGCCAATAATGCTTGCGAAACTTGGTGTCCAGTTGTTTCCTCTTCATCAAAATGTGGTTGCGCCAAGTCAGTTTTTTGCCTAGGTGGATGCCCAAGTGTTTTACAGAGTCGGCTAATCTTCCTCACATAACTCTAGAAAGCGTATTCTTAGACCCTAATAATTATATTGAAAAATGAAGATTTCTGAGAAATACAGACGCTGTTTATAATACATTCAACAGAGGGGACATATCTCATAAAATACAGTAATGTGTACATAACTGTACTCATATGTTTCATGGATACATATTAGTATCCCTTTGCATCACCCCTATGTATGACCCTATGCATTCATACGGCGCAATCGCTTAACGAGTGATGTTCTACTGGGAAGTTTTCGTCTACAGACTTACAGTGTACGCATAAAACAATAAGACGTGCTTTATTGCCACTCAAACATTTCAGTTACCGGTACTTAACGTATAATTCAGGGGTAGCCGATATTTTCTGAGATAGGATCAAGATTTGCTATAAAAGAATTAAAATGTTATATTCTTATAACCGAATTACTAATTCGTTCAAACAAATATATTAATAAAACAATAATCATTTATAATCATTCGGCTGTAGTATTAAATATCTGACATATTTAGGCCTTTTTCTATGGCGTCACAGTTCGGAGTGGAACCTTAGCCTCCATAATCATCCGCCTACATTTTTCCCTGTCCTTGGCGATCGATGTCCATCGTTTTATTTTGAGTAAAGTATCAGCATCCCTCGCCACTGCGTCAATCCAGCGTTTCTTGGGTCTTCCGACAGGCCTTCTACCCTCGATTTGACTAAACAGTACCTTCCTAGGTATTCGGATGCCTTCCATCCAAATGATGTCCTGCCCATTGCAATCTATGCAGTCGGATGGTGGTGGCCAGATCAGTTTTTAAACAGCTTGTATAGTTCCTCATTGTGACGCATTCTCCATATCCCATTGACTTGGATTGGTCCATATATTCTCCTCAAAATTCTCCTTTCAAAAGTACTGACTATGTTAGCGGCTTGTTTGTTCAGAGTCCAAGTTTCGCTGCCATATGTTATCACCGGTCTAATCATAAGTTTATATAATGTGACCTTGGACTGATGGTGGATATTCCTTGTCTTGAATATAGTTGTCAACGAAGCATGTGCTCTATTTGCGGCCTGTATCCTTTTCCTTATTTCATTTATTTCTTCATTATATTCGGCCATCCAACATCCCAAATATTTAAACTGATTAACTATTTCCAGGTTTAGTGGTTCGATTTCAAATTGTTCAGGTTTCCTTCGAGTGGTGATCATAACCTTTGTTTTATGACATATTTAGGCCTTCTTGTCCTGATTTACGATTTAATTCTCGATCCAACAAACCGACAATCTTAGCATCAACCGACCAAATAACTACACAAGAAAATAAATGGTAGTATTAGAACAACAACTTCAATTTTGGCGGCCATCCAACGTATACTGACGGTCTACTACGGTGTGCAATCCATGGGTCATCCAAACATGAATTGTTTTCACATCCATGAAAACTGCTGAACACACTTTGTACAAAAACAATACTCGTTCACACGAACCATTCGAATCGGTCAATTTTATCGCCACGCTACCGTTGTCAGCAGGAGGCCTCATACGAAACAGCGACAATAGATTAGAGAAATAGATTTTGTTCTCTGACAGGAAAAACGAGCACAAAGAAGGTACAAAAATCTAACTAATAATTCATAAGACAAACAATAAACAATTTTTAACACCCCTACACACGCACAAACACAAAACCGAACGCTGCGGAAAACAACTTATTTAAGGTTTCGGATTCGCAGTTACCGAATCTGTTTTAGAGATAACGAATTCGTCAATCTGTCACGATATTTCGATTCCCTACGAATCATAGAAGATCAATTTCTATTTAACTATACACGTACCCATGTTTATTACGCCGTAAAACTCCGTACCTCAAGTGTTACGCACATCTCAGAATTCAGAATCCAATGTGCATCTTCAGTCCATCGTGTATCAAAGAATTTTCGTCGATATCAATCTTCTACCAACCTGTACTAAAAACATATTACTTTTTTATAATTACAGTGTAATTAACGTTTGTTTAAAAGGTCGCGTAAAAATCCCATTCAGTGTTTTCAGAATTTACACGTTTTTATAGTTAACACGATTCTGTACATGCACGACTTGCGAATTTCTCATAACCTACAACATCGTTTCCGTTACAAACATAACATAACCCCCCACAAGATAAGAGTGGACACGTTATTGCAAGAACGCTGAGTCAAGTCCATGATTGATAAGATTAGATCGTAAAAATATTTAGACATTATAATGACTTCCATGTGTATGTTATTTAGGCCTGCGTGCAGTTAATAACAACAGTTTTAATTTTATCGATATTCCTTAAAGTTTCATAAAATTGTGGGCTGAAAATGTTTACAAAATTAATTTACGAAATATTTATATCCGTAGTGACCGACAATCAAAGAATTTTTCAGTGAAGGGTTTGTGAGGATCGGTCAAAGATAGGCCTATAACACAAATTTTAACTTATTTGTGTCGACTTGATAGATAGGTTTACCATAAACTTGTGTTTGTAACATTACGTAAATTATCTGATGTAAGTTCGTAAAGTTCTACAGTTATTGTGTAATTTAGAATTTTCTACATTAATGACTGTTTTTAATACCAGTAGTGAGTGAAACATGATAAAAATAACTTTTAATAATTACATAATTGAACATCCCTTAATCTGTATTTAACTATATTTTACTATGCTATATGTTGACTGGTATATGTATGAACGTTTTCTGTACCTATTCTAATGTCTAATTGTTGATTATTGCTTTTATAATTAATTTAAAAATACTATTACATTATGAGTAATTTAAATGATATTATAATTTTCACGTTGTCTTAAAGAAAACATTTAAAGATGTAAACAAACTATCTCAACTCCTTCACATATACAATGATACATGGATACGCACGCACACGCGTGTGCTCACACACACATTCACGTACACAAACACGTTCACTCAAATAATTATTCTGTTGTTTTCGACACTTCTTTTGTATTCATACATATGTCCTGATGATGACAATAAACATTGTCGAAACGTCGACACAAATTAAGTTAAAATTTGTGTTATATTTTTGACCGATCCTCACAAACTCTTCACCGAAAAATTTATAAATATTGTTATGCTAATAAAATGAATTTTCTTTATAGAAAACGATATATCTATGGCATGTGCACTTACGTGCAGCTTACATTCATACAACCGCACTATAGGCCTACATATTTTATAATCATGTATTCGACTGAAATGTTGTAAAATTTTTATCTGGAACAACTGTATTAGTGTTTTCTTTAGTGAGTCATAATTATTGGCAGATTATTATTTACCACAATGAATTCGCTCCTATACACACGCGCGTGCATTCTCGCACTCTCTGTCTCTCTTTCACGCACAACACAAGAACTAATATTTCAAACCCAGGTCTTGTACGCTTCATAAACGTTAGACTCGCTACCTGGTTTAGTTCGCAAACAAAAGTCGCTAGCACATTATTTAAACGCTATTACCGGGTGGAAATACAGTGGCGGCTCGTCGATAAGGTTCAATGGTTCAATGAACCCCCCCCTAAATAATTTAAATATGTTTAAGGATTTGTTGAGGTAACGGTTTCATATTTATGTAACAAGATTTGCGGGGTTAATTTTGTTGACTGAACAGTAATGGATTCATGTAATAGGCAAATTTCTCGCTACTATTGCTTGAGGTGCAAAGGAGCTCTCAGCACCTCCTGGGCTGTGTAGACAGCTTTGGAGGGGGAAATCAGTATACGCAAAATTACATTCAACAGCCGCTAACCTCGAGTGTTAGCGACAGAGACGAATAGTTCCGACGACGGCCGAACTACACTGACCGAGAATTTTAACATTTTCATAATACCGCCATTCGCCATTATTATGATTTTTTACCACATGATTTGTCCTTTTACCTTCAGTTTTGTGTCAGATTTCTCTATTTCATTTAGAATGCAATGAAAACGTGTGCGGTAAAGTCTTTTTAAAATCAAATAAAATAGTGAAGTAATTGTATTCCGAACGTAAAGTGTGTTTAGTTTAATGTAGTCATTAAATAATGATATTAACGTTATCTGATCGAAGCGTGTAATAACCTTTAGTGTTTGCTGGTATTTTTGTGTGTTAAGTGTTCAGGTATTTCTTATTTTTGTGTATACAGTTAATTGTTTTTGTAAAATGAATTGTGTTCAATCTATTTTTAAAACAAATTTTTCTTCTCTCTTTATTAAAGATAAATGCAAAATTAAGGAACTCGGTAGGCCGCTTCCCGTTTTATATATTAAACAGAAATATTTAACTATCCTTTTATTTTAACTATATATTTTTAGAATAATTTACAAATAGCATAAACACAATTTAATATTAGGCCTACTAAAAGTTGTCAATAGTAATGTCTTTATGTTGCGACCCACCCCGTGTGTTATTTGGAATGGGATAATTGCTCTTATCTTAATAGAAACATTCAGACATTGAACACCCGACTGTCAGAACCACGAGCCGCCACTGTTAAACTATCAAATATATGCTGGTAGTACGTGAGCGCATACCAGGCAGTGCACCGAATCTAATGGAACGCTACTTCAAATGAGTTCATTTACACTAACAATTTAACGCATGAATCGTCACGCAAATTATACGTCTCATCACCACTAAAATAAATACAAATCCATACCATCCATGTATACCTTGCCACTTTTGTTGTGTCACGGAACCACACTAAGCAACCGAGAACACTGTTGAGGTCATTCATGGCCGGATTAAGGCTATGGGGGGCCCG
Organism: Magicicada septendecula; assembly: GCA_034769895.1. Classification (NCBI taxonomy): domain Eukaryota; kingdom Metazoa; phylum Arthropoda; class Insecta; order Hemiptera; family Cicadidae; genus Magicicada; species Magicicada septendecula. The sequence continues at coordinate 81,698,698 of CM068369.1, forward strand.
AAGCTATTTAAGAGCAGGGCCCATGTATGAAATTTTCGCGTTTTGCACAATACTTTACTTTATTCAGCCTATTGTAAATTATTTTTATTATTATTAAATTATTTAATAAATATAATAAACAAAATATTGTTCTTAAACCGTATTTTTACTCCCATATTTTTGTTAGTTTATACTGATTAAATAGATGCTAAAAGTGTTTATTATTACTTTATTTTGCAGCTCTATACACAGTAATCAACAGTACAAATAAATTAGAGAATAGAAAATAATTTAATTGAAATATTTCTTTCTACTCTTCTTTTCGGCAAACTCTGCTATCAAATCACCCAAATCAATGTTTTTAATAATTCTGTGTCAGTAGTTAATCTGGCTAAATTAGTTAGGCGGCTATCAAGCATTGTTGGTAGGTACATGTTCTTGATTCTTTTAAGAGTAGAAAATGACCTCTCAGCCTCGCAGTTCGCTATAGGAATAGTGAGAAACAATCGATTAGCTATATACATATTCGGAAATACGTCAATAATTTCCTGCTTTACTGTTTTGGCTTTTACCATAACCTTATGTACCTAAACATGTCCCCAAGTTTCATTTAAATCCGTGATCCGCGCTTCAGGTACCTCTACTTGTCAGTGCGGATTTTAATATTTCGCTTGCTCGGAAAATTTTATTTATTCGTTCGAAAATAAGAATTTTTAAATGGTCTGGCATGGGGCACCCCGACAAGCGGGGTCGGGGTCTTCAGCCCCCCCCCCTATTAACCGGCACCGAGGTCATTTACAGTTAAAATTCCAAACAGTGCGCTAAACTGATTGACTACACGTACATGCATAGCTACTTTGAAGAAATGGCCATTCACCGTGAACAGATATAACGTGCAATGTTTTAAAATATCCTCTTTTTTTTAACCTTCCCCGTTACTCGCCACTTTGAGTTAAAATGGAGTCAGTTCGATCAAAGTTACGGTCCGCACCGTAACTGTTTGCGGCGGAGAAAACGTACCTTTTTAACTCTGTTAAGTATCGCCAGCGAAGTATTCGTAAGATCGGAGAACGTAACTCGGATAACGCACAGAATTCAGGACGCGACAAACATATAGGTACTGATTTCGAGGGGGAGAGTCAGACTAAATAGCTATAAACCCTTTCACACACGTCCATTCAATTGTAAGTTCAACTTGTAGCACGGCTGTTTAACTAAGAAATTTTCTTGACTACTCATTAAAGCCACACAGTTTTGGCTGCAATAATGAATTGACTGTATTTGACATGAAAATTTTAATATAGGAAAATTAACGAATACACACGTAACTAACATCTAAATTTAGGAATATTTGTGGTACGATTCATAGAAATCTTAGAAATAAAACAAGACGCAGACAAGGATTAAATATTATAAGACAACTGCAATACCCACGTTGATATATATATGGGAGTGAGACGTGAGTCATGACAAAAAAAGGAAAGCGGCAAGATTCACAGTGCTGAAATGCAGTCTCTTCGAAATACTTTAAATTATACATTGTAAGAGAGAATAAGAAATGAAGATATCAGAGCAGAACTCGAAGTAAAGGACATAAATTAAATTATTTCAATTTACAGAAGACAATGGTGGGATCATCTGCAAAGGATGACACAGGATCGACTGCCCAAAGCGGCTCTGAACTATAAAGCCATTGGTAGAAGAGACGTACGTCGTCTGAGGATGAGATGGGTGCCGGAACAGGATTATATAACCTAATCCTTGAAGAGGAGAAGAACTAACAGCTACAAACGATAATGATGATGATAACGCGAAAAACGTAGTAGCTTAAAAGCCTTCCACTACTTGGTCATTTGCTGTCTGCTGATATGTCTTGACTTATTTTTTGTAACCCACGGCTTACTAACAGAGATACACCAATAATAATACTGTATAACGAAATAATAATGAATAAGACCTTCCCCGTGGTCTAGCGTGCTCGCCTCTGGCCCGAGAGATCAGGGGTGAACCTAGGACTTTATTTTGGGGGGGGGGGGGTTTCAACCACATATCGTTTTCTTAAGAGTTTTTTTTCTCATATTATAATAAAAATCGTACCAACAAATTTAAACTAATGGGCAAATAATAGCTGTAATTGATTAAGTTCATTAAAATCAATTAAAAATATACATCATATAGGCTTCCAGTTTGTCTTGGAAGCCTAATAATACCTTTCTGTGGAATGTAAATACTTTAAAGAGGACGTTAAAATTAAGAAAGTGATGGCTAACAATACAAGAGCATGAACAAAATTTAAATGAACATGTGTTGTACAATATTTTGTTTGTCAGAGCTAGGTATTACAACAAACCAGGTTGCTTGTAACCAGCGGAAAATCGTGTCTTCCTACTTTCAACATCCGTTTTATTTAAACTTGTCATTGACCTTAATAGTAATTTGTTGAAACTGACAAAACATGGAAGTCAATTAGGCCTACATTTCAAAAAGCACAAAAAGTTTAAAATTTTTTGGTCCAACATTTTAAAAACTTTTTTCGGATTTCCGGGGGGGGGGTATATCCCCCTCCTAGGTTCTCCCCTGCGAGAGATTACAGTTCGAATTTCGCAAAAGGTCTGTACGCTTCCACGCAACACGGTGAGGGTAAATGGGTAGCTGCGTTATGCGGCGCCTTGTGACGGAGAAGGTCAGAATTACGGCTGGTCATAATACAGTCTGGACCCACCGTCTCCCTTGTACACCAAATAGGTCTATAATATACTCATACAGTGTGCAGCGCAAGTTACACGTCTGGCCGCTGAAACAGTTCGAGAACCTGAACATTATCATTCAAGTTCATGATCTCGTCTTTGAAATGGTGAATAGTTTGGCTTAGTCACACATTCACCCACCTTTATTTTTAAACAATTTACTTATTCGAACGCATATTAAATTCACTTATTTAATAAGTTTCATTAACGTAATGGTGATATTGCTCCCACTTTATGGTCCATAGGCCTATATTCAGAAGCATTTTCCCTACACAACTGGTTATACCAAACATTATTATCCTGTAACTTTTAACGACAATTTGGTGTCAACAGAAAGCTTCACATCTTTTATGGCAAAAACACAAACGGTTTTAAATCTAAATTTGACAGGACGGAAAACGATTTATCGCTTCCCTAATATCGTATGTCCCTTACCTGACATCATTACGTTGTGATTCAGAATTTCTTATAATGTAATTTTTAATTCATTTTTCTGATAAGCGTCAATTTCTGTAGGGCTAAATATTTTGCCATTACCTGACATGTCAAATATTTGAGCAAACCTAACACATCACTTTGCCGCAACATAAAACTATTAAATTAAAAATCTTAAAAGTTTCACAAATATATTCGAAATACAACGAAGAAATTTTTAATATTTTCAAGTAAACTGACTTACATAATACCTTCTCAACTGAACAATAGGCCTAAATATCAGTTGCCAAACCTTTCAAAATCCAAGGACTAAAAGACTGGCAATCCTACTGGTTTGCACAGAGAGATTAAAAATCTGAACTGATAGCGTGCATATTTTTTTAAAATATAACCTTTAAATAACTGTCACAACAATGAAGAAAAGTAAATATTTTACCAAGAGCATTTTACGCTTATTAGCCGTTTTAATTACAAACATACTGCAAATTTTTTCCACTTCAACGTCAAAATGAGTTATCTCCCTCTACTGACATCGAAAAGGATTAAACTTTCAGGTTCGAGGATCACTACAAATGATGTATACTTATATGACACGCGCAGAGGATTGCTTTTTCTTAATTACACCTAATTCGAACAGTGTGCAGCAAATTCTTCCGTGCTCAGTCGCTTGCACACGAACGGAACAAGATAAGAATGCCAGAATGTAATTTGCAACTTTAGCAGCGTTAATAATTTCTGTCATTCGTGTCCTCAAGTAGAATAACACGTTTGAAAATTAGTCGTTACTCACATACTTTATGAAATATATATTTGGCCTCGTGTTTTGTACTTTTAGTTGTATATTATATGAAATTAAATACATTTTATATATAATGCAATTAGTTTTAAATGACACCGCGCTGAAGTAACAATACATGGTAATTCATTAAAAAAGTCCACAATACTTCACGCATAACCTGTACACCTCTGTATACTTCTTTAGTATAAAAGCACATAAATTCACACCGGTAATATACAAAAAATTCTAAATTGTAAAATAATATAAATTTAATTTTGAAACTGAATGTATCTTATAGGTTGATTACCTTGGAATGTGCCTCAATTTGAAGATCCCTGATTAAAATTGTTCACTAAAATTATTATCGCATCCAAAGCAGATTTCACACAACTATCAGACACTTTCACAGTATCACTCAGATATCTAACACAAATCACAAGTTAATACTCCGGTTTACACTAACACAATTTTCATATTTAACTTTTACAATTCACTAAATTAAAACTAAGTCGGAAACAGACACCACGAAAGATCACGTAAGACAGACGACCAACTGTTTCGTAGTCACACAACGTTTAAGACATATTCCGGTAGATGTCGCAGTTTTCCATTACTAGTTTACAAAAATTCCTACAGATGTTACCATTGTACAGAGCCCTTGTACCTTTCTGCGTCAGGGAATATAGTTATTCGTTTTATTATAAAGAAAAAAAAATGTTATTTGTAAATGTATAGTTGTGTAAAAATAAATAGTTATTATACCCGAATGTCAAATTCACGTTTTAGTGACTACGTTTTCGTTCCCATTTCCGTTTTACGCTAATGAGGTGCATGACAAGTGATATACTGTTCTCATGACATATAATTAATTAATTTATATGTATATGTAATTAGAATGTACAGTTCGTCAATATTCGTGTAGATATTTCGAAAACATTTCCGACCATAGGAAACTAGATAATAAGATCAAATAATAAAAGATCAAAATTCACAGCCTTCACTATATGTGAACGTGAACGGTCTCTTTTTGGAATATTGTATTAATTGTTATCTATCCTACGAAAAGCACGTGGTAAGTAATCCTGAAGAAAATCTTGCACTTAATAATAAATTTTGACATTCAATAAGATAGGGATACTCCAAATTTCTATTGCTTTGTTTGGTAACCCTTTGTTTTTATTGTATATTTACATGTGTACCCTACATGAATGTATTCTTAACTAAACTTGTTTGGTCGTACTTGAATACCAGTATTTCATAGTTTTTGTGTATTTCAAGTATGAATTTCTTTTCAACAGAGTGAAAATATGCGTTTTGTAGAAAGCGCATTTTCGTTTAAAAATAATTTAAGACATTTAGCAAAGGTTTCAAATCTTATGGGTCGTATAGGTTATGGCGCAATTCCAGGACTACTTGGAATTGCAGAAAGGTTTGATAGTTTATGGTACGTTGAAATTTTATTGAAAAACAGTATTTGAGTAAATTACTTGTTTACATTGAAAAAACTAAAAGACATTTCCAGATTGGTTCATAGGTAGCCGCATTGTTTTAGGCAATTGAATGTAACAGATGAAGGTTTTTACTTTTAACAAACCTTGAAGAATTAGTGTTCTTCATTGCATAGCTTTGCTTTACTGTAGAGGTGGGCAAAACTGTTATTTTAAAATAATAGGTATGAAAATACTGATCCAAAAAAATAGCAGGTACTAATACCTGTTGTTACATACTTATACATAACCCATGTTATCATTTGTAAGTAACTCGTTTTGAGTTTCCTGCAGGTCTCCTATGTAATATCTTCAAATAAATACACTGCAAGTAGGTTTATTTTCACCTAGATAAACCTATTAGTATATTAATAAACCTACTTGCAGTGTATTTATTTGAAGATTTTATGGTATACCGATATTATATAACCTATACTACAGTATATAATTTGTTATAAGAAATAAATTGAAACTAAAAGTATTAACAGTGTTATTTTACACTGTGACTTTATTAAACTATTACTGTTTAAAAGAAAATAAGAAACGAGAATCTCCCTTTGGGAATACCAATTTAAGTTTTCATTAGGAGTAAACAAACTAACATTGGTTAGACAAATCAGTTGCGAAACTCGGGGCAATGAAATAATTTAGAGTAGGCCTACATGTAATACCACAACAAATAATGTGAAAAAAACATCAGAAACATCTAATAAAAACATAACAGTAAGCCACAAGAGTGAATGAGAATAAACAAAATTTTACAAATAAAAATAATAAAAACAACTGTAATAAAATAAATAAAAACTTATAAATAATAAGCAACAACGAAAGTAAATTAAATGCATTACATACCTGGATAATCTTCAAATTCATTCACTAATGTACACAGAATATACAAGTCATGAAATGGCACACCTATTTATATTACAATCTGCTTCACTTAACACATTATAAATAAAATTAAACAATTGAATTGTTTTTAAAATACTGGGATTTCAGTTATTCAAACACTATTTTAAATTCGCATTCAAAAATATCAGCTGTTGCACTTTGCTTTATGTTAATTGTGTTCTTCGTTCAGATATTTAAGGAACAGAACTAGATAATGTGCATAAATGTCCATTACAACAATCTCATCATTTACGTAAGATGTGTAGTGTTAAGTTAAAATCACATTAATAAAAAGTATAATATAGCCTATCAACATCAGCCACTCTATAGGTTATAACACAATATAATTAAATACAACTATTTCACTAACGACTCTGAACACAAAGTTTTTTATGAGTAAAAACAAAGTTTTAGCTTACAACCTGAACCGGTTTTAGTTACAAGTTGGTGACTAGTATAATATATAATTTATTAGCATATAATCTGTATTATATATCTGCATATCACACGAGAATAAATGTAACATCAGGATGAATTTTTTCCTTTATTAAAAACAGCTTCGTCTCTTTGCGCAGAGTGAAGTATTCAGGACAAAAAAAGTGGCTTCGTACTCGAAATACGCTTGATACTAGTTGTTCCTAAAATACTAGGCGTTCCTAAAATACTACTGTTCCTCTGATACGCTTAGTATTTGTAATACGCGTTTACTTGTTGTTCCTTGTGTATCGGTGATACCCCTAGTGTTTGAAATACCTAGTATTTGAAATACTCGTGTACTGGTTGTTTTTTTGAGTACCAGTGATATTTTTGTACGCCTTGTATTTGGCTTTAGTGTATTCGTTTACTTGTGTATAGTAGCGTACGGGGCGTGCCTCGACTCGGAACAGCGAGGCCGCGAATAACAGGTATTTCAACTTTTCAGTCACTGTTACATCCATTCCACAAAAATATTGTTCCAAAATACCTGTTACAGGTATATCGGCCCACCTCTACTTTACTGTCAATACACTACTGCCACTGTTTCTAGTAGCATGGTTGCTAGAGTGATCAAAATATTAAAAATAGTTAGAAACATAAATCGTGAAACTAATACGATACCAGACATTTCATAAATGGAATAAAATTAAGGTACATCAAACCAGAGGCGTAGCAAGGGGGGTTACCGGGTTTGAACCCCCCCCCTTGAACGTTTAACCACTTTTTTTAATATATAAAAATTGACATATTTATATTTGAGTACGGTATCTTTTTAAAAATCCATAATCATTTTCTCTCCTCTAATTTCTCACTGTCAGAGTAACAAAATCTATCGACATAAGGTACAGTCCGCCCTCCCCTTCTTCAATAATATAATCCCTGTGCGTGGTGCTGCGGCACGTACAGTACATCACTCCACGTGGGACACAAATAGCTGTCGTTCAGCATTCTGAGAACGCGACAGTGCTCTCACTGGCGTGGTGAGTGTCAAAGCATATACCCCTCCTCGTCTACTGAAAGAGAGAAAGGAGCATCAAAGCCATCCCGCTTGTTAAGAAGGTACGATAATAATACCGACCTTGTAATAAAATAAGGCCGACACCATATAAACTTACTTGTTGTGAAACATATTGTTTTGACAGTTCTGCAGTGCAGATGTGAAATATTGTACATTGTCGAGCGGTATTCGCCCGTTAGTCTGATTTCAGATTTTGTTGTGGAACGTTCGTTTAACGTTTTTTGCATTTGGCAGTTCATATTTTCAAATAGAAACCTCACATCGTTCCAGGTTCTCACATCGTTCCAGGTTTTTTGATAGCGACCGCAAACCTCAATTTTACAATATTTTAGCAAAAAGTCGCGTACCGGTAGTGATTCTCGTGAGGTTAGTGAAAATTTCATATTGCCAAATGTTTCCAGTGTATCCAGTGCCTGTGAAGTAGCTGCCATTAGAAACTGCATGGGTACAATATCGAGTCTGTACGAATTTCTTAATACACCTAAAAGGCAACATGTTTTAAAATCGGCGATAAGTGAAATGGAAACTACAACTTCACGCCGTGAAACACTTGTTGAACTTTGTGCAACACGAAGGTTGGAAAGGTATAACTCCGTGGCCGCAGTGGTGGAATTGTATGACCCTATTATTACAACCCTTCAAAGCATATCAGAATGGAAAGACAAATACTCGTCCTCACAAGCAAATTCACTTTTATGTGCTCTGACTGCCTGTCAATTTGTAATATCGCTGTTTTGTATTCGGAGAGTTTTCTTTAAGTCTCCCATTATGTAAATACCTGCAGAATTTAACTATTGATCTCGTGGAAGCAGTAAACGTTGCTGAAGATATTAACAGTGAAATGAAATCTATACGCGAAAATGTCGATGAAGAATTTTCTAAAATTTTCATTTGTGCTTCTTAAGTCTTGAATAGGTTAGGGTCCTCCATTCAAATCCCTCGCATGGCAGCATGACAAAAAAAACGTATGAACTTGGACTTATCATCAGTGACGCCAGAACTTTACTTTCGTGTCTCTACTTTTATTCCATTTCTGGATACCTTCATGTCCCAACTAGATTCGCGTTTCTTGAAACACAAGGAAATATTGAAAGGCTTTCAGTGCCTTTTACCTACAAACCCAGTCCTTCTGCCCCTGCCGTCTCAAGTTTCTGCTTTCACTTCGCTCACAGAGTTCTACGCCAGTGACATAAGAAGCGGTTGCCAAGAAGACCTGAATAATGAATTAAAATTATGGTACAGAAAAATTCCATGTCTTGAGAAGGGAGACCAACCGAAAACGGCCGTAGATGGGTTAACTATGTGCAGTCCCAACATAATGCTAAATATATTTACTTTGCTAGAAACTATATGAAAAATATGTTGTACTAACCGTCTGTGACTTCTCGTATATGATGTCCTTTCCTATTGCGACATGTTTTGAGACACTTGTCCCATTTTCAAAGCATAAAATTTGTAGCACATATCATTCACTGATATACTTGTCAAACGTTAAAATCCATGTGTTATGATGACCACAAATAGCACGTTTTAACATAACGAACTATATTATTTTTTGTAACATGAATATGCACATCGGGCAAACAGGCAATAGGAAAGGACATCATATACGAGAAGTCACAGACAGTTAGTACAATATATTTTTCATATAGTTAACGGACACGTGGCTTGGTACTAAAACAGGTTTATTCCTACTAAATATTTGCTAGAAATACTAGCTGCGCTCCCAGTGTCCACATGTACAAATGAACGATGTTTCTCAACATTACTCCTTCTAAAAACATATCTGCGTAATTCTACTGGAAATACACGTTTGAATGGATTAGCACTCCTCAACATACATAGAAATTACACTCCAACTGCAGAAGATGTATTAAACGAACTAATGAAAAAAAAACGTCGTTTGGACATTGTATTGTGAATGCTGAAATTTCGGAAGTGTAGTGACATTATATACTGTAGGCTACGTACATTATATATATACTGTATGTATTAATTTAATTACCGGTACTCGTTTTAAACAATGATTTTTAAAAACAATAATAGACTACAGTAGAATATTGATTTGAACATTTGAGACAACTGCATTCAATTTTTTATTGAAATTCATTCATTCATCATGCCAGTTTCATTCTTCAACCTTGGTGAGTTCCATATTGACATATTGTGTTTAATTAAATTTATTTCAATATATTTGATTGGTTCCATGGATTTTCCTGTTATGTGAAGTGTCTTACCTATCGTATACAAATAACCGTTGATTAAAATATATGATTATTGTGTAGCCTAAGTGTAATAATGGCATGTGGCACTGGCAGAAGCATTTTTATTATACAAAATGAAACAGATGTTAAAATTTGTTAAAACATTGTAGCCTAAGGCTGTGAAAAAAATACGTTTCGAAGATTTTATTAGGGTATTTATGAATATGGTCTATTCGAACATAGTATAATAAAAATACCGTAACATGATATAATAATAATACACAAAATTTAAAATACCGATAATGTCAATTGTAAACAATTTTAATAATGACCCCCCCCCCTTAACAAAATTCTGCGTACGCCACTGCATCAAACTATAACAACTTGCAGTTTTCAAATGTAATCAGATTACTGTGTAAAATATCCTTGCTTAACATTGTGGTACATCTGAAATTAGAACATGAAATTTAATAGTTTTACTAATTGGTAACACTATTACCAGTACCCAATATTAAATGTAGCGAGACTTGGTTACAAGTATTTTATCATTTCTATTAATAATATAAAGATAGCTAATAAGTGTCTCATAGTAATGTGCTACATTACAAATAATGACTACTTCATATGTTTGTGCAAGTGTAGATCGAGATTAAATAAAGTGAAAATTAATAACTTGTTATAATTTGATATATATACTATATTTTTGCTGCAACCATGAGACTCAGACAACTATTTTCAGGTACATCCACTAGAATACAGTATCATTCATCAAGTACCAGTACAATATCTTAAAGTATGACGCAATGCCAAGATCATCAGTAAGGAAAGGAAAATGTAAATGTAAAAAATTACCAATAAGTTCATTATGTTCTTGGTATTAGTACAAATATATTTTTACCAAGAACTTCTTAAGTTAAAGTGGCAGTATGTTATATACAGGGAGCATTAATGAGATATAAAATTGAATACTTCATTCAAGAAAGTTATTTGAATGTATACAAACCACAAACAAATTTGGTACTTGTGCATTACACCCCCTTACCCACTGATATCAGTAGGAATGTGTTCAAAGTTTTTATTGAAATGATGTCATATAAAAACAGAGTGGATAGATAATAAATTTGGTAGGTAGCACAGCAAAACTAGAATCATAAAAAAAATGCCATTAAATAGTACAACACCATTTAGATTATACAAATGTTTTGTGTTATGTTAAGTATTTATGCTGAAGGGTAGGAAAAAAAGTGGTTTTCATTCTATTCATTTGTGTATCCATTACCCAAATCCAGTGTATATTGTACGAATTGTTGATATAGCCTGATGTTTTCTGTGCAGTTATATTCCTTGTTTTTTTTTTGTGGGATTTTTTTTAAACTAAATGGCATCAGATTTTTAACCATATTCTTGAGTATTCATGACTTGTGTGGTTACATACATTTTATTTTGTGGTATTTGATCTATGAAACACGTGCAGGGTTCTCAGACATTCATAAAAATCCGGTGTCTGACAGGCATCCCAAAAACTATAAGAAACAAAAAGTTGTTCTTCAGTAAAAAAATTAATGGAAAAAATACTTCAGTAGATGAACTTCAATTTTATCGCCTGCCATGCTGTTTTCACAACAGAAATGTTGCCAGAGTATTTTCCCGAATAAATGCCTAGTGGAAAAAGGAGAGAATCGCCAGCAACCACTATCTGTGAGAGAGCTGATTATGGTAAAATACAACTTTTGGAAGATGCGGTGTGTTTCTTTTTATAATTACATCACGAACGATAAAACTGGATGCCTACAAAACATGAGTTTTCGTGCAGTATATGTAAGTGTGATGAACCAGGAAGTCAATAGATTCTTAAAAAAGACAATAATCAAGTGAAATTAATATAATATGCATAATTATGGGTGCCTGGAATTATGTATAATCTGTCATTGGAAGAAATTGCAAATGAATTAATGCCAGGTCAAAAAGCCATGGATTGGTATGATTTAATGGCACACATATTTCATCAGAATGAATAAAATTGTTAAGTGTTATCACAAAGGGTCAAATATTCAGAGAAACAGTTGTGTTGGTGTATTTCTGTTGAATGGCAAAAGCAATGGACTCTATCCCACTCTCATATATTAGTGTGGCTTTCAGATAAATTGCAACCAAAACAAAGTGATAAAGTGATCAGAGCTGAGATACCAGATGAAAATGACCAAGAGTTAGTATGTGTCATGATCAGAAACACAAAACAGAAACTGTGTGGTCCATTCAAGCCACATTCTCCCTGTCAGAAAAATGGGAAGTGTTCAAAAAATGTGTTCCCCAGTGTTTTAAGGAGATCCAATTGAATGAAAATGGTTACCCATTATGTCAGCAATGTAATTCTGTAGATTGCTGCTCTATTGAAATTGGCAGAATATGTAAAGTTATAATTCATAACAAGTGGGTAGTTTCTCATTTTATCAGAAATATTTGATGGTCATATAAATGTTGATTCCTACAGTTTGGTGAAAACTGAATAGAATATATTTGTAAATCTATAGATAAAGGAAGTGGAAGTGACCAGGATATTTAAAATTTGTAGTGTAGATGAAGCTATACAATGCTTAAGTGAAGTGCAAATCTATCTGTCAGGCAGTATATAAGTAGCAGTGATGGCAAATCTTAAATTTTTACTTAAATGAACGACATCCAGCAGTCACTCATTTAGCTGTACATTTGAAAATGGTGAACAAATTAATTTCAACTTGTCATATTTTCATGATTATGTTAATATGTCACTGAGCACGACATTATCAGCATTCTTCAAAGTTTGTCAAGACCATGATTTTGTGGAAACTTTACATGGATGTACCAAAGTATTATGTCTGGGAAACTTCAATAAAACAATTAAAAAGACAGAAACTGGGTACACCAGTAGAAGGATGACACATTGGAATGTGTGTATGTAGTTCATGTTACTTTGATATGGCATACATATTGTTATTGGTATCCAAGTCACTTCGTTATTTATAAATTAATAAATTACCTTATATCTGTCGTGTGACTTCGTTTTTTATTTAAAATAACAAGTTTCGGAACATATGTTCCATCTTCAGATTAATTCACTCAGTTGAGGTCGTTAAAATCACATTACTTTGTACTTGCACACGTCTATATGGGTGCACACCCTGTGAAGGCCGACCAGGTACCCTGTATTTGTATTTATTTGCTGTAAATTTACAGTTCTGTTGTACATAAAAACAAAACTGTTTTTCCACTTTTTATGGAAATGAAGTATTTTCTGTTTGGCAGCTTTCATTATTACAGACGCAACAAAATAATCACTGAACTGTTCTGACTATAGTCTGGTAAACTGTGGAAGACAACAGCCATATTGGGGAAAACCAGTTTACACTGAAGATTATATGTTTTAAGGAAATTTCAAAAATAAATGTAGACAGACATACAGTGATATAATGCTTGTCTAGTTGGTGGCAGTCTACACATTAAGCACCCTTATATCAAAGGCCAGTTGTTTCCCTTTCACTGCTGAAATGTTTAAACTAAAATGTTAAAGAGTATGCAGTAATATATATAATTATATTATGATTTGAAATAGACAAAGAGATCTCGCCATAAAAATTGTTTGAATTATTCAGTATTTAGTCTTTTAATTTAATTCACATATTATTCTTGTATACTTGTATACCCACAGATCAAGCTGGTGGGCGACACTAATTCTCTTGAACTCCTTTAATGGTACACAAAGTAGTCTTGTGTTATTTGCATTGATGATGTTATCATTATTTTTTTTCTGCATTATGTTTTCCAGCCTATAGTTATTTTATTTATTTATTTTGTACCACATACGTGATATATATAGCTTTCTATGTTTTATGTTCTATTTGTACTTTTTATTTTTGATCATTTATTTTTGGCATTTATTACTATATGGGATATAAGAAAAGAGAAACAAAAATGTTTGGAAAACCTTTAATCTTTTACAGAATTATTACTGTTGCACACCACTACAGAAAAATTCATAGAATGAATATAGAATGCCGATCTGACGATGAGCTGAGAAGCTTGAAAGCGCTAAGCGGAATAATTTTTCTATAGTGGTGTGCAACAGTAATAATTCTGTTTGTGATTATAACCACTAACACAACTTTCTTCATTAAACTTTAATCTTTTGATGACTCCATGTTATATTTTTGTATTACAAGTTTAGTTCTGATTTATTAATAGTGTAAATGAATGAAACCTGTAAAATATAGTTACCAGGAAGAAATTAATAATTGATATTTCTTTGTTTAGAATCATCACAATGCGGTACGTATCTGCATATCTACTTGCTGTACTCGGTGGAAAAGACAATCCATCAGTAGCAGATATTGAAAAAATCTTAGCATCTGTTGGAATTTCAATTGAGAAAGACAAGATAAACAAAGTGGTTTCAGAACTCAAAGGAAAAAACATTGAAGAGTTAATAGAACAAGGAAAAGAAAAGCTATCCACAGTGCCAGCAGGCGGAGGTGCAGCGGCACCAGTAGCAGCAGCTGCATCAGCGGCCCCAGTTGCAGAAGCACCAGCTGCAGTGAAAGAGGAAAAGAAACCAGCAAAGGAAGAATCAGAGTCAGATGATGATATGGGCTTTGGATTATTTGATTAACTTATTTATTTATTTTTAAAAAAGGACTATGTTAATATTTTATTGAGATACAGAGTACAGATTTCAGTATTAAGGTGTAACAGTTGAATAAGTAATAAATAATAATAAGTTGAACAGTTTTTTAAATAATAAATACAAGTGTAAATTATTTTTTGTTATACATTATTACCAATAAAATATTAACGAGTAGTGCTCATAGTTTTCTTTACCTCTCATATACAAAATATTATTATTTTTTGGTAGCTTAAATGATATTAAGAAAATCGTATTAGAGTAAACTATTTATTTTGTTCAGTTGAACGCCATGTGGAAAAGTATTTATTAGTATATTTTTTTAAGCACTTTATACTTTAGTTGATGTGTAAGTATACTATGTTGAATTGAGTAAAAGCTTTTTCAAAATTAAAAGTCTGTATACTATACAGAAATTAAAAGTCTGCATACATTATACTATACTGTTTCCGTTCTTAGCTTAATCCTGATATAAACAAACAGGGATGGCACATCAGAAACGCTATTTGCTGCTTGAATTTGAGGCATGTCACTCTGACAGAAGGAGTACGGATAGGGTACATATAATACGAGGTGTGATTGGAAAGTTTTAAGACTGGGCTTGTAATTTCAAAATGGCAGTACTTACAGGCTATTGTGATGGATCTCCTTCAAAGTAGTCCCCTTCTGACCAAACACACCGACTCCAACGGTGTTTCCACTTTTGGAAGCATTCCTGGAAATTTTCTTTCTTAAGGGTTTTAAGAACCCTCTCCGTATTTGCCTGGATGTCTTCAATTGAGTCAAATCAGTCCCCTTTCAGCGAAATTTTCAATTTAGGAAACGGGTAGAAATCGGCAGGGGCTATATCAAGGGAATAGGGGGGTTGCCGAAGCACAGGAATTTTGAATTTGGCCAAAAATTCTGTGATCGAGAACGCACGATGAGCCGGTGCATTGTGGTGGTGGAGGACCCAATTCTTGTCTCGCCAGAGTGCAGGCCTTTTCTTCCACAAATTTTTGTGCAAACGCTGAAGGACACTTTTATAGTATTCCTGGTTGATTGTCTGCCCCCTAGGGGCAAATTCGTGATGGACGATACCTGTAGAATCGAAAAAATCCATCAACATTGTCTTCACATGCGACCGACTTTGTTGCGCTTTTTTCGGTCGTGGCGAACTTGGACCCTTCCACTGCAATGATTGTGTCTTTGTTTCTGGGTCATACCCATAAACCCATGTTTCGTCGCCTGTAATTACTCTATTTAACAAATCTGGGTCAGTTTCGGCCCAATTAAACAATTCTTGGGACACTTCAAGTCTGTATTGTTTCTGCTGGTCTGACAACAATTTTGGAATTAATTTCGCGGACACTCGACACATGTTCAAATCTTCACTTAAAATTGACTGAACCGCGTAGAAACTTAAATTCAGTTCATTAGCTTATCAACGTCCTTGATTATATGATGGGCAACATATCCTTTCAACTGGCTCCATATTAATACACTACGATTCGGAATACAGTGATAAGGAGGAAGTCTTAAGAGGTGTCCTGATTTAAGTAGCAAGATAACCCTCACATGATTATACAGACATTCTGTACATGCGCGTAACACTTTACTGTGTGAACAGCGTTAACGCCCGTGACCAATAACGTTTCAGATTTGCCACATGGTGTAAACTCGCCTACTTTTTACCAACCAAATACTCACCTTACTTTCACTTACCTTACACTTCACCAGAATATTACAGGGTCGCCAACATATTTTGAAGTGGAAATATGTAAACTGTGACACTCTGCCCCTTTAAAAACACTTGAATAATTTACATACTTTAGTTCCCTTGACTCAGAAGATCTTACAGGCTCGTCTAGGTGAGATTTTGATGCAGAAAACAGGTTAGGTTTTGGCGCAATAATTACACTGAACACGTGGTCATGGTGACATTGAAATTTGCATTTATTTTTAGTTAGAAATTCAAAGATTGCTAACCCTATTCATCTTGTGATTAGCAAATCACTCAACAGTGAACACACATAATTATTATTTGAACAAAACTAAACTTGCCTAATTCTACTAAGGCGAACCAGTACTTTGCATTCACTCTCTTAAACCCTCTTAAATCTGAGATCTCATTATTTTCTGAATGGTGTACTTTAATAATAGCCAAATGGTTATTAAAATTTATTTAGTCGACCTGGTTTTGATAGTACTTAGCTGTGGATGCTATTCCAACGTTGCGTCATTACTCGTTCAGTTCACTTTTGCTCCAACACTCACAAAAACTGTTCCCCACTGTTAATTAATTTTGCCAATTGCACTTACACTTGAAGAGATTTATTTACCACTGTTTTATGTTCATTTGCACACTTTTTGTAGGCCTACACTGAATTTGTCCGCGGACTTGGCTCAACACCACCGTACGGCTTTGAGTTGGTCGTTGACTGGGGCGAATGATGACTGGTAATCTTATACTATTCGGGCTGGTCACGTGGTTCCCTTCGATCCCCACTTCCCCTCTCATCTGGACCCATCGAAGAATCTAGAAGTTTGTAAAAGCCAAAACTGCGTTTCGTTATTGAAAAACACATGTTCCTTTCGTGATATTATCGTGACGTCAGACTGACCACAAAATTTCCTTACCTTATAAGGTTCGGTCTATTTAGTTGAGACGGCAAGGCCTACATCATACCTGCTTAGTCATACCATTCACATGTCTAAATTCGTATTTTATCAAGTGTTACATTGATCGTGAATTATTGCACAATATTAAAAATGATTCTACCCATTTGTCCCGTTACAATACCTCTCAATGAGAGGTTTTATGTGGAAACATAAAAACTCATTGACAAACCTAAGAGGATCAGCTCGGATATGGCGCCATGACACCCCTTATTATCTTATTAAAATCATGGGTTACTCACCCCCCTGACCCAGTGACTGCAGCCGCACCTGCATGACTTTACTGGGCTTCCTGCCTTAGGATCCCAACACCAAAAAACCAGACAGGCACTAGACGCCCCTGCCCTGCCGTGCTGGCCAGCACAGGGTCACCACCACAGTACCACCAGACTCTTGAAATAATCAATAAAACATTAATAAATGGCCTTTCACTATTCCATATCCTTAACTGATTTGGTTTCCTCTTAGCCGTACTGGTTTGCCTTTTTTGAAGTACTGGCTTTTTATCTTACCTATCTAAATGGACACAACATTGTTTAACAGATATATCCTTAACACAACATAATACCTTTTCTTCCAAACATCTAACATTGTTTTCATCGAATTACGTAATACACAGTAATGGCTTTTACGCCTCGCAACTCCCACTAACACAAACAATACATTTTACATCTTATAAAATCTTAATTACTAAATTATATATTCTATAATCGTAAGACGAACCAATTCTTTGTAATTACACACACCACTCACCTTCCAATTACCCCGTTTGTAGATTTTGTTCAAAATGAGTTTAATTTCGAAATTTATTTTCTTTAGAGATTAATTATCTTTAGGCTTTTATATATGATGTTGGGTACTAATCCTTTCGTAGGTCCTACGTTGTTACGCTACCACGTGTCACGCACTGTTTTCACTATAGTTTGTTCATTTTATAAATTTAGCTGTCCACTACTCATTATGATTGGTTTCTTAGTCACATTTAGTTTTTAGTTTAGTTTCAACACATTTTATTTATAATTCGGTTCGAATTACTCAGATGACTTACACACACGACCGGCCGGTCCTGACACTGGGTGTAAGGTGACGCCTCGCTATTATTGCTGGCGAGGATTTTTCTTTGGCCTTGTCCACTAGATGTTGGCGGAAATACGATGACATCTAAGCTCCTTACTGTGATGTTTTGACGGTTCATTGGTTCTTTCGACCGTTGAAAATATTCTATGGTGATACCACAGACCGTGGTTCACCATTTCCTTTGTCTTCAAAGACCCGCTGTGCAAATTTGTCATCACACCATTTTTTTGTTACGGCGTTTTGCGTCCCTTTTACTTGTTCGATGCGGGTGAGGCGCCCGTGCGTGTGGACTCACATTCTGTATGTGACAATTCTCGAATTTTGTACCGCGCACACCGTTCCAGACTAACGTACGTTTAAAAAGCTCTGCTGTAGTTCTTTGTTCGAATTGTCATGGGAATTCACAATGTTAATTTTAATACAGAAATTAATAAAATAAACCTCCCCATTTTGTCCTATTACAGTACCCCCCCCAATGAGAGGTTTTATGCCCTAAAGCATAAAAATTCTCATTGCCTAACCTAAAGGGACCAGTGTCGATATGGAGCCATTACCCCCTTTAGTTCTTATTATAATCATTATGGGTTTATCCACCCCCCTAGTCAGATGGCTATGGATGTATCTATCCGACTTTGGTGGACTTTCTACCTGAGAATCCCAACACCACAAAGCCGAACAGACACGAGACGTCGCTGCTCCGACACACCGGCCAGAACAGGTACGCCCCCCAGTACCACCTGACTCTTAAACATGCCGTCAAAATATTTAATAAAAGGTTCTTTTAATCTTCCATATCCTCCACTGATGCGTTTCCCCTTAATTGTATTGGTTCGCCTTAGGCAAAGCATTGGTTCTTGTTTTTAATTCTAGTACATAAAAACAGTTGATTATATCTATATATATTCTTAACAGCAATGTAAACAGAGTATGCCCATACAGGGACATCTGCATAAACTCGTGACATCCACACCATTTCTTGACCTGTCAAGTCCTAAACTTCGAAAGATTTTGTAATCTCCTTATTTACTTCAAAATTACTCTACTTCATGTATTAACTTGAATTATAATTTTATCTTTTCTTCAAATATAATTTTCCATTAAAATATTTTAATCAATTTTTTTCCCCAAATTAAAAATAAAATTTTCAACAATAATTATTAAAATCATCAAATTTCTCTTAATTAATTAAATCATTTAAATTTAATTTAATTATGTTATTTAAAACTTTCATTTTCATTAAATCCTTTACAATTTTAAAAATCTCATATTGAGTTAATTTCATCTCAAAATTCATTTAGTATTTATTAAAGCCTTCAAATCAAATTAATTTTCAAACCAGCTACTCTTAAATAAATTCATTGAAATATCTGTATTTATATATTAGACATAATAAACTCCCTAAAATTAAAAAACAGTAAAAACATCAAAATTAAACAAACTTGTAAATACAGGTTACATCACATACCATATACATACAATAAAAAAAACAATTTAAGGGGTAGGTGTTAGCCCATTAGGGTAAAAAAAAATTGTTTTTGCGTGTTGTGTGTCCCTTATAACCTCACTTACGTGCCCAAAGCAAAATTTTTCGTCCAACGACCCTCCTAGTGGTTTAGACGTTTAAATAGCATGCTGCATTAGGTGCCATACCCACCTTTTCTTTCGCTCCTCGGTTATCTTTTATAATTCGGAAATTTTTCCCGCTTTTGAGTTGAGAGACATTCGGTGTAATTCATGTTGGCTACTCTGTAAGTCATCTAGTAGACATGCGGGCTTCGCTATTCTTTTGTTCCTTTATCTGTGACAACTTTTGTGGTTCTTACTTTTATCATATCGTGTGTTTGGTGTTTACTTGAAATGACAAAACCAAGATGTATTTTCAAGAAGAGGAAAGGAGTTGGAGGGAAAATAAAAGTTGTCTTGTGCAATAATACAGGTGCACCCGAAAATGTGAGGTTAGAGCAAACACCTGATCATGATATTACAAATACAACTCCCAAATCCATTGGAAGTGCTTCTAGACGTAAACTCTTATCGCCTGAGAACTCGTATGGAGATTATTCACATAATGTAAATATTATTGTAACATTGAGTTGCTGAATAATGCAATCAGTGACTTTGCTGTGTGTAAACAGTGCAAAGACAACAGCATAAAATGTGTTGAAGACTGTAAAAAGATAGCTGGCCTGGCGACAAATCTGGTTCTCATGTCTACAAACTGTAGTGCTGAACATTCCTTTTCAACTTCCCCAGTACATAACTCGGTGCATGATGTTAACATGAGACTTGTATATGGATTGCGGTGCATAGGCAAGGGATTTGCTGCAGGGAGGACTTTGTGCGCAGTTTTGAATTTACCAAAGCCTCCAACACAATTTAGGAAGTACTACAGGGACATTAATAATGCTGTAAAAATTTGTGCTCTGCAATCTATGTCTTCTACTGTAAAGGAAACTGTTGAAATGAATGAAGGATCTACTGATGTAACTGTGGCATTGGACGGCACCGGGCAGAAGCGTGGACATACTAGCCTAAATGGTGTTGTATCTGCTATGAGCATTGAAACAGGTAAAGTGATAGATGTGGAAATGTTAACCAAGTACTGCCAGGCATGCCTCAATCTTAAAAACTCTGAGGAAAAATTAGCATCTTACATGAATGGGGGTGAGTGCAGCAAAAACTTTGAAGGCAAAAGTGGAGGAATGGAGTCGGCAGGAGCAGTAGCTATATTCAACCGGTCTGTGGAGAGGTATGGCGTCCGATATTTGAATTACTTAGGTGATGGTGATAGTAAGGGTTTTCATAAAGTGGTGGAAAGCAAGCCTTATGGGGACATTAGTATTGAGAAGCTTGAATGTGTAGGACATGTTCAGAAGAGGATGGGGGCCCGCCTGAGAAAACTGAGAAAGGATATGAAGGGAAGAAACTTGAAGATGGGCGTGTTTTATCAGGAAAGGGCAGGCTGACTGACAAAGAAATTGACATTCTTCAAAGTTATTATGTCTTGGCAATCAGAAATAATGTGGATTCTTTGGAAAATATGAGACGTGCTGGCTGGGCCACATAATTTCAACTGACAGTCTCCCACAGCATTCTCTCTGCCCAAAAGGCGAATCATCGTGGTGTAAATATAACAAGTCACTAGTTACTGGAGATCAATACAGGCATGAACATTCACTTCCTGTGGCAGTTGGAGATATCATAAAACCGGTGCAAATTTGTCGTCTCACACCATTTTTTTGTTACGGCGTTTGAGCGTCCCTTTTACTTGTTCGGCATGGGTGAGGCGCCCGTGCGTGTGGACTCACATTCTGTACGTGACAATTATAGAATTTTGTACCGCGCACACCGTTCCAGACTAACGTACGTTTAAAAAGCTCTGCTGTAGTTCTTTGTTCGAATTGTCATGGGAATTCACAATGTTAATTTTAATACAGAAATTAATAAAATATACCTCCCCATTTTGTCCTATTACACCACGCAGAGGGCAATAAAAACTTCATTAATACACTATCTGGCTTTACCAGGTACATTAAAACAACTTAAGGGACAATTTGGAGACACCTCACCTCCCACGGAGGAACTTACATCCTCATTAAACACTTGTGAAGCCTTTACTTCACATACACCACAGGGAAAATTTGCCCTCTGCCCCCCCATATTCACTTAAACTCTCTTCGTACTCTCTCTCAAGCTCATTAACACTTATTATCACCCCATCACTACTATTATTCACTGTATCACTTTTTGATACCCCATTTTTAACTACATCTTTATTATTCTTATTCATCATTATTTCACCATTATAATCTTCACTTATATTAACACCATCACTTACCTTGTCAACTATTCCTTCATTATTTATATTCTCATTTGCACTTAACTTGTCATCATTATGATTACCACGTATATTTTCACTATCAGAACCGATTACCTTGGGTTAATTTACCATTACAGAACCATTACAGTGGGTTTGTTTACATGAGGATTGAACTAAGAACGGAAAGAGTATACATGTACAGTTTTAGCATTTAAATTAGTTTGATTTCTTGAATTTATAAAATTGACACTTAAATTCATGCAATTTCACATGATTACAGTACTTCAGACATTTAAGAAATAGTGTAGAAAATTTCATCAAGTAGCCTATACCAAAAACATGATGCTTTGTATAGAAAGAATATACAAATATGGTGGTTGTACTAAGTATGAGGATTACGTGCAGGGAAATTATTATTAGGTACAAATATATTGCAAGGTAACAGGTTTGTAGCTTACTGCACTTACAGAAATAATTTTTGATTGGGTGAGTTAATACAGTATTTATTGGTTATTTCTTTTTACATAAAAGATACACAGTTATATGTGAAAATTATGATTTCAAAAATATATAAAAATTTGATAGTATCAGTTTAAAAGAGTCTTTAATTGTTTTACAGTTTATAAAGAGTTTTATAATTTCACTTTCCTGGAATTTGCTGGGTTGAGTTGGATTGGTCCGGACAATCTAGCGGGCTTGCTCCTGCTTCCACACCAGCTGTTGTCCTCCTAAGTTGGGATGTCGATTTCAGGATTTCCTCGTGGGCATTGTGTCTGTCCAAGTCACTCCTGATTCAGCCCTCATTGACACCCATTGGTCGTTGAAGATCTCAAACACTGTGCTTTCTTGGTCTAATTCAGCTGCTCGCTAAAAGATATACTCCAACTCCGTATTAGAGATTGCCATATGAAAGTCTGCTAAACTCATGGCTCACCCGTGCTTTTAATTTACGCACATGACATCATTTTTTACAAGTTAAAACATTGTAGAATTTATTAGAAAAATGATCACGTGCTGCTGAACATGAACTTCCGGTTTCTAGACTTTCCAAACCACGTGTTTTTAACTGCATGTGCTTGCATAGCTAATTACTTTGTCAGTTGAATAAATACTGTTAAAATGTATTTAATATTAAAATAATTAGTTACCATTTGCACACTAATTCAATGACCCATAGTGTGTCTGTTAACTGGCATACTGTTAAAATTGTTTTCACACAATTTGTTACACACACACACACAACACCTATTCACTTTTACACTGCACTTCATTGCTGTTTTTCATATTGTGTATTATTACTGTCTTCATCGACATTAACATGCAGTACCGTATTTATTCTAATAACATTATTGTCTTATAACATTCACACACCTTTGCACAAGATGAATGTGTATTATTAAAACAGCAAAAATTTAGAAGAGTTCTAAAAAGTTCTAAAAAAAATTCTGAAAATACGAAAATTCTAAAAAGTATATCGTAAAGAGTACTTATTGAAGATTCTGGCATCAGAAATATCAAAATATAAAAAGATTAATATATTGTGCTCTGTGTGTGTGTGTGTGTGTGTGTGTGTGTGTGTGTGTGTGAGAGAGAGAGAGAGAGAGAGAGAGCATGGTGCGCACTGGTATAGACATTATTAGTTCAATACATTCTACACATTTTGCATTTAAAAAAAAAAATCAAATTCATCTTCATTGAAGGAGGCTGTATAAACATTTAAGATTCGTAATAAAAAAGTCATGATTCTATATTTCATAGTGGAATTAAGTGTTTATTGGTAATATATAATGCTCCAAAACATTTGAATTACATTAATCAATTTAGGTACATGTGTTTTGCAGAAACTGTAAGCAATAAAAAAGTTGTTAATTCACCAACCGCTGATGCTGCTAGGCAGCATTTTTATAGAATATAGCTACAGGTACAACAATGACTATCGAATGATTTACCTCCAGAAAATTGGGGATGGATACAAGACAAAACACTGATACCTAAAATGCTGCCAAATCCACCAGCACCAAAAAATCTTTTGGGATTCATTTTCTGCAATTGTAAAACATCAAGCTGTGGAAAGCTTGCAGTTGCAGAAAAGCAGCTCAGCAAATTGTTTATGAAATCAGTGGCTGCACCAATTTTTCACAAACTGTAGAAGATGGTGATAATGATGCTGATATTGATGCCGATGATGAGGATCAAAATGAAACTTTAATAAGAAATATAGATAATGAAGAAGCAGCAAACGAAAGTGATGAATTTTAATTGTTATTGGATTCCATATTACCTATAGTACAGTCACTGAAGCCAAAAAAAAATAGAAATTGCAAATTAAGTGGCTTCTACGAGATTTTTTGCATAGGGCTAGATAAAAAGGTAAGAAAGAATTTAAAAAGAATTAATAGAATTAAAAAAGTGATTAATTAATTATTTTTATTCATTAATTTGTTATTAATTAATTAAATTTATTTATTACCATTTGCTGGATTTATCATTTTTATGTTAAAGTGATATCCATCTTCTTCTTCCCAGAACAATATTGGATATTGTAATGCATCGTAGGAGCGGTGAGTTTCTGCAACACGTTGAAGACAATCATTTCGACGATGAAGTACAATGTCGCGTGATTCAGATTGTTCTCCAACAATGACTATTGCCACTTCATCGATTGTTGGAGCATTAAATCTTCTTGCGTGTTGCCCAACAGTTGTTTTGTCAGCTCGAATCACAATTTTATGGTTATCGGATGGCATTTGTTCAATGGCTGTTTTGAACAATTTAATCAATTCGTTGTGTTCATGAAATAAATTTTGCAACAATTCAAGTATTTCTCTTTTTGTGGCTTTGTTAATTCCACAATGTTGATTTACTTGATCATTTGAATTTCCAATTAAATAAATTTGCAAAAATTTGTGTTTAGCATCCAGAAATGGTAACAAAGAGCCTGCTTTATGGTAGATTTGACCTTGAATCTTGAATGTTGGCATATAATTGTCAGTTATTACATTCGTTGCACCAAATGAAGTCATTTGAATGCATGTGTTATAATTTCGTATGTTATTCAAAAAATGCTTTGATTGTGTTGTAGTACCTGCAACCAATGAGAACAATGGCATTTAACTTTACCATTCAAACAATATATTCTAGGTGCTTCATTTTTGAATTTTAATGCTTTGCAATGTGTGCAAACTTTATTCATACTTTCAACAACAACAACTGGATGTAAGCTATATTCAATTCCAGAATTATACTGAAATGCAATACGATCAAGTGTTACAAATTGATGCAATTGATTCATTTGCATGTGTAATCGATCATTTTCATGTTGTTCATTTCGATCAGCATATGACAAATTTTGTCTAAATTCTCTAATTCTTACTCAACTTGCTTCGTTTCGTGCTTCGTGTTGTTGTGATGATTCAGTAGCACGTGACTGTGAAATACGTAATCTATTTTGTTCATTTTGTTGTGCTGTTTCTTCTTCTGTTTTATTTCTTCTTTCTTCTCTCATTCTCTTGACTCTATTTGTGCGACGACCAATATTTTGTCGTTTTGGTGGCATTGTTATGCAACAACTAAACACTCCTGGCACTAAATTAACACTGTAAAAACAACAGCGCTACTTATCGGATTTCATTCAAACCACTCTCTAAATACTCCTGGCACTAATAAGAACAAACTGTGAAATTTTCAGCGAAATTGGTCGAGTAGTTTTTGAGTCTATAGGGCACACACATACGAACATTGCCTTTTATTTATATAGATCAAAAATAGTTTTTCTTCCAATCATTGAAGATTTTGACAATAAAATAACTTTTAAAACACATTTCTTATTTATAAAAATTATAAATTATTTACTTATAACTTATTATGATTTACAAAATTATTAAAATATCGTTTATTTCTTCAATTTTTCAGAATTTTTCACAATTATCAAGGTGGAAAATAACTTTCTAGTACATTTATTATTTATTTATAAAATTTAATTATAACAATTATTTTTATAATGATAAATATATTTAAAAATCGATTTCTTCTCCAATTTCTTGAAAAGATTCAGAAGTCAAGTCTTCTATTTCTATTTCTATTTCTCCATCATACACAATATTTGAAAAATTTGTGCACAAATTAAATTCAGTTTCCACATGCCAATGAACAGTACAATCCACTTTTTCTGCAACTACATAATTTTCCACAATCTTTTTTGCAATTACAGAAGATCATTTGCGCTAGAACCGCACCAAATTATAAAATATCAAAATTACTAACACAAATCTTAAAACATAAAATTGAACTTCCAGCAAAATACAATATAAAAAATAGTATCGAACTCACGGAACATTCAATATCGAACTGCGTTAATTCAATATCTGTATGGCGCATGTACCAGCTGTTCTCGCTCTCCCTAAAATTCTTCAACTTACAGGGTGTGTTCTTTAATGCCCATGCACGGATATAAATTCTCACTATCTAGAAGAGAAACCTCAAATATTGTAGTTTTATGTACAACAGTTACATTTTAATATTTTTTTTTTTTAGTTTTTAATTATTAATATTAATACGTGCAATGGACATATTTTTACATTTATTAATAAAAGTTACATTTATTTAAATTTAACTAAATTTTAACAATTCTTTACACTGCAGTCTTATAGAAGACACTTTGACCAATACGTGTTCATAATTTTGTTAAAAAATATTTATTTTGAAAATTTCTGTGGAAATTTTAAGTTAAGAAAATGGTATATACTTGCGAACTCAAAAAAATGATACATTTTAAAACTCGCTTATTTTATGCCAATAAATCAATACTAATTTTTATTATTTTTTTCAAAGACCTATATATGTAAAGTTCATATTGTGAAGTTTTTATTTTAAATGTAAATACATTTGTAATAAATTGTTAATATGTTTATGCATTAGTTGAAAAAAATAAAAAACAAAAAAGTTATTACTTTATTTTAAGTATTTATTAATACTTTAATTATTTTATTTTCATTTTATGTAAAAGTACAAACATTTAGCTTTAAAATGCTTTTTGATTTTTGTCTCTATGACTATTATAATGGATTTTATTAAAATTTGTATGTTGCAATGTCAGAAAAAAATATCGGTATGGAGAACCATACATGACTTCCATATTCTAAGATTTATATTTAAAATCATTTTCAGCCAAACAACCAGGCTGTGTCTTACCTGCCTTTTTATTGCTGTATTAAATGAAAAATATTATATTACATTAAAATGAAAAAATTATAATTTTATTGCCTGGCAACAAAATTATTTTATTTTTAACAATTACCATTGTTTCAAAAAGTTTAAATAAATTTTCAAGTACTTTACTCTTGTTAAAACGTAAAAGGTTGCAGGTAAACTACCCCTTCCCCTTAACCGATCTTCACCAAAATCGAAAGTCATTGAGACCTCTACAATTCAGGGACGTATGCAAAAAATTATTTCATTCTGTTTGAATTTGCGGCTGTTATCGTTTGCCATAGAAAATACGCTTGATAAAAAAACGTTGCAGGTAAACTACCCCTTCCCCTTAACCGATATTCACCAAAAACAATAGGTCTTGAGTACTCTACAAATCAGGGCTGTATGCAAAACATTATTTGATTCTGTTTGAATTTGCGGCTGTTATCGTTTGCCATAGAAAATACCCTTGTTAAAAAAACGTTGCAGGTAAACTACCCCTTTCCCTCAACCGATCTTCACCAAAAACAATAGGTCTTGAGAAATCTACAATTCAGGGCTGTATGCGAAACATTATTTGATTCTGTTTGAATTTGCGGCTGTTATCGTTTGCCAAAAAAAAAAAATTTCCCTTGATAAAAAAAACCGTTGCAGGTAAACTACCCCTTCCCCTCAACCGATCTTCACCAAAAACAATAGGTCGCGAGTACTCTACAAATCAGGGCTGTATGCAAAAAATTATTTGATTCTGTTTGAATTTGCGGCAGTTGTCGTTTGCCATAGAAAATACGCATGATAAAAAACGTTGCTGGTAAACTACCCCTTCCCCTCAACCGATCTTCACCAAAAACAATAGGTCTTGAGTACTCTACAAATCAGGGCTGTATGCAGAAAATTATTTGATTCTGTTTGAATTTGCGGCTGTTATCGTTTGCCATAGAAAATACCCTTGTTAAAAAAACGTTGTAGGTAAACTACCCCTTTCCCTTAACCGATCTTCACCAAAAACAAAAGGTCTTGAGAACTCTACAATTTAGGGCTGTATGCAAATAATCTTTTGATTCTGTTTGAATTTGCGGCTGTTATCGTTTGCCATAGGAAATACCCTTGTTAAAACATAAAACGTTACAGGTAAACTACCCCTTTCCCTTAACCGATCTTCACCAAAAACAATAGGTCTTGAGAACTCTACAATTCAGGGCTGTATGCGAAACATTATTTGATTCTGTTTGAATTTGCGGCTGTTATCGTTTGCCAAACAAACAAAATTACCCTTGCTAAAAAAAAAACCGTTGCAGGTAAACTACCCCTTTCCCTCAACCGATCTTCACCAAAAACAATAGGTCGCGAGAACTCTGCAAAACCGGGCTGTATGCAAAAAATTATTTGATTCTGTTTGAATTTGCGGCAGTTATCGTTTGCCATAGAAAAAAAATCTACAGACAGACAGACACACAGACAGATAGACACACAGACACTTTTGGGAAAACGACTTTTTTTCATGTTTTGAGTGTAGTAGAATCAGAATCTGCAATAATCTCGAACACGATTTTTTTTGCCATCACCATACTTCCATTCCTTAAGGAATATGGAAGTAATTAGCCTTCCCGCTCATCGGGGCAGACTCCAAAAATCAATTTTTTTCTAATATTTCAATTCCATTTTTCTCACTAAGTATTGGCCTGACCAAAAACATGATAAATGGCTTTTTTGTAGAGAATTTAATGCTCTTTAATTTTTGTAATGTGTCTTTTTACTTCCATATTCCTTAAGGAATGGAAGTATGGTGATGGCAAAAAAAATCGTGTTCGAGATTATTGCAGATTCTGATTCTACTACACTCAAAACATGAAAAAAAGTCGTTTTCCGAAAAGTGTCTGTCTGTGTGTCTGTGTGTCTGTCTGTCTATAGATTTTTTTTCTATGGCAAACGATAACTGCCGCAAATTCAAACAGAATCAAATAATTTTTTGCATGCAGCCCTGATTTGCAGAGTACTCGCGACCTATTGTTTTTGGTGAAGATCGGTTGAGGGAAAGGGGTAGTTTACCTACAACGGTTTTTTTTTAGCAAGGGTAATTTTGTTTGTTTGGCAAACGATAACAGCCGCAAATTCAAACAGAATCAAATAATGTTTCGCATACAGCCCTGAATTGTAGAGTTCTCAAGATCTGTTGATTTTGGTGAAGATCGGTTAAGGGAAAGGGGTAGTTTACCTGTAACGTTTTATGTTTTAACAAGGGTATTTCCTATGGCAAACGATAACAGCCGCAAATTCAAACAGAATCAAAAGATTATTTGCATACAGCCCTAAATTGTAGAGTTCTCAAGACCTATTGTTTTTGGTGAAGTTCGGTTGAGGGAAAGGGGTAGTTTACCTGCAACGTTTTTTTAACAAGGGTATTTTCTATGGCAAACGATAACAGCCGCAAATTCAAACAGAATCAAATAATGTTTTGCATACAGCCCTGATTTGTAGAGTACTCAAGACCTATTGTTTTTGGTGAAGATCGGTTAAGGGAAAGGGGTAGTTTACCTGTAACGTTTTATGTTTTAACAAGGGTATTTCCTATGGCAAACGATAACAGCCGCAAATTCAAACAGAATCAAAAGATTATTTGCATACAGCCCTAAATTGTAGAGTTCTCAAGACCTGTTGTTTTTGGTGAAGATCGGTTGAGGGAAAGGGGTAGTTTACCTGCAACGTTTTTTTAACAAGGGTATTTTCTATGGCAAACGATAACAGCCGCAAATTCAAACAGAATCAAATAATGTTTTGCATACAGCCCTGATTTGTAGAGTACTCAAGACCTATTGTTTTTGGTGAAGATCGGTTAAGGGGAAGGGGTAGTTTACCAGCAACGTTTTTTTATCAAGTGTATTTTCTATGGCAAACGATAACAGCCGCAAATTCAAACAGAATCAAATAATTTTTTGCATACGTCCCTGAATTGTAGAGGTCTCAATGACTTTCGATTTTGGTGAAGATCGGTTAAGGGGAAGGGATAGTTTACCTGCAACCTTTTACGTTTTAACAAGAGTAAAGTACTTGAAAATTTATTTAAACTTTTTGAAACAATGGTAATTGTTAAAAATAAAATAATTTTGTTGCCAGGCAATAAAATTATAATTTTTTCATTTTAATGTAATATAATATTTTTCATTTAATACAGCAATAAAAAGGCAGGTAAGACACAGCCTGGCTGTTTGGCTGAAAATGATTTTAAATATAAATCTTAGAATATGGAAGTCATGTATGGTTCTCCATACCGATATTTTTCATAAATTTGTTATTTTTTAAAATAATCATGAAAAATGAATTTTTTGTACCTTCCCCCTCCCTTTTTTTGAAAACCCGCGACTGAATTTTTGTAAACTTTTTTTTAAATTGTTTCTCACCCTTTTATCTAGCCTTATGCAAAAAATCTCGTGGAAGCCACGTAATTTGAATTTTTTTCCTTTAGTGACTCTACTATGTGTACATACAAAAGTAACATTTTGTACCTAAATATATTATTTACTTACCATTAAAACATTATATATGTAAAAGTAAACATTTATTTTGTGAAATTAGCCTGTTTAGATTTTTATTTCGCTTAATTTCATTCGTTTTAGTTTTTTTTTTCGCATCAGAACAAAGTTTTCTACTTAGCGAGGGGAGGAAGGAGGATACAAAAATATAAAAATTGTCTTGTCTTTAACTACAATTTACACAAAAACTATAGTCTCTATGCAAAATATAACAAATGTTTTTATAGAAAATTTTATGCGGATTCTGATATTTTATAAACTGATATTTATGAAGATAATAGGAAAAACTTATTTTTTGTACCATTTCACCGTTTTTTCTTATGAAGCTCACGGGCTGGCGATGGCAATAATTTATTGCATTTTCCTAACAAATATCTACCAGAATCCGTTTAAATCAGCCACTTTTAATTTAGTGCCAGGTTAGGAGCTCAAATTGTCTCTCGCGTCTGGGCTATAAATGATTTCATCACATGACATGGAATTAAATTGCTTTAGCTCCCTGACTCACTGTTTTGAACAAAATAGATTTATTACCAAATAAAATCAAATTAATAAGTTTTATTTTTTTTCTAACCTGTGAATAAAGTTCTTTGTATATATGATTCTTTGCATTAGCTGAGAAACACCACTAGGAGGTAAACACCTATAGTTGCTTTTTTTAATTTTTATATTTTATGAATGTCTTGCACACATAAAAATGAATAGGATACAAATATTATTCTGAGTGTCAAAGTTAATTATTCTATATATAAAATAAAAATCTTATGGTGTTGTATAGTACTGCAGTCATTTTTTGTCCATGACACAAATTTTTTTAGGGCTATGGTGTCCTAAAATTTGGAAATTTTCAAAACTGAACATACATTCAGAATTTTGTTATAAGTGTTTTTACTTCCATATTCCTTAAGGAATGGAAGTATGGTGATGGCAAAAAAAATCGTGTTCGAGATTATTGCAGATTCTGATTCTACTACACTCAAAACATGAAAAAAAGTCGTTTTCCGAAAAGTGTCTGTGTGTGTGTCTGTCTGTCTGTCTGTGTGTCTGTGTGTCTGTAGATTTTTTTTCTATGGCAAACGATAACTGCCGCAAATTCAAACAGAATCAAATAATTTGTGCATACAGCCCTGATTTGTAGAGTACTCGCGACCTATTGTTTTTGGTGAAGATCGGTTGAGGGAAAGGGGTAGTATACCTGCAACGGTTTTTTTTTAGCAAGGGTAATTTTGTTTGTTTGGCAAACGATAACAGCCGCAAATTCAAACAGAATCAAATAATATTTCGCATACAGCCCTGAATTGTAGAGTTCTCAAGATCTGTTGATTTTGGTGAAGATCGGTTAAGGGAAAGGGGTAGTTTACCTGTAACGTTTTATGTTGTAACAAGGGTATTTCCTATGGCAAACGATAACAGCCGCAAATTCAAACAGAATCAAAAGATTATTTGCATACAGCCCTAAATTGTAGAGTTCTCAAGACCTATTGTTTTTGGTGAAGTTCGGTTGAGGGAAAGGGGTAGTTTACCTGCAACGTTTTTTTAACAAGGGTATTTTTTATGGCAAACGATAACAGCCGCAAATTCAAACAGAATCAAATAATGTTTTGCATACAGCACTGATTTGTAGAGTACTCAAGACCTATTGTTTTTGGTGAAGATCGGTTAAGGGAAAGGGGTAGTTTACCTGTAACGTTTTATGTTTTAACAAGGGTATTTCCTATGGCAAACGATAACAGCCGCAAATTCAAACAGAATCAAAAGATTATTTGCATACAGCCCTAAATTGTAGCGTTCTCAAGACCTATTGTTTTTGGTGAAGATCGGTTGAGGGAAAGGGGTAGTTTACCTGCAACGTTTTTTTAACAAGGGTATTTTCTATGGCAAACGATAACAGCCGCAAATTCAAACAGAATCAAATAATGTTTTGCATACAGCCCTGATTTGTAGAGTACTCAAGACCTATTGTTTTTGGTGAAGATCGGTTAAGGGGAAGGGGTAGTTTACCTGCAACGTTTTTTTTATCAAGCGTATTTTCTATGGCAAACGATAACAGCCGCAAATTCAAACAGAATCAAATAATTTTTTGCATACGTCCCTGAATTGTAGAGGTCTCAATGACTTTCGATTTTGGTGAAGATCGGTTAAGGGGAAGGGGTAGTTTACCTGCAACCTTTTACGTTTTAACAAGAGTAAAGTACTTGAAAATTTATTTAAACTTTTTGAAACAATGGTAATTGTTAAAAATAAAATAATTTTGTTGCCAGGCAATAAAATTATAATTTTTTCATTTTAATGTAATATAATATTTTTCATTTAATACAGCAATAAAAAGGCAGGTAAGACACAGCCTGGCTGTTTGGCTGAAAATGATTTTAAATATAAATCTTAGAATATGGAAGTCATGTATGGTTCTCCATACCGATATTTTAATCATGTGATTTAAACACAAAGTGCCTCAGTGTAATTGAATGTTATTTAAAGAAAGTAACTTTAGGTAAAAAACATGAACAGTTTTAAACATGGTGCAATCTTATATTTAGTTAAATAGTGTCTGCACTTCAACTAGCATGATCGGTGACGTCATCACCGATGGTCGGTGTGTCTGTAATGCTACAGATTACTCAGCACTAGGCAGTATTCCTTGGGAGTGCAATAACAGTTGAATTGGCAGTATTTCATTGAAACCTATAACTAAGTATCCACAACTATAAAGGTAGACAAGTGACCAAACTCTCATACACATTATGCTCATAATGAGAACAATAAGAGGGTAAATCAAAGGAGGAATGAAAAGCTTGTGTGAGCATAATGTGTGTATTATGCATTTTTATATGAATCTATACAAATTAATTAAATAAAAGTTTTATTTGACTTGATCAAGTATTTTTGAATTCGGATATTAATTTTGTACTTGATAAAAATAAAATATAAATAAAATAAAATGTTCAATGAAATGTTGATAACTGTAATTGTTTTAATGCTATAGCAGTTACAAACAAGTTATACGAGGAATACGCAGTTAACAATTCTTTATACTACAGCAAATGTTTTAACAGTATATAGTAATCTCAATAGTAAAGGAATGCATACACGGATGAAATTAATGTTTTGTCTGATTTTTGAATAAAAATTGTTAAGATGATTATATATGAGTGTTCCTATTTGTCGCCTCACCCTAAACCTAACCTATGCTTGTTGGAATCGTCTAAATGTTCTGGACCCAGTACTCTTCTGTAAGGGCTTGTGTGGATATTTAATATTTCAGTTGTGCTTTTTGTGGGGACAGTGTTGCAGTTTCCACATCCCGCCTATAAAAATGTGGTGGCGAGGAGTTTTTTAAGGGCCATTTCTTCCGTAGCATTACATGGTGAACGTATGGACACCCATTATGTCAAGTTTTATGAGAATCGGTTGATGCATTCAAAAGTTATTGTAAGACATTCCCAAATAGATAGATAGACAGACAGATGTCAAATGGTTGAGTTTAAACTGAGAACTCCATTTGTTCATTCAATGTAATGCAGTATACATACAGACAGACCACGTATAAAAGACAGCAAAGCAAATGTTAGTTAAAACTTTTATATTCTCAGTAGTCACCAATGCATCTGAAATTTCAAATTGTGAATCTATAGACATATTCTCAGTGGTACACAGAATAAATGCTTCCATATTATATGAACTACAGATAAAGACAAGCTATTAAATGAGATTAATAAGGTGTATCTGAACTAGGTATGTTGTAACAAGACTTTAGGCACATAGCCAGAAGGACAGGCAAATGGAAAATCTTGGCGTTCAAGGTAAATTTAAGGTACAAGACTTAGAGACAGATAGATGTGAGGAAGTAATAAATCATTCACCATAGGTAATCGTAAGTCAACCCAGGAAATCACACAGTAGACTCCTCTCCATTTATTGAATGGCATACTTTTTATACTGCCTAGAATGGCATGGTAGGTACTTCAATCTTGTTCAGTTTTCCGTTTTTGTTGCATCATATTATGTGCATTCCATACACAGTAAAACCCATTAAACTACTCTTCAAGGGACCATGTCAAAACCAAGATTTAAGTAGGACTGTGTATTCGATAGGAGACAACCAAGTAGGATAGGTATCATATAGCATTAATGTGTATTTATATTTTTCAATACATCGTAGCATTACGGACATATTTACAAGAGTATTGTAAGCAAAAGATTATGTATTATTCAGTACATATTATTACTGAATAATACTTATTACTCCATATACACTTTTAAGTTATTTTTTGTAACAAATTCGTTTGTGATAAAAATGCTTCACCCCTTTTATTATCCCTTGGTCCACAGGCTGAAGCTGCATGCTCATGAAGTTCACATTCTACAGCTGTCTATCAACAAAAGAATCTTTTGTCCAGTTTTAATTATTTTGTTGTCCAAATCCTTTAATCATGTGACAAATGAATGGCCAGTCATCCACACTCATGTTTATAAATACGTAACAGGGTTTTTTACATATTTAAAGCATCTTGGTGTAGTTTATCTTTCCCACACACCATGAGGCAGTTTCTTTTTAGATTTACATTTTAGATTGAATCAAAAATACTGTAGTAGTTTCCTTGCTTAATTGTCTGCCACTTCTCCCTTTTGAAAGTTTATTATTTGTCAGTTTTAAGAGATAAGCTTAAATATCAATGCTCCTGAGGCAGGTGAAGGCCTTAAGAAGATCAAAACATTGCTAAAGCAGTCCTACTCATTTCAAACAATAACAAATAGAAAATTTTAATGAAAAAATTTAAGTTTTATTGTATGTCTAAGAAATTTGAGCACAATGAACAGGGTACTTTAGAAAAGGATCTGCATATAAGATGTGGAGGTACCAGACAAGTGCATATTACACAGAACAGAGTTAAGTGGGAGTGTTTTAATGAGGTTTTACTGGATGAACTTATATCCATATGAGTAGGAATTTGAACTTGAGTATATATGGAATTTTTAGAAATTGCAGTGTCACTGCAATGACACCTTTTTATTTTTGATGGTCAGTATAAATTTTAGAGTAAGTTGATAAGTGAAACAGTAAATAAAAGGAGAGTATGTCATAATATTTCTGTTTACAGTAAATTTAGTCTAATGTGAGTCAGTAAGCAAGGAAGGCATAATGTGGTCATCACCATATTAGTTTAGGTACTCAATAACGTCAGACCTGTAACCAGAATTAGCAATCAAGGGGAGGGGACGTTTTTCAGACAGGGCAAATATTTATATATTTTCTGAATTGTATATTACACACACACAAATCTGTAAATCTTCTATCATCCATGATGCTGCAGATTTCGTCTGTGAAATACACATGTAAATAAATCTAACTTACAAAACAAAATTAATTATATTTATATTGTGACAAACTGAAAGAAATTTCAAAGAGTTACAATTTTGTAATAAAAATAATTCAGTAGTTCAATGTTACTTTTATTCTTCAATTTAATTTCATTCTCATACTTGCACAGACCACAGTATCACAGTATGCTTTGCCTTCCCTTGTCTCAAGACTATTTACAAATAGTTTTGATAACCATGAGTTCTTCAGTTGATAGAATGTTTATTCCTGTAACAAAAAAAGCTTAGAGTTAAAATTCATATGCTATAGCAAAATTCCCCATGTTTTACCACAGAACACATTTAATCAGTTGTACCAAACAGCTTAAAAACAACAGTAGTTTTATTTTGAGAAGTCATGAATTATGATTTGTTTAATCGGTACAAATTTTTTGGGGTAAATCAAAATATTTGTTGTTTTTGTTTGTGATAGGCATTAATGCTGGTAGCATTAATGTTGTGTCTTCTTGTCAGACAGACAGATGTTGCTCAGGATGGCTTAGCATGTGCGTGATTGCACATCTGTGTGTTGTGCAAATCATAGCTTAATAATCAGCAGTTTCTTGGAATGCAGTCTGCTGAAGCGTGTTCAGCACAAGGCTGTTAGGATGCAAGTCTCCTGCCATTTGTACTACAGGGTATGTAAGTAAGAACTTGCGTGTTTGGATTACTCCATGCCTGGGATGCAGCTCTGTGGCTTCCTTTAGAATTCATTCACAGAAGCATAGAGCTGTGATGGCATGGACATTAGGTGCAGCCACCATAAGGTATTGGCCAGGTTGATGCATTGTCATGCTGAGCCTGATAGCTCCTGCAAAGAGGCACGTGTATCCCCCATCTGGACAACATCAC
The DNA here is from genome assembly GCA_034769895.1 of Magicicada septendecula. Taxonomy (NCBI): domain Eukaryota; kingdom Metazoa; phylum Arthropoda; class Insecta; order Hemiptera; family Cicadidae; genus Magicicada; species Magicicada septendecula. The sequence continues at coordinate 81,735,853 of CM068369.1, forward strand.
AGCTCAAGCAGGTGCATTCTGCTGAATATTTTTTTGTACACCAGCCTGACCCTACACCTGAGATAGTTCCATGGTTCTTTTAAGGATTCACTGGCAGGAACTTGGAGCCATAACAGCCAGGTAATAGGCCTGGCCTCCATAAAGTGAGCTGCAGCAGCGAATCTCCCATAAGGAGGCATTTGCACACCTTGTGGTTTACCATGCCTAGAATGGCAGCGCAACTGAGGCAACTCAAGCTGTTTCTGTTCTGTCTGTTGCTGAATCTTCACGGAGACACTGGGCTGACTTCCATCAAGTATGGGTGGTACCAGGGAACGGATTACAGGAGGTTAGTAAGGTGGTGGTCAATTCATTTGGAGTTCATGTGAAGAATGGCTTATAGTGAATTGTCAAGTATCACCACAGTTTAATGCGCACAAGGGGTGGCAGTGCGTTGTACGTACTGTTTAGCTGATGGATGTGCAGGAAAGAGTATTTTCCAGCCTTTGCGAAAAAATTACTTGCCAGATGAAATCCTCCAGGAAACATAGGGGGACTGGATGTAGAACATCATTTCTGACATGCCATGGGTCCCATAAGGAACCAGAACATACGGTTTGGAATGCTGCCAGCCTACGCTTCTGACAGTAGAGGCCACCAAGTGTGCATCTCATACTTGATTTTCAGACTGGAATCACGGTATGGGTAAGCCTGTAGTCTCTGTCGAAGGCTTTGCTCATGTCCAACAGGACAGTGTAGACTGATGCCTGTTGGTGGTATCTACTGCTACGTAATGACCCTCACTAGCTGAAGAATAGTGCCCCACTGAAACCCGAGCTGATCATTGCAAATAATGTCATCCACCAGGGGTCGAATATGAACCAACAGGAGTCGCTTGAATGCCTTACGTATTGATGGCAATAAAGAAATATATCAGGCAGTAGCTTCCAGTAACCTCTGGGATTTGGAATCCCAGTCTTACAGGGACTCCCTGTGTTGAGTAGTCTTCTCAGGTTTTGGAATCAGAATTATGTTTGCAGTCTTTCAGAGGCAGGGAAAGTAATCTTATGTCACCACTCACGTCATCTTTCTACATAATTTGTACAATGTATCATCTGAATAATGCAGCAGTTTTGTCAAAAATATTCACTATATAATAATCTCTAAACTGAACACATACTGCTGCTCTGATACTGCAATCGATTGAACTGCTATTCTGGTGAACTTTAACTCAACATTCACAACTGAATATTTTCACTTTCACCAAGTAATGGAAAATCAGACTAAGGAAGATTGTTCTTGTACTGTTGCAAGCCAATGATTTAAAAAGTCAAAGTTGGAATTATCAATGTGGTAACTGGCCCACCTATGCTACAATCAGAACATGATGAAAATACACGCTGAGAAACATACTATATAATTCAATTATGTTCACTCTTTATCAAATATATTGCAACTTACCGTCTGCGGCTTTTAGAAACAACGTCTTCACAAAGTTGACATGTTTCGGGACACTTGTCCCATCATCAGATGTTTCTAAAAGCCGCAGATGGTAAGTTGCAATATATTTGATTGAACAACACGTGGCTTGGTACTAAACATTTGGAATTTATTCCTTTTAAACATTCACTCTTTATGCAATACTTGGAAATATTACAAAATACTGAATTTTGATGGTAAATCTTCAAAATATCTACAGCACTGTGTTCGTTTATAAAGACACTATTTAAATTTTATACAACTCCTCATAACAAAATCAAAGCTACATTGTGGTTAGGGTCATTGTTTTATAAAGTTAGCTGAATGCAGTTGTCAACAGCTAAAATTAAAAAAAAATATATATTTTTTTGTGGGGATCCAATTACCCTATGGTCCAGTTACCTCACCTTACTATATATTATTAATAATAATAAAAAACGTTTAACAAGAATATTGTAATATAATTACAAATAAAAATAAGAATAAAAATATTGATGAATGCTTGTTTTAATAAGCTCCAAGTTGGTATGTGTTGATACTTTGTTGATATTCTGTTTATCACTGGGTCAGTCTGACTCCTTAAAGTCCCACTGTTAGGCTAGTCAAATTGTAATATAATTTCAAGTGTAATAATAAACAAAATATAAAGATATTGATGATAAGAATATGTTATAATTAGGTGTGTTTGATTGATAAATAACAAATACATCAACTTTAAAAATTTTGCAAATATTTTTTCTTGTGCTTGTATCGAATTTGACTGAATGATTTAATTTAATTAATTAATAATTAATTAATTATTTGAGTTTGTAATTTCCTCCTATATCTATTCTCTCAATGTGAATTATGTTTTAGCTTAATAAAAAATAATAATAACATTAATGGTAGAAATAAAAACAATGCTGGTAACTGAATACTGATTTGCGTTTATTCATTCAAAATTGTGCGCCAGTCAAACTGCGCATGTCCCAGGCACTGGCTAATATTCGCCACAGTCGGCAGTGAGAAAATCAACAGATATATTTTTTTTTACAAGTTTAAATTTATGGTTCTTTTAACGAGTCGAAATGGTCAGAGGGCAAGGAACAAGATACATTTAACAGGTATTCTTAAACTAAATGTTAACATCTGAAATAGAACAGAATTATTATTACAATTGTCAAATATCGGTATGGAGAACCATACATGACTTCCATATTCTAAGATTTATATTTAAAATCATTTTCAGCCAAACAACCAGGCTGTGTCTTACCTGCCTTTTTATTGCTGTATTAAATGAAAAATATTATATTACATTAAAATGAAAAAATTATAATTTTATTGCCTGGCAACAAAATTATTTTATTTTTAACAATTACCATTGTTTCAAAAAGTTTAAATAAATTTTCAAGTACTTTACTCTTGTTAAAACGTAAAAGATTGCAGGTAAACTACCCCTTCCCCTTAACCGATCTTCACCAAAATCGAAAGTCATTGAGACCTCTACAATTCAGAGACGTATGCAAAAAATTATTTTATTCTGTTTGAATTTGCGGCTGTTATCGTTTGCCATAGAAAAGACGCTTGATAAAAAAACGTTGCAGGTAAACTACCCCTTCCCCTTAACCGATATTCACCAAAAACAATAGGTCTTGAGTACTCTACAAATCAGGGCTGTATGCAAAACATTATTTGATTCTGTTTGAATTTGCGGCTGTTATCGTTTGCCATAGAAAATACCCTTGTTAAAAAAACGTTGCCGGTAAACTACCCCTTTCCCTCAACCGATCTTCACCAAAAACAATAGGTCTTGAGAAATCTACAATTCAGGGCTGTATGCGAAACATTATTTGATTCTGTTTGAATTTGCGGCTGTTATCGTTTGCCAAAAAAAAAAAATTTCCCTTGATAAAAAAAACCGTTGCAGGTAAACTACCCCTTCCCCTCAACCGATCTTCACCAAAAACAATAGGTCGCGAGTACTCTACAAATCAGGGCTGTATGCAAAAAATTATTTGATTCTGTTTGAATTTGCGGCAGTTGTCGTTTGCCATAGAAAATACGCATGATAAAAAACGTTGCTGGTAAACTACCCCTTCCCCTCAACCGATCTTCACCAAAAACAATAGGTCTTGAGTACTCTACAAATCAGGGCTGTATGCAGAAAATTATTTGATTCTGTTTGAATTTGCGGCTGTTATCGTTTGCCATAGAAAATACCCTTGTTAAAAAAACGTTGTAGGTAAACTACCCCTTTCCCTTAACCGATCTTCACCAAAAACAAAAGGTATTGAGAACTCTACAATTTAGGGCTGTATGCAAATAATCTTTTCATTCTGTTTGAATTTGCGGCTGTTATCGTTTCCCATAGGAAATACCCTTGTTAAAACATAAAACGTTACAGGTAAACTACCCCTTTCCCTTAACCGATCTTCACCATTGATTTTTGCCTGGCAACAAAATTATTTTATTTTTAACAATTACCATTGTTTCAAAAAGTTTAAATAAATTTTCAAGTACTTTACTCTTGTTAAAACGTATAAGGTTGCAGGTAAACTACCCCTTCCCCTTAACCGATCTTCACCAAAATCGAAAGTCATTGAGACCTCTACAATTCAGGGACGTATGCAAAAAATTATTTGATTCTGTTTGAATTTGCGGCTGTTATCGTTTGCCATAGAAAATACGCTTGATAAAAAAACGTTGCAGGTAAACTACCCCTTCCCCTTAACCGATCTTCACCAAAAACAATACGTCTTGAGTACTCTACAAATCAGGACTGCATGCAAAACATTATTTGATTCTGTTTGAATTTGCGGCTGTTATCGTTTGCCATATAAAATACCCTTGTTAAAAAAACGTTGCAGGTAAACTACCCCTTTCCCTCAACCGATCTTCACCAAAAACAATAGGTCTTGAGAAATCTACAATTCAGGGCTGTATGCGAAACATTATTTGATTCTGTTTGAATTTGCGGCTGTTATCGTTTGCCAAAAAAAAAAAAAATTTCCCTTGATAAAAAAAACCGTTGCAGGTAAACTACCCCTTCCCCTCAACCGATCTTCACCAAAAACAATAGGTCGCGAGTACTCTACAAATCAGGGCTGTATGCAAAAAATTATTTGATTCTGTTTGAATTTGCGGCAGTTGTCGTTTGCCATAGAAAATACGCATGATAAAAAACGTTGCTGGTAAACTACCCCTTCCCCTCAACCGATCTTCACCAAAAACAATAGGTCTTGAGTACTCTACAAATCAGGGCTGTATGCAGAAAATTATTTGATTCTGTTTGAATTTGCGGCTGTTATCGTTTGCCATAGAAAATACCCTTGTTAAAAAAACGTTGTAGGTAAACTACCCCTTTCCCTTAACCGATCTTCACCAAAAACAAAAGGTCTTGAGAACTCTACAATTCAGGGCTGTATGCGAAACATTATTTGATTCTGTTTGAATTTGCGGCTGTTATCGTTTGCCAAACAAACAAAATTTCCCTTGCTAAAAAAAAACCGTTGCAGGTAAACTACCCCTTTCCCTCAACCGATCTTCACCAAAAACAATAGGTCGCGAGAACTCTGCAAAACCGGGCTGCATGCAAAAAATTATTTGATTCTGTTTGAATTTGCGGCAGTTATCGTTTGCCATAGAAAAAAAATCTACAGACAGACAGACAGACAGACAGACAGACAGACACACAGACACTTTTCGGAAAACGACTTTTTTTCATGTTTTGAGTGTAGTAGAATCAGAATCTGCAATAATCTCGAACACGATTTTTTTTGCCATCACCATACTTCCATTCCTTAAGGAATATGGAAGTAATTAGAAAGAAATTATTTAAATTTCGAACCAAGTCGAAGAAATGACGTCACTCTGCTCCAGGAAGCACTGGTTGACCGTCTTTATAGAAATTCAGCAATGGCCGCCGTCTGCTCGGTTTTAACTGCTATGACGCCGTTGGAATTGAAGATCTTCTCCCACAGAAATAAAACGATGTTCCCTTTTCTGCGAAGTGGTGTTGTTCCAAAATATCGTGTTGAATGTCCCCTCGTCGTCTACGATGTCGAATTCTGGATGGATCTCTTGTGTAGTGTGGTGTTCAAATATGTGTGTTGGTTTTATGTGAATTCGTTCCAAAAATTGTTCAAAATGGCTGTCGATTTCTGGCGTTGAGTTTTATGGTGTTATTCTGTGTTTTGGAAACTTGTGAAGTGTTAGACATAGATAGATAATGTTATTTCACTTGTTAGTTCATCTCCGTTACACGCCACATAACCACACTTGGTTTTAATATAAATTATTTCGTTTTCAAAACTCCGCTAATACATTTTTCAACTGTTCAGCTTTGCGATTAACAATAGACTAATAGACGCAACGTCGTCGTTTTAAGGCAATTTGTGGTATGTCTTTTTCCTCTTCATATTGTTTAATTATAAAATATCTGTCTAAGACTTGTTTCACTATCTAACTATACATAACAAGTTTTCTTATTTTTTACTGTATTTCAAATATTTCTTAATTTTACATAAATCTAACTATTCAGTAATATTGATTATTTAATTTTACATCTTTTGATATATAGCTGGGTTTGTTTCAAACTCATTTAAGCCCAAAAATTACAATTTTACATAATAATTGTATTCCCCATATTTTGTACAAATTCAGTGTTTTAAAGGTTTTTATTTGTTTTTTCGGTATAATATTTCCCTGGAATACACCTAATAACTCCGTAATTACTTTGTTGTTAATAATTTGGTTATTAAAACATTTCAATATTGATTAATTTGCTGTTTAGTCTGATTTGATTACTATCATAAGCCTATTTTTGACTGTTTCCAAAAGAAGTTAATTTTCTTTCTTTTGTCATTCTATTTGCTATTAACTGTATCTGCATTAATTATACTTTCAATTTCTGCATTGTATGTATTGAATTCTATTCCTATTACATAGATTAATTCTTTGATAGATAGTTTTTTTTTTTTTTTTTTTTTGTTTATAGGCCAGTCTGTGTTTACAAAAATGGTGTCTTGGTGGGTCTGTTTGTACATTATACATGGTTTACTGATTTGAATAAAATTATTACATTTTTATGCCCTACTTGCCTCTCTGACTTACACAATGGAAAATTAAATGACATGATTTTAAATACAATATAATATCTTGTATCTACTAAACTTTCTTTATACTAATAACATCATTGAACCATAACCTGAACATCTTATGCCTAATTTTAACAAAAACATCTTATTATCAACTATTTTCCATATATCACCTAATTTTAACAAAAACATCTTATTCCTATTATTTTTTGCTGTATCATCAAATGATAACAAAATAGCTTATCCTAGACATAATTTAATTAGAAAAAATAAAACAAACTCCTATTACTAGTAACACTGTCAGTCACTAACTGTCTTGTGTATTTATTATTCTTATGAAAACACTTTAACTGTGATAAAAAATATCGTGTATCTATTTACACCTTACATCTAGAATATTATCTAATTAATAATAAATAGCAAACATCTTAATATTAGTCATACCTTCAGTTATGAACTGTCCTTTGGTATTGTTGTCCTTCTCACCATTTATTTAGTTATAATTAAAGAAAACATTTTATATGTAATAGTTTTTCTTATATCTAATCTAAAAACTCTTATTACTAGTAATGTTGTCAGTCCTTAGACTGTCTTTCATTCCAATGGTTTTATTATTATTATTCTACACTCATGGTAGTCTTTTTATAATACTTAAACCTCATTGAAGATTTTTTCATAGATTTTTTAACTATGTTTCTCACTGTACACTCTGTAGTTTCTTAATTTTGTTATCTCACTTCACTTTATTGGATTCTACCCTCTGGTAGTCTTTTTAGTGAGTTCTACACTATGGTAGTCTCTTTTGGCATATTTTTTGACATATTACACTTACAACTAATATACAATTTGTGTTTCATAGTATTGTATCTTGTAACTTGTTTGGGGTTTACCTATATCGGTTTCAATTTTGTCTCATGGTATTTATTATATGATTAACATTTTGTTTTGGCATATCTCTTCCTGTTTCTGGTCTCTTTGTTGGAATCTTGATATGTTTCGTACCTTCTTCAAATATCACATAAGTAGTTTCCTTATTAAAATGGTTTCATGACAGATTATTTCCTTTTTTATGGTCCTTCCCTTTTCGTACTGCTTCCCCAATCTACTGGGTATACTGCTGGTTTAACTGGTTTTTTTCATAGTAGGTTATTTTAATTAATGGTTTTCTTTATTATCTTCCATTTTTATTCACATTTTATAGACTTAATTATACAGTTTCTAGTGTAATCCTTAACCAATTTATTCCTCTCACTCACTATGGAACTTTTTCTTTTATTTATGTAACATTAATTCAAATGTTTAGTGTGATAATTTTGTTATGTTACATATGCTCTCCTGTAAAAGTGATTAGTTCAGATCATACTCTGTATGGATGAAATAATTACTACTAATTCTTTTGTATTTACATTTTCTCCGTGATTACATGTTTTCACTTTATATACCTTCCTTTTCCACCATTGCTTCCTCTCAGCTGATGTGTATCTCCTTCATTAGTTTCTTTTTTTTTTTTATTGATAAGTGGTCTTCAATCTTGTGTATAACATTATCATTTTATATTCCTTCTTATTTGGTGCTTCCTCACCAGTATGTTTACTCCCTAACATTCCCTAACAAATTAATTGGAACAGTTCAGAGTGGCACTTTTGGCTTCAATCCCTGCTGTCCAATACTTCAATTGAGTCCAGAGGTATTATCATCTCTGCTCAACACATCAGACTGATGGCATTTTCTACATCCAGTCATAAAAATAAATAAACAGTAAAAGTAGTCATTTTTGACTAAAATAAACACCTTTAGATTCTTCACTTCATAATACGTTATATTAATTAATACTTTTATACACTTGACTCTTCTTCTCTCTTAAAGCTTATTCCATATTAGGTGGTTTAGGTATGTGGTATAATATACATTTCATCATGTTTACATAGTAAGTAGTATTTATATTTACTCTTTCTACCATCTGGTATCCATTGAGTTACTTTTATTGCTCATGGTATAACATGAATTAATTCTTTATCACTTTCACTATAACAGTGGTTGTTGTAACAGCATTATCATTATTAGTATCAGGTTTTTTTTTGTTTTTTGGTCTCACTATTTGGTCTTTAGTGAGTTGGTCCTTCTTCATTGTTCCATTTTTATTAAATTATTTTCTGTGTGAGTTTGGTTAATTTGTTCGATTAAGTCATATGACATTCTGGTTTCCTTTCTCTCTTAGAATTTTGTATCTCTTTCTTACAAAATCTTTTTTCATATTTCAGAGTTATTTCTCACCATTTGTATGAGTAATGATGTGAGTTTAATGTTTTTTAATTTTAGACATTTTTATTCAACTACATTCTTTCTTATTCATAGTTGTTTTTCAAATATTTTGGTATAAGTTGTGCTTATTAGCGTTTTGAATTTTGAAATTATTATTCCTCAAAATTCTTTTTTCATTCATAATAGTCTTTGAATGTTTGTGTAAGTGGTACTTACTAATTATTTTGAATCTGGACAATTATTATCTCCCTCCAAATTCTTTTTACTTGCATAATAGTCTTTGAATATTTGTGTAGCTTGTACCTACTATTGCTTTTGAATTTTGAAGCTTATTATGTTCAAAATTCTTTTTATTTATTCACAATAATCCTTCAAATGTTTTGTTGTAAGTTGTTCTTACTAATTTTTGAATTTTGTAATTATTTTTATCAAAATTCTTATTTCGTTCACAATATTCTTTCTGATATTTTGTTGTAAGTTGTCCTTACTGATTTTTGAATTTTGTAATTATATTCTTATCAAAATTCTTATTTCGTTCACAATATTCTTTCTGATATTTGGTGTAAGTTGTACTTACGGATTTTTTGAATTTTGTAATTTTCATTTTATAAAAATTCCTTTTGCATCATTCACAATTGTTCGAATATTTGGTGTAAGTTGTTCTTACTAATTTTTGAATTTTGTAATTATTTTTAGCAAAATTCTTATTTTCTTCATAATAGTTCTGACTCACAACTATGAGTCCTCCAAATATTTTTTAATGGATAACTGATTATAAGTTCCTTTTACTTTATTTGAAATGATATCCTTTAGTACATACGTATTGTTGTGATTGTTTTTAATAATCAGGTATGGGCCGGTATACAGCAGTAATAACTTTTTGGTAATGCCTTCCAAAGTACTGGGTAGTTCCCTGTTTTTTAGCAGTACCTTTTCTCCGACTTCATATCTTATTATTTTCTTAACAGCCTTTTGATATTTGTTCTTGCGCCTTTCCTGGTCTTCAGCCAATTTATTGTAGAATCTGATTCGATTAAATTTGTATTCTTGACTCCTGGGGAACTCTATTATGTCTTGTATTTCTCTCGGAGGTGGTCTTTCATACATTGCCGTGTATGGCGTGGTACCAATAGCGGTGTGATATGACAAATTAAGGAATTCTTCAGTCGCTAATAAATATTCTTGCCACTTCTTTTGTTGATTATAGCAATAAGTCCGTAATATTCTTCCGACCTCTCGCAGTACCCTCTCCGCTGGATTGCTGCTGGGGTGGTAGACAGACGTCTTGTATGTCTTAATGCCCAATGTATTCAGAGTGTTTCTCCACCGCCAACCCTTAAATTGCGTTCCATGGTCGGTGATTATGGATGTCGGGCTTCCTACCTCTGGAATGTAATGATTTGTTATTATTCCTAGAGTCTTCAGGGTGGTGGCTCTGTTCACAGGGTATAGTTTTGTAAATTTTGTAAAATGATCCATCATAATAACAATATACTTGTATCGATGGCGTCCGCCACTGTGGGGAAATGGACCGCATATGTCCAGAAAGACCTTTTCCAGTTTGGTTTGTGAGGTAATTGGTATCATCATACCTTCCTTTCTTTCATTGTTGGTTTTCACCAATTGACATATCATACAGGTTTTAAGGTAGTTTCTAGTTTTTCTATTGATACTTTTTATGTGACAATTCTCTTCTATTGCCTTGATCACCTTCATAGCTCCCATGTGACCGTATCGTAGGTGATAGTCCAGGATGATATCCTTTTCGATTGTAGTAGGGATCATAACCTTCCATATTTCTTCATCAAGGGATGTCTTGATGAATAAAACCCCATTATGTATACAATAAAATTTGTTTATTGTGTCATCTTGGTTGGAGAGACGAAGTTTAATAGAGTTTAACTTCGGATCGGACTGCTGGTGTTTGCTGATGTCCTGCACTATCTTCTCTAAATCAGATCTGTCCTTAATAATGTTATAGATTTTCAAAATGCTCTCCTTTTCGCCTTTGAATGTTTGTTCTTCTAGATTCACCCTCGACAATACGTCGGCTACTACATTTTTACTTTCAGGAACATACTCCCACTGTATATCGTATTCCTGTAGGGCGAGTACCCATCTGGTCAATCTACCATGGCTTAATTTGCATCTTCTTAGAAATGATATTGACTTGTGATCTGTTCGGACGGTCACTGGATATCCGAGGATATACGTCCGAAACTTCCCGCAGGCAAAGACTACACTTAGCAGCTCTTTTTCCGTCACATTATAGTTCTTCTCACACTGGTTAAGGGTTCTGCTAGCAAAGCTCACTACTAGATGGTTTCCACTTTCATCTTCTTGGTACAGTGTTGAACCCAAGCTAATGTTACTAGCGTCACAGTTTAGAAAGAAGGGTCGGTTAAAATCTGGATGGTTGAGCATTACTGCATCTAAGAATTTCTCTTTAATTGATTTGAAGGTCTCGTCTTGTTCTTGACCCCATCGCCATTTATTATTGGACGATAACTGGTACTGAAACTGGGCTGTTAGTTCGGAATAATTATTCTGGAACTTCCTATAATAGTTACACAGGCCCAAAAATGATTGTAGTTGCCTTCTGTTTTTTGGTGCAGGGAATCGTTGTATGGCGTCTACCTTTTCTGTTGATGGTGTTATTCCTTGACTGTTTAGCTGGAAACCCAGGAATTGAACTTCTTTAGCTATAAGCTTGGACTTGTCCAGTTTAAGGGTGACATTATTTTCAGCAAGCTTCTTCAAAACATACTCCACACGATAACAGTGTTCCTCCCAGTTGGTTGATGTTATTAGGAGATCATCAACATAGACAGTTGTGAATTGGAGCGCTTCTGGTCCTAGTATATGATCCATACAGGCGACAAAAACAGCTACTGAATTAACCAACCCGAAGGGCAACCTCTTAAACTGATAATTGCGCCCTTCGAAGATGAACGCCATGTATTGCCGGCTTGCTGGGTGCAACTCCACTTGCCAATAGCCGCATACCGTATCCCAGGTGGTAATGAATCGTGTTCCGTGGAACCTCTTCAAAATTTCATCAATTTCGCCAGGTGAGGTACGATCGTTTATTATCATCTTATTTATCTCACGAGCGTCAAGGCAAAGTCTTACCTTCCCATTTTTCTTTTGTATGGCCACAATTGGGCTTGTGTATGGCGATTGACTGCTCTCGATGATATCTCTACGGATCATATTCTGGATCTCTGATCGTACGGCTTCTTTCAAAGATTGTGCTATTGGGTACGACTTTCGGTTGAATTCTACCGGTTCTCTGAATCGTATGGAACATTGGTAGTTCCGGATCTTTCCAGGTTCGTCAGAAAATACAGCTCGATATTTCTCATATATTTCTACCAATTGATTCAGCTGGTTTTCCGTTAATTGCTCGTTAGTATTGTGGCACTGGAAGTTACGTATCTCTTGGATCTTTTGTTTCCATAGGTCTTCCTCCGAATCCTGATGTACTGGCTTGTTGTTTGTTGAGTGGTTGGATAAGTAATTCACCTTATTTTGGTGGTCGAGAAGTTGTCTGGAGTCTAAAGTCTCGTTATCAGTTAAATTGGCTATCCAGGTTGAACCTTCAGCAAAGAGTGATACCTTTCCTCGGCACAAGTCGATAATTGCTGAGTTTCGGCGCAGTATGTCGCATCCTATCATGATGTTGAAAGGTAATCCGGCTGCAACAAGAAATATCATATCCACACTAATGCCCTGACTTTTGACATTGAGGGATACCTGCTTTCTTATGGTCTTGTTCTGTCGGCCGGTAGCTCCTACAAGTACAATCTTATTAATAGGTAGTACCGGTAAGTTTTTGTGGCATTCCTGCTGTATCCGGTCCAACTCATTTCGATTTATTATGGAGACATTGGCTCCAGTGTCTATCATTATAGGAACAGAAATACCTTCAATTTCTGCGACTATGTATATTATTTCATTATCATTATTTTTAATATTAAGCTCACTCTCTTCTAATAGGTCCTTACGGATATCCTTTAAATAATTGCTGTATATTATGGTAAAATTTTTTCTGTTTTTCTTCACATTCATACCTACTTGATTAAACCCAGCAGATTGGAGCAGTAAAGGGTTATTGGATTTTATTACTGCCTCCGTTCGTTTAAATGTTCCGCTTCATTACGGGTCAGGCCGTTGGAAGCGTCAGCTTGAAGTCCTGAGACGGCTTCGATTGGTTCTGCTCGATCGTTTTGTTGGGCTTCTGTTACAGGTAGTCTTCGCTGATTATCCAGGCTGGAACTACGTCTGGGCTCGTACTCTCTGTACCGATTACTTCCCTGGCTCCCTTGGAAGGTCTCGTACTCGTAGTATCGGCTCCTTCTTTGAGGCTGGTACCTCCTGTGTCCACTGCCTTCTGCTCGGATGTAGTTAACATTAGGTCGATATGCCCTGTAATTGTGGTTACCTCCACTTGGGTAATTTCGGTTATAATTACCATGATAATTATTATTATTAGAAAGGTTGGGGTTCCTCTGACCATTTGGAACATAGTTACTATTATGATTATAATAACCGTTGTTATTTTGTGGACGGCTATTATTATTATTGTTGTGGTTGTTGTTATTATTATTTATGCGAGGAATATTACTATTATTATTATTGTTGTTAAAACGGGGCAAATTATTGTTATTTCTGGGGTTATAATTGTACTCGGCATTATTCCGATTTGTGGAATTATAATTATTATTATTACCCACATTCTGCCGATTATTATTATTATTATTCAAATTATTGTTGTTATTCCTTGGTTCCTGCTTTTCATACCTCCTGCGACTTTGACGGTAATAGTCTTCGTGCTCGTACATCTCTAAAAGCTCGGTCATGGCTTGCACCGTCTTTATTTGACTGTTTCGTCTGGCTCTGATAATATCCTCCTCGTAGTGGTATGAGAGTTTGCTGACCAGGCATTCTTCCGGTATTCGGGGCTCTAAATGTTTGGCCACGCACACCTTTCCCAAAAAGTACGCCGTCAAAGTTTGGTTTCCATACGGGTTGTACTTCCCATGACATATCCCGTCTCTGGCGATATTTTGCGTTGATTCAGACCAATATTTGGCTTTGAATAGCCTTCTGAATTGTTGATAGTCGGTCACCTCGTCTCTTATCGCCATCCACCAATTGTCTGCTATTTCCTTGAACGATTCGTCAAGCACCTCTTTGTTCTCCCTCCAGGGATTACCTCTGTGTTTGGCAAAGTATTCCTCGATTTTTGCTAGGAATTCCATGGGTTTATTTTTATAAAACCTGAAGTTAATCCCTTCACGATTTTCACTGTTGGGACAACTGGTAATGGTTGTCGGTCGACTATGGAATAGGTCTATATCGGTCTGGTTCTGTCGTACCTGACTGTTGATACTGGTCACAGCCGCTTCTATGCCGTCACATTTTTCTGTGAATCGGTCCTGCACTCGCTCCCAGTCTTCCCGTGTTTCCTTTAGTTTTTCCTCCAATGTCTTCCTAGTCGTTTCTTCAATGGTGTTAACCTTCGTATTTATTTCTGTTCTGATACTCCGTACTTCTTGTTCGGTTTGACTCCATTTTTCGTCAGCTCTGGTAACCCTTTGTTCGATTACCGTTATTTCCTCTTCTACTTTCTTGCTGATTGTCTCATTGTTTTCAGCTATCTTCTGGCTCAATTCTTCCTTCAATATTTCCATTCTTCCGTCTAACCGGTTCATGTTCTCTTGGTTTGTCTCCTTCAATTCTTCTCTCAATTGCTGACTATTGCTTTCCATTTTCTGATTTGTTTCTTCCATCCTCTTGTTAGTTTCTTCCAGTTTTTGGCTTATCTGGGTTAATTCCTCTTTCGACTGTTTATTGTCAGTCTTTATTTCCTCCATTTTCTCCTCCATCTTCTGAATATTTTCTTCCATCTTCTCTTCTATCTTCTTACTGTTTGCTTCCATCTTCTCCTCCATCTTCTTGCTAGTATCTCCAATTTTATTGCCCAACTCTTCCTTCAATCGTTGGTTATCATTCTTTATTTCCTCCTCCATCTTCCTACTATTCTCCTCCATCTTCTTACTATTCTCCTCCATCTTCTTGCTGCTTTCTCTTAATTCCTCCTTCAATCGTAGGTTATCACTCTTCATTTCCTTACTATTTTCTTCAATTTTCTTGTTGGTATCTCCGATTTTATTACTCAACTCTTCCTTTAATTCTTCCTTCGTTGTTTTAAATTCTCGGAGTAACATCTCCATCATTTGATCAAATTTTGTATCTTCCTTTGCGGTGGATTTCTCCGGCTGTTCCTTCTGTGGTGCAGGCTTATCTGGTTCTGCTGGCGGTAACATTAACTCCACATCTTCCACTGGTGTTGCCTCTTTATCCTCCATGTTTATCTCCTGCTCGGCCTCCATAGCCCTTTTTCTTGATGTAGCTCTCCTGTGCATCTCGCTCCCTCTTCCGACCTGTTGACCGTTGCCAAGCTAAAAATAGGAAATTGGACAATCGTCCTTATTTTACAACACTATTACCTCCTATTTAAAGCCCCTTAAGTTGGACGCCAATTTGTAATATAATTACAAATAAAAATAAAAATAAAAATAAAATTGAATAATTGAATTGATATGTGTTGATACGTATTGTTATTCTGTTTATCACTGGGTCAGTCTGACTCCTTAAAGTCCCACTGTTAGGCTAGTCAAATTGTAATATAATTTCAAGTGTAATAATAAACAAAATATAAAGATATTGATGATAAGAATATGTTATAATTAGGTGTGTTTGATTGATAAATAACAAATACATCAAACTTTAAAAATTTTGCAAATATTTTTTCTTGTGCTTGTATCGAATTTGACTGAATGATTTAATTTAATTAATTAATAATTAATTAATTATTTGAGTTTGTAATTTCCTCCTATATCTATTCTCTCAATGTGAATTATGTTTTAGCTTAATAAAAAATAATAATAACATTAATGGTAGAAATAAAAACAATGCTGGTAACTGAATACTGATTTGCGTTTATTCATTCAAAATTGTGCGCCAGTCAAACTGCGCATGTCCCAGGCACTGGCTAATATTCGCCACAGTCGGCAGTGAGAAAATCAACAGATATATTTTTTTTTACAAGTTTAAATTTATGGTTCTTTTAACGAGTCGAAATGGTCAGAGGGCAAGGAACAAGATACATTTAACAGGTATTCTTAAACTAAATGTTAACATCTGAAATAGAACAGAATTATTATTACAATTGTCAATTAGAAAGAAATTATTTAAATTTCGAACCAAGTCGAAGAAATGACGTCACTCTGCTCCAGGAAGCACTGGTTGACCGTCTTTATAGAAATTCAGCAATGGCCGCCGTCTGCTCGGTTTTAACTGCTATGACGCCGTTGGAATTGAAGATCTTCTCCCACAGAAATAAAACGATGTTCCCTTTTCTGCGAAGTGGTGTTGTTCCAAAATATCGTGTTGAATGTCCCCTCGTCGTCTACGATGTCGAATTCTGGATGGATCTCTTGTGTAGTGTGGTGTTCAAATATGTGTGTTGGTTTTATGTGAATTCGTTCCAAAAATTGTTCAAAATGGCTGTCGATTTCTGGCGTTGAGTTTTATGGTGTTATTCTGTGTTTTGGAAACTTGTGAAGTGTTAGACATAGATAGATAATGTTATTTCACTTGTTAGTTCATCTCCGTTACACGCCACATAACCACACTTGGTTTTAATATAAATTATTTCGTTTTCAAAACTCCGCTAATACATTTTTCAACTGTTCAGCTTTGCGATTAACAATAGACTAATAGACGCAACGTCGTCGTTTTAAGGCAATTTGTGGTATGTCTTTTTCCTCTTCATATTGTTTAATTATAAAATATCTGTCTAAGACTTGTTTCACTATCTAACTATACATAACAAGTTTTCTTATTTTTTACTGTATTTCAAATATTTCTTAATTTTACATGAATCTAACTATTCAGTAATATTGATTATTTAATTTTACATCTTTTGATATATAGCTGGGTTTGTTTCAAACTCATTTAAGCCCAAAAATTACAATTTTACATAATAATTGTATTCCCCATATTTTGTACAAATTCAGTGTTTTAAAGGTTTTTATTCGTTTTTTCGGAATAATATTTCCCTGGAATACACCTAATAACTCCGTAATTACTTTGTTGTTAATAATTTGGTTATTAAAACATTTCAATATTGATTAATTTGCTGTTTAGTCTGATTTGATTACTATCATAAGCCTATTTTTGACTGTTTCCAAAAGAAGTTAATTTTCTTTCTTTTGTCATTCTATTTGCTATTAACTGTATCTGCATTAATTATACTTTCAATTTCTGTATTGTATGTATTGAATTCTATTCCTATTACATAGATTAATTCTTTGATAGATAGTTTTTTTTTTTTTTTTTTTTGTTTATAGGCCAGTCTGTGTTTACAAAAATGGTGTCTTGGTGGGTCTGTTTGTACATTATACATGGTTTACTGATTTGAATAAAATTATTACATTTTTATGCCCTACTTGCCTCTCTGACTTACACAATGGAAAATTAAATGACATGATTTTAAATACAATATAATATCTTGTATCTACTAAACTTTCTTTATACTAATAACATCATTGAACCATAACCTGAACATCTTATGCCTAATTTTAACAAAAACATCTTATTATCAACTATTTTCCATATATCACCTAATTTTAACAAAAACATCTTATTCCTATTATTTTTTGCTGTATCATCAAATGATAACAAAATAGCTTATCCTAGACATAATTTAATTAGAAAAAATAAAACAAACTCCTATTACTAGTAACACTGTCAGTCACTAACTGTCTTGTGTATTTATTATTCTTATGAAAACACTTTAACTGTGATAAAAAATATCGTGTATCTATTTACACCTTACATCTAGAATATTATCTAATTAATAATAAATAGCAAACATCTTAATATTAGTCATACCTTCAGTTATGAACTGTCCTTTGGTATTGTTGTCCTTCTCACCATTTATTTAGTTATAATTAAAGAAAACATTTTATATGTAATAGTTTTTCTTATATCTAATCTAAAAACTCTTATTACTAGTAATGTTGTCAGTCCTTAGACTGTCTTTCATTCCAATGGTTTTATTATTATTATTCTACACTCATGGTAGTCTTTTTATAATACTTAAACCTCATTGAAGATTTTTTCATAGATTTTTTAACTATGTTTCTCACTGTACACTCTGTAGTTTCTTAATTTTGTTATCTCACTTCACTTTATTGGATTCTACCCTCTGGTAGTCTTTTTAGTGAGTTCTACACTATGGTAGTCTCTTTTGGCATATTTTTTGACATATTACACTTACAACTAATATATACAATTTGTGTTTCATAGTATTGTATCTTGTAACTTGTTTGGGGTTTACCTATATCGGTTTCAATTTTGTCTCATGGTATTTATTATATGATTAACATTTTGTTTTGGCATATCTCTTCCTGTTTCTGGTCTCTTTGTTGGAATCTTGATATGTTTCGTACCTTCTTCAAATATCACATAAGTAGTTTCCTTATTAAAATGGTTTCATGACAGATTATTTCCTTTTTTATGGTCCTTCCCTTTTCGTACTGCTTCCCCAATCTACTGGGTATACTGCTGGTTTAACTGGTTTTTTTCATAGTAGGTTATTTTAATTAATGGTTTTCTTTATTATCTTCCATTTTTATTCACATTTTATAGACTTAATTATACAGTTTCTAGTGTAATCCTTAACCAATTTATTCCTCTCACTCACTATGGAACTTTTTCTTTTATTTATGTAACATTAATTAAAATGTTTAGTGTGATAATTTTGTTATGTTACAATATATTTTTTTATTTTGTAAATTACATATGTTTCGATAGTAATATAACTATCATCATCAGATATAATTAATAAATTCAAAATTTGTAAATCAATTGCTCAAAACATCTGTTTTATACCAGCTACTTTGTAACACTACACGGGTAAATCAGAAAGTGAAGGGAAATGTTCCTATGCCTCCCGACCAGATGGAAAGGCAGCAATGAGTATTTTGTCCTGAATAAAAACCTCATAGGCAGTATCAATCCATTGTTATCAGTATACTACTCTCTTTAAAAGGGAATTTTATACTTGGATTTCGTGGTCCATGACTTAACTAAATATAATTATTTCACTACTGACTCGGAACACAATGTTTTTTATGGGTAAACACATAAAAGTTTTACCTTATAGCCTTAACCGGTTTTCACTTTTAAAAAGCTTCTTCAGAGGCACGCAACAATTTAATATGCGTGCCCAAGCAGAGCCCCTAGTTAAGTCACTGAGTGGTCATAGCACTTAACCCTCCCACTTTCTGTTGAAGTCACGCAAAATGAAATCCAGCAGATCCCCAAGTTGAGAAATAATTTGTTTTGTAAACATAGAGGGAAACGAAATCTATAGAAACAGAGGTGTTATGTAACAGGAACAGAAAACGTGTATTTTGAGAGATAGGAATATCTGGAAAGGATAGAATCAGTTTGGACTGTGTGGCGCAACAAAGACCCTGGGAACCAAATAATGTAGCCTACGCTGAGAGTAACTAGGGATGTGGCCAATAAATATTAGTAAATATTCCAATAAATACTTCATAAATATATTAGTAATGGAGGACAAAGTCACTTGTGTCCATAGCATTCCTTAAGCTATACATGTTCCCTGAATGGTGCTAAATGAATGACAGCACTGGTGTATGACATCCCAGAAAAATCCAAAAATCAAAGCAGCTCTTCTCAGAGCTAAAAATCATCCAAAATAATATTTGTAATTATATAACATGTTGCATAATTATAGTACATAAATATTTCGTTGCAGAAATTTTATTTACAAGAACTTATTGCTTTTGGGTTGGCTATTACTGTTGGCTATCACACACAACTGACTTAATAATTTATTAATTCACCAATTAATGTTTACTATGATTAACCTGTATTTTTAATTACATACTTATCTTGTGTAAACTTTTATTTTATATATTTTGAGTAATTATTTTAGAAATTTCTACTTCATAAACCATGTTTGTAGTATCGACTTTCCTGTGCTGTATTCAGTTATTGCTTTCCTGATTTGAACTTTAATTCTACAGGCATTTGTCCCTTCTGTTGTAATTCACATAAACACATTAAATTCTTAGCAATCAATTTAATGAACTCTGGATTTGTTCAGATTTGATTGATAATTTTACTTCGTCTTCTCATTTTCTTATGCTCTGTAGGGTATCAGATAAGCTGAATTTAAAGATCTTAACTGTAGTTGTTTTGATGGTTCATCTTCTTTTTTCACAGTACTAAATTAATATAGAATATTGAACTTTCACTTGTGAAACTTACTTGTTTTCTCCCGTATGCGTTTCGGCGTGATGTGCGCCTTCATCAGCGGAGTGAGACAGACTGCCAGTAACTCGTAACGGTTTTATTTGGTAGGTTGAGTGGGGGTGATGTGTGGTGGAAGGGGATTGGCGCGGGGATCCGAATTATTGTTTGTTTTATGTATAATTGTGTCAAAAAGTGTGTGTGATTTACAGTGTAATTGGTCGTTAAGTATGCTGTTTGGTTGTGTTGTGTAGTGTTTGTATATTTCATATTGTTCTGCTCTGTTAAGTTTTCGACTTTTGGGTAAGTAGTGTAATATCTCAAGATTAGTATCTATGTTGGTGTAGCTGTGGTTTTTTGTGTTATGTGTGTGGCAAACACGGAATGTATATTGTTATTGGATAAAGCTTTTAGGTGTTCAGAGTAACGAGATGAAAAAGATCTTCCTGTCTGGCCTATATAGAAACTATTGCAATCATTACGGTTTAATTTGTAAACACCTGTTTTGTTGTATTTGTCTATGTCCGTGTTTGTATCATTTATGTGTTTTTTGATGGTATTGTTTGTTCTGTATGCTATTTTGTACTTGTGTTTCCTGAATGTGTTGGAGTTACGGTATGTGAGTGTAATGTATTTAGTTTGTTGTGTGTTGTTGGTATTTAGTGTTTTGTTGTTTTTGTTTATGTTGTGTTTGTGTAGTTTGTTTTTTAAATTAGGGTTGTAGCCGTTTTTTATTGCTATATATTTGATTGTGTTGAGTTCATCGTTATAATCCTGTTTACTTAATGGTATTTTTGTTAGTCTATGGAGCATATGGTTGAAGGCCGCATGTTTGTGTTGTGTTGGATGGTTTGATGTGTTGTGTATAACCATGTCAGTTGTGGTTGGTTTTCTGTATATTTTATACGTGTGTGTATTGTTTGTTTTGTTAATTATTAGGTCCAGAAAATTTATACTATTGTTTTGTTCTATTTTCAGTGTAAATTTTAGTTTGTGGTGTATTGTGTTTATGTATTTATGGAAGTTTTAGACCTGCCTTGTATTGCCATTGAATAAAAGTAATATATCATCCACATAGCTGTGCCAATAAATGATTTTGTTGGATTATTTGTTGTTGTTTATTATGTGGTTCTGTTCCATGTTGTGTATGAATATTTCAGCCAGTATTCCTGATATGGGGGATCCCATCGGGAGACCGTCTGTTTGTGTGTATATCTTGTTGTTCTATGTGAAGTAATTTTGTTCTGTAATTATTTTGGTGAGTGTGATGATCTCATGTATATGTGTTTCGGGCGTGTTGTTTGTCTGAGTAAATGTTCTAGTGTTTGTATGGCTTCTTTAATGGCTACATTGGTGTATAAATTGGTTATGTCAAAAGATGCTAATGTTGAATTGTGTGGGATGTGGATGTGTTCGGTTTTCTTGACTAGTTCTATGTTGTTTTTGACAGAAGTATTGTTACTGAGATTAATGTTGTAATGGTACATATAACACTACCAACACCAACATACGACAAATGAATTGAAAGCCACTACAATTAAGAATACCTACAAGGTCAAGCATACGATCATGGATAAAAAAAGGAAGTATCATAAGCTAAACCAAGCAAATAAAATGAAGAAGGAATTACCAGTAAATGTACTACTAAAGAAGATAAAGCAAGACTAATGACGAGACGACATACATTATTACCCAATAGATCAAACAGTGAGAAGGAAACAAGGAAAACAACATCACGAAGAAACCTATAAACAGTGGGAAGGAAACCAATGTATATCATGAAGAAACCTACAAACAGAGAGAAGGAAACCAGTGAAAACAACACCATGAAGAAACTTATTAATAGTGAGAAAGGAATCAGTGAAAAGAAGAAGAAAATATCCAGATCAAACACAAAAAGGGAGATAACATGAATTATAATGAACTAATATATGCCAATAAAAGAATTATTGTAAAAGAAGAAAGTATAAATGAAATAAACCACATGATTTAAACCCCTAAGCTGTAAGATTGACACTGACCCAAACTTATTAAATAAATACCTTCCTTGACAATGTAATGCAAACAATACTCAATAAGAATTGATTATTAAACACAAAAAGTAATAAAGAGAATGAATAATAGTATAAGTTATCCATAGCTAAATGATGTGTAAACTTGAAAAAAGGACTATGTCCAAAACACTAATGACCAATTGTAAAGTGGAATTGATATTGTAAATAACCACTAATTACCAATAATAAAGACTGTAAAGATAAACAAAATATAATCTAATAATAAACAATGAATGTACCAGTAATACATAAAGTTCAATAAATCAGATATAATGTAAAAACACAAAATTGACAGTAATCCATTGTTGCATATTTAGAATGTAACATAACCTAATCTGGTCAACTAGTTTTCACTAAAACCATAGAAAAATAAGGCTAAAGCAAGGTTAAACTAAAATGTTTTATAGTGTGACATAAATAGATAATATAAGGAACATTTATTGTACAATAGATAAGGTAATAAGTAAATATAAAAGCTGAATTGATGTAATTTACATAACTATATACTTGCCATAGAAGGGATGCATGATGCAACAAAATTATCTTGTAAACTTATCATAACAGAGTAGGAACTCGACTAATAACATTGAATGAGGCAGAATAGTGTTCAAATAAGTGAATTCAAGGATTATAGCTACCTAAATACTAATAATAACAATAATAATAAGTAAACCATGTTGACAGCTAGATGCAAGTAATCTTGGTAACTTTAAACCAAAGCAATTATCGGTATAAATGCAGAATGAACTACTGCACAATAATAACAGTGTTATCAAACAATGATAAGAGATATTCAAACAATAATGAGAATAAATTGAAAGGATTGCAACTCATGTAAAAATGTAACTTTTTAAAGTATAGTAAACTCACTTAACAAACTATAGTTAAGGTAATAAAACCATAAGATAAAGAAAAAGGACACTATCAGAAGTGATAATGACCAATGCATTATGCATAGGCCATAATAAAATGTTATTAACAATTACTGTTAGTATAATAGTACTGATAAACAAAATATGTAACTGTAAGCATAGGACTTGAACCTATGAAAATAGATATTGTATAATTATTAGTACATAACTAGAAGGGAAAAGTGAATAATACTGTAACAATATGTTATCACCACGAAAATATGGGATAAAAACAATGTATTTAAAGTATTAAATAACTTAAAAAGTATTATGAATTTATACCAAGTGCGGTTTTATCAACCCCAAATCAGAACTATATGATGAGGGTATGCAAATTACTCGTAATCAAAAAATAGAAACGATGGGAATGATAAAAATATTGTCAGTGTAATTGTAGATAAGATATTTGACTTACAAGAAATAATTAAAAAGTGACAATCCCTTGCGCGTGGGTATGTAACCAACAAATCATAATCTTGAACCCAGCTACTGACGCTATGCTAAGTGTCTGTTTTGACGAATCTCACCGAGTGTACACAAAATAAAGACAATTAGCCAATCAGAGCTCATTAAAAAATACGAAGTGTAGAATACCGACCAGGTAACTATAGCCAGTCTATCATCAACAACGAGAGATACTCCACGTTATCCGAACGTCCAGAAAAACGTGGGTTTGACAGCCGACAGCTGTTAATACACAAGCTAACCTCGAAACTTCGAGTTGAGGTTAGATCAACCCGAGAAGACAGTACAGTCTATTTTTAAGTGTTCTATTACGGAGTTCATGTGCATAGGCAGTGTGTGAAGTGCATTTATGAAAATTAATTAAAAATACTGTATTAATTAATTATAAAAAGTTAAAAAAGTGTTAATTCTTCGAATCAACAGATTACGCAAGTACCAGTGCAAATGGCCATTATATTATATATACCAAATCATTCATTAATTAAAGAACGCTAATAGCGAATCTAATTTGTCTGAATTAATTGATAAATAACCCTAATTCCATAAGGAAGGGGACTTAGAAAAAATCAAATAAACAATAATCAAATTGAACGATTTTAATAATGACAATTTTAATTCTTTGATTGAATCAATTATATTAGTTTAAGAAAAGACATTGAATGATCAATGAAGGGAAAAGGAACCCTGACAATTAATAATCTAAAAATGTTTTTGTATTTAATTATAGTACTTGAACTCAGAGTCACACATGTGTGTAACCTAGTCGTAGCGAATTAACTTGAATTACCTGTTTTATTTATATCCAATCTTGGAGATTATTCAGGAACATAACACTGAATTTAATAAATTATAATGATATACTAAATAAGTAATGCCTCAAAGAAGCATCAATTAATCAACTTTAAATAAGCAAGATTACATGAACCGCTGTTAACCTCAATTGTAAACAATGAACAATCGTTCATATTTTATGTTATGTTAAAACAACAATTAATATTTTTATTCTCCGCCTACTCATTATCACAGTAGTGCATTTTATTGTAGAAGTGTATCTTGCAGACTCAAAGAACCTACTAATGTTGTAAAGCATCATAACCTAATTATTTACAAACAGAAAATAATCGACTTGCCAAATGCAGTCATACCACCCTGAGCATTTAATTATTTTAAGAGCCCATGTTCAATTTTAATTATTTTAAAAAAAGGAAGATAAATAATAACACTGTAACAAAAACCATTTTTCTTGAGTTAAATAAACAACTATTGTTTTATGAACAATTTAAAGTGTTGACCTTTATTGGAAAAAATAGAATTACAGCTTAGGTGAGTAACAAGAGACGGTTGGTACCAGAAGCCAGAGCGAACATTCAAATTGAATGCTTATCACCAACCACATTATCTAATATTTTCAACATATTACGACTGATAGTAAGTATCATGTACATATTGTGTTTATGTTAATGTCTATACAGGAAAGTACCAATCGATTCACCACAGCTAAAGGAAGAAAAGTCAACACAACTTCTTCAGATACTAACTCAAGATACGGAACAAAAAACATTATAAACAATCTAAACAAAATTAATAAACGACGTCAAAGAGTAAGTGATTTATTCATATCGGATTCAATAATAGATTGAATTGGGTAGAATAAATCAATAAAACAAAACTTAATAATAAAAAACAAAACTTTCACAATAATAATAAAACAGACAACAAGAATCAGTAGGACCCTAAACTCGTCTAATTACAATGTTTTTCCTGATTATTTTGTCTAGGTGTTTTGCGATTTTCTGGGAGGGAGCTTGTGTGTTGTTTATTAAGGGTCTGATGGGAATGTTAGGTTTGTGTATTTTCGGTAAAGCATTTAGTTTTGGGGGGTTAGGTTTGATTTGTTTGAGGTATTTGGTGCTTTCTGGTTGGATTATGTGTTTTGTGTTATTTGTTTAAAATTTTTGTGTTTTGTGTTAAAATTTGTTAATTTGTTTTTGAAATTTTAGTGTGGGGTCTTTATTTATTTTTGTTATATTATTTTCATTGAAGAATTTCTCAACTTTAGTGTTTAGTTCTTGTTTGTCCATTATGACGTTTATGTTCCCTTTATCAGCTTTTAATATTGTTATGTTGTGTTCAAGTAACTTTTGTTTTACATTATTAAGCATTTTAATTTCATTGTTGTGTCTTTTTGGTTGTATTTGTGTGACTAAAACAAACTACACAAACACATCATAAACAAAAACAACAAAACACTAAATACCAACAACACACAATAAACTAAATACATTACACTCACATACCATAACTCCAACACATTCAGGAAACACAAGTACAAAATAGCATACAGAACAAACAATACCATCAAAAAACACATCAATGATCCAAACACGGACATAGACAAATACAACAAAACAGGTGTTTACAAATTAAACTGTAATGATTGCAATAGTTTCTATATAGGCCAGATAGGAAGATCTTTTTCATCTCATTACTCTGAACACCTAAAAGCTTTATCCAACAACAATATACATTCCGTCTTTGCTACACACATACACACAAAAAACCACAGCTACACCAACATAGATACTAATCTTGAGATATTACACTACTTATCCAAAAGTCGAAAACTTAACACAGCAGAACAATATGAAATATACAAACACTACACAACACAACCAAACAGCATACTTAACGACCAATTACACTATAAATCACACACACTTTTTGACACAATTACAGTAGAAGCCTGATATAGCGCGGTCCGATATACCGCGGATTCGGATATAACGCGGTGAAGAGTATGTCGCCCGTTATTAGCGAAAATTCTTACTTGTAGAGAGTGAGTAAATTATGAATTGTTTATCGTGACTTCCGTAGCCACAACATTAGAATGCGTTGCGTTTATTGTAAACAAAGGCTTGTTGTTGGAAACGGCGTTGTAAACAACAGCCAGAATTGCCAGTTCAAGTGTACCTGTAGACATAAACAATTGCCCGAGCTATTTAGAGTCTCTACGTTTCTAAGAATTCATGCCAAGGCAAGCAGCCAACTAAATCCCTTCTCTCCCTCATATTACAGTACAGTATAAGATCATACTCTGATATTATCTTATCAAAGTGTATAGTCTTTGTCATAAATTAGCATTGTGTAGAGTTTTGTGATGTCACAGAAAATAAAAGCATATTCTGTGAGTGATAAACTCAAAATAATTGATCGTGTGAAGAACGGAGAGTCAAAGGCAAGTTTATCACGTGAGTGTGGCATCCCAGAAGGAACAATTAGAGGGTGGATGAAGGAAGAAGATAAACTTAAAAGTTTTGTGAACACAGTTGAAAGTGAAGTGGGGTTGCAAAGAAAAAAGACTAAAGTAGGTAAGGATAGTGAACTAGATGAGTGTCTGTACAGGTGGTTTTTAATAAAACGAAGTGAAGGTGTGCCACTGTCAGGACCAGTTATTAGAGCTCAAGCTGTGAAATTCCATAGTGATTTACATGGCAACAGTGACTTTAATGCATCTGATGGGTGGTTTTCGCGATGGAAATCTCGTCGTGGTATAAGCCAGTTAAGCATTGAAGGGGAAGCACGATCATGTGACAGTGAAGCTGCAGCACTTTTTCCTCAGGCATTAAACAAATGTTATACTACAAATTACTGCCAATATAACTTACTTAATAATTACTGAATAATTTTTTAAATATCGGGCACCATCTTGTGATATACCTTTAAACTTACCTTAGGCCAGAATTCGGTTAAGCAAACGATATGATAGCGGAAAGTGTTATCTGAAATAATTACTATTACTTGAAATGTTTACCAATGTTTACCCTTTATTTACATCTTTAAGTACACAACAAGTGATTCTATAGTGCGAAATGCGCACGCTACTATATTGCGCCATGAAACGCAGTTCCTCTATACAAGTTAAAAATTCTTATTGTATTTTAGAAATACATAATATGAAAATGTTTACATACATAACAATGTTATACATATCTATATATGCATAATTTTATTGAAAAATTGTTCACAACCCAGCACTTGTTAATATTATTTTGTTCACGCTCTCTCTCTCTCTCTCTCTCTCTCTCTCTCTCTCTCTCTCTCTCTCTCTCTCTCTCTCTCTCTCTCTCTCTCTCATTCTCTGGTACAATTTTTTAGTTGTTTTTATGAGCTCATTTCGTTTATTTAATGAATAATTTTGGTCATTTAAAATTTTGTACTTTAGTTATGAATTTACTGAATGATATAAATATTGGACAGATGATACTTAGCTTCCGTTTTTTATTGAACGTCGCACACCGCGAGTTCGTCGATTCTGGACGCTCACATCGTCGATCACTTTTGCCGATTTGTACGGTACCGGACCACTGTTATTTAAATATGGACCACACTCAGTGAATATGCCGGCTGCGTGAACTGCCGACCGGCCCTATTCACGGTCCAGGCAAAAATGACGAAAAGTCTTTGTTAAACATTGCGTAGGTGGGGCAAAACTATGTCACCAGTCTTTTGTTTGTACGGCCCAGCCTCGTTTGTTTACAAAAGTATGCATTCTTTTGGCTGACGTCATCATGGGCTAGGCTTGTTTACCGCTATCTGTGACACATAGTTTTTTGCGACATTTGTAGCTTTACAACGAATTTGATCGAAATCCTGTTAATTCCAATATGCGTTGTATAAAATATTCTATAGTTTATTCACCAAAACGTTATAGGGATTATGAAATATTACAAAATTTATTACAAAATAAATAGTTAGGGAATAAAATACAATAATTATGGTTTTGGTGCCGAAGCATAAAAACTTTCATTAACACATTCGTACTTCCTAAAGTGATCAGCCAGGATATGTCGCCACAACCCCCTTACAATTTATATAAAAAGAAATACAATAACTCACCCGTGGTCCGATGATGATGACAGTACCTGCATGACCTTTCTGGACTTCTCCTTCGAGATCCCAACACCATAAGGCCAATCAGGCGCATAACGTTCCTGCTCTGACGCGCTGGCCAGCTCAGGACCGCCGTCATAACATCACCAAACACTGAAACAATAAATTAAAAATATCAAAATAGTGGCTTGGTATATGCTATATCCCTAACTGATCTGTTTCCCCTTAGCTATGTGCTGGTTTGCGTTAAGAAGCACTGGGTTTGCTTGAAATACAAGAAATACAAATACAAAAAATATAATCAACAAGAATTATATAGAGGTGCCATTCTCTTCATGGACTATCCTTTAATTGTAAAAATCGTTTCGATTCCCATCGATAATAATTAACTCTTTCGGTTTCATAATTAATGTAATTATAAAAGAATCAAATATCTAAATGAAATACATGGATATAATAATTATATATAAACCAAATATAAGTACCTAAATCTCCCTTTAAATTAATTACTCAAACAAGGAGGAAAAAAAACATTTTATATAAAAAAATAAATCTTATTATTATTAATATTATTATTATTATTAACAGTTAATAACTGGCGCTGTTAATAATATTTACCCCTCTTTCTCCTCCACACACTCTATTTCATATATATCATGTTAAAATTTCTATGTTAATACATAAAACATAATACATGATACATCATAATTAACATTGATACATTAATACATTTAATACATTGAAATAGTTAATTCACATTTAATCTTGATTAGAATTTACACATTCTACCTATTTAAATTTGCATTTAAATTAATTAATTAATTAATTCTAAACTTTCATTAATTAGCCATCAATTATTTATCAATTAATTATTACCATTTAATTCTTCACAAAAAAATTCAAATTTATTATTAATATTCGTATTATATTATTATTATTTCATTTCCTCTCTACTCTGAACTTTCTACCTAACCTTTCACATTCTTATCATTGTTTAGTCTGGGTGGCTCCTGTACTTATAATCTTACTCACCTTTCTTCTAACTAACAACCAAATTTACCTATCATGACACCAATTTCTCAATTATAAACACCGTTCACTAATTTCATTCCGACGATAAATCCTATGGCACCGCGCGTCTTTGTATAGAGATGGGTGTTCCCTACATGGCTATATACATTCATATTATTTTGCCCTTCCAATATATCGGCAAACACTCCCTGAAACTACGCTATTACCTGCCACAACGCTATACGTTGGCCACTCCTTATCACCTCACCCCCACTACAAGATATCATCAGCAACAAATAAATGTTTAACCTTTACTTTACTCACCTCTACAAATAATCACTAACTACTGTGTCCCTAAATATCTAATACTCTCTTTGTGTATTATTTTCTTCAAAATTCTTGTCTATCTAACTCCCTTTACATTAATTAAATAACTCACCTGCCTTTATTTATTAATACACCCAGGCTCTATCCCTTTTTAAACATCCTACATTACTATACTCATTGACAATTGCATTATAAAATTCATCTCTCACCTACTCATAACAATACATCTTAAAATTCAAATATATATTCTTACTTAATCATTTATTATTATTCATTAGGAATTACCTTCATTACAAATTAAATAATAACTTAACTTCATTAGAGACTTTCTATTACAATTAATAATTTACAACTTCAGTTACAAAGTTAGTACAACTTTCTTTTTTACCATATTAATTCAGTAATTACTCTTTAATTACTATTCAATTATTTAAAATTTTCACTATTATTTTCACTTTAGTCAACCAAAAACATGTTACTTGTTAATTATTAAAACAATACATAATATATGGTATACATAAAATTTACCTGTAATACACAACATCAAAATACATAAATACATTGACATAAATACACTTAATACAATGAAAAATGTACAATCCAAACTCATTATTTTGTCATTAATCAAAATCAGTCCATATGCAGTCCAATTCAAAATCACTTTTCACATATATTAAATGTTCATTACACAATAAAACAATCTATCCTCCATCGTTGAATAACATTCTAATCTTAGGTCT
Organism: Magicicada septendecula; assembly: GCA_034769895.1. Lineage (NCBI taxonomy): Eukaryota > Metazoa > Arthropoda > Insecta > Hemiptera > Cicadidae > Magicicada > Magicicada septendecula. Next base: position 81,766,404 of record CM068369.1, read on the forward strand.
ATTTATCTTATTGTTTAGTAAATGAATTATATAATTATACTCATTATAATATTCATCAAACATTTTATATTCACTCACAATTTCGTTTACATTAATAGATGTATTTCCTATTAATTTATCATATGCCATGTCACGATTGGGTATAGTTCTGTCTACATCAGTATGATATGTTATAATCTTGTTAGTCATATTGTCATCAGAATTATTATCATAATTTTCTACTACTACACCTGTTACTTCCCAAGGTAAGTGCTTGATACCATTATTATCATAATCTATTATTCTTTTAATTTCAATCTTACTATAAGGTAAGTATTCATTATTTTCATCCACCGTCTCTTCTCCTAACCTTTCTACAAGTTCTCTATACTTTCTATTTACTTTAAAAATTTCTATTACTCTCTTTCTCTCACCATATCTCTCACAATACCTCTCTACACTTTCTCTCTTAATATATTTCTCACCATAACACCAAGTTACACTATCTCTCTCCAAATATGCAGGGGTCACTAACTCATAATTACTGCACCACCTATGAGGTACACAAAAACACCAAGGAACTCTATTTGTAGACCTTTCGTCTCCCAAATATAAATTTAAGGAACTCTTGTCCTTATTAAAAATACGTGAAGACTTGACTTCACCCCCTACCACAACATCAAAGGAAAATTCTAACCCCTGCACCCCTTTTACAAATGTACTTTCTCTCAGCTCTCTCTCTGACTCAACACACTCAAACACCTCATTATCACTCCCAATATTATCATTATCATTTTCTAATATCATATCATTCTTACTACCTGTAAACTCATTATTCAAATTATCACTGTTACTCACCTTCTGATTCTCTATTTGGATTAACTTCTCATCCAACTTTTTAATTACTTTGTCACATTGTTTAACAAGATTGTCGTTACGTTTTTTAATTTCGTTTTTTATTTCATCAAACTTTACACTCTGTTCATCAAATTTATTATTAATTCCTTTAATTTCGCTTAATAGTAACTGCATCATTGTAGCCGTACCATCTGTCTTATTTACGTCTTGAGTTGAGATGGTGGTTATTGGAACTGGATTTAATTCAGTAATACTGGTTTGACTAATTTGATTCATTTTGTTTTAATTGTCTCCAAGTCACGTTACTAAATATTTAGAATTAATATTAGGCAATTACCTGTATTAACGTCCGTCTTGTGACTTATTTGGTTTTTCCCCAAATTAGGGGAAAAACCAAATAAGTCACAAGACGGACGTTAATACAGGTAATTGCCTAATATTAATTCTAAATATTGACTAATTTGGTCCAGTTTAACATCCATCTCACTCGCAACTGTTTCATCTACGTTATCACCTTTATTGGTATTCATTTTACTTATTTTTAATATTACCTTATAACACAACCTTATAACATAACCTCGTGAAAGTTGGGTTATGTTTACGTATTTAAAATTATGCAATTACCTCAGATAACTCCTCCGCTCTCTTCGTAGGCTTACCCACATAAACAAAAGTTTATGTCGAGTCCCTGGTCGGAAAGCGTCAATTGTTATACTACAAATTACTGCCAATATAACTTACTTAATAATTACTGAATAATTTTTTAAATATCGGGTGCCATCTTGTGATATACCTTTAAACTTACCTTAGGCCAGAATTCGGTTAAGCGAACGATATGATAGCGGAAAGTGTTATCTGAAATAATTACTATTACTTGAAATGTTTACCAATGTTTACCCTTTATTTACATCTTTAAGTACACAACAAGTGATTCTATAGTGCGAAATGCGCACGCTACTATATTGCGCCATGAAACGCAGTTCCTCTATACAAGTTAAAAATTCTTATTGTATTTTAGAAATACATAATATGAAAATGTTTACATACATAACAATGTTATACATATCTATATATGCATAATTTTATTGAAAAATTGTTCACAACCCAGCACTTGTTAATATTATTTTGTTCACGCTCTCTCTCTCTCATTCTCTGGTACAATTTTTTAGTTGTTTTTATGAGCTCATTTTGTTTATTTAATGAATAATTTTGGTCATTTAAAATTTTGTACTTTAGTTATGAATTTACTGAATGATATAAATATTGGACAGCTGATACTTAGCTTCCGTTTTTTATTGAATGTCGCACACCACGAGTTCGTCGATTCTGGACGCTCACATCGTCGATCACTTTTGCCGATTTGTACGGTACCGGACCACTGTTATTTAAACCACTTTTAGTGGTGTAAAATTTAAATATTATACTCAGTGAATATGCCGGCCGCGTGAACTGCCGACCGGCCCTATTCACGGTCCAGGCGAAAATGACGAAAAGTCTTTGTTAAACATTGCGTAGGTGGGGCAAAACTACGTCACCAGTCTTTTGTTTGTACGGCCCAGCCTCGTTTGTTTACAAAAGTATGCATTCCTTTGGCTGACGTCATCATGGGCTAGGCTTGTTTACCGCTATCTGTGACACATAGTTTTTTGTGACATTTGTAGCTTTACAACGAATTCGATTGAAATCCTGTTAATTCCAATATGCATTGTATAAAATATTCTATAGTTTATTCACCAAAACTTTATAGGGATTATGAAATATTACAAAATTTATTACAAAATAAATAGTTAGGGAATAAAATACAATAATTATGGTTTTTAGGACCATATTTTTATAAAAGTATGATTGTACCAGAATTGTACCATCACACAAAGTAATGATCGATAACGATTTAAATGACCATCAAGTGTATAACTGTGATGAAATTGCTCTGTATTTTCAAATGCTTCCTACCAGAACTCTGGATGTGAATAATTCAATAAATAAATCTGGATTAAAAATAAATAAGGATAGAGTTACCCTCCTGTTTGCCACAAATAAATCAGGCAGCCACAAAGTTAAACCTTTCTGTATAGGGAAAAGCCGAAATCCTAGATGCTTTCAACATGTTAACATGACGTCATTACCCATCACATATCGTAATACAAAAAATGCTTGGATGACAAGTGATATTTTCGGTAAATGGTTCCATGAAGAATTTGTTCCATCTGTGAGAAGCCACCTGCGGTCACTCAACCTCGAAGAAAAAGCTGTACTGACCCTTGACCACTGTCCAGCACATCCACCTGCTGATATGCTACAGTCAAGAGATGGGAAAATCGGAGTCATGTTCTTGCCGAAAAACACTACAGAACTGATCCAGCCATTAGATCATATTGCATCATAAAAGCATTTAAAGCGCATTACCGTCGTGAACTTCTGAGTGCTATAGTGAATTCTGATGAGGAAATGGAAATTTACCTTAAGTCAATAAACCTGAAAACAGTTGCGTATTCAGTAGGTCTTGCATGGGAAAGTATTAGTACGGCTACGATTCAGAATTGCTGGAAGAAATGTTCCTTTGAACAAAACATCGCCGATGGAAATTGCTCTGTTGCCGGATTCACTAATAGTGATGTACAGTCTGCGAGTAGTGCTCTGCATTGCAACTTCACTCTACATGATTTGAATGACTGGGCAGAAGTTGACAACGGTGAGCCTGTTACAGAATGTATAGGAGATAAAGATATCATCGATGCAGTCCGAAATGCAAATTGCGAAGAAAAAGAAGACGATGACGATGATGGAAATGAAAATGGGGTGGAAGTGAAAGAAGTTATTCCAAATGTTAGTGAAGTGATAATACACATAAACAAAGTAATTTCGTGGATGGAGAGGCAAAGTGAATCTAATAATGTTCATCTGCTGCACCTCGCGTTTATAAAACAATACACGGAAAAGAAACACTGTGCATTATCCCATCAAACAACAATTACGGACTTTTTTAAGACCAACAATTAGGCCTACAGTAGGTTGAGTGAGCAATGTATAAATAGTGTATTTTATATTCCATTGGCTTAAAATAGATTAAAATACGTATTGGATTAAAATACAGTTTTCTTATTTTTTATTTCTACATTTGGTGACGTAATTTATGTATAGTATATAGTAGTGCATTATGCTGTAGCCTTTTTCCCGGTCCTCCCTCCCCATCATTTGTCACTGTATAGGTCACCTTCCGATATACCGCGGTTACGCCTATAACGCGGGGGAAAGTATGTCACCCGACAACCGCGCTATATCGGGCTTCTACTGTATACATAAAACAAACAATAATTCGGATCCCTGCGCCAATCCCCTTCCACCACACACCACCCCCACTGAACCTACCAAATAAAACCATTACGAGTTACTGGCAGTCTGTCTCACTCCGCTGATGAAGGCGCACATCACGCAGAAACGCGTACGAGAGAAAACAAGTAAGTTTCACAAGTGAAAGTTCAATATTCTGTATTAATCTTAATTGTGTTGACTAAAACTACATTTGAGGTGTCTAGTTTTAATATTCTGGCAATATTATCAATGTTCACCAAGATGTAAAAAGTTAATATTACAGGTTTGTCAATTAATCTGTCTTTAATTCCTTTTATATTAGTCTCCAATAAATGAATTTCTCCTGTCTTGCATAAGTTCAAGAAACTAAAACAACCTGGGAAGTAACCTACATTTGTCTGAAAGATTATGGTATATTACACAGGGACATAATTATTACTGAGGAAAGTTTGTCTTCGATTCCCACATAGTATCTCCCCACTTAATATTCTGGCAATATTATCAATGTTCACCAAGATGTAAAAAGTTAATATTACAGGTTTGTCAATTAATCTGTCTTTAATTCCTTTTATATTAGTCTCCAATAAATGAATTTCTCCTGTCTTGCATAAGTTCAAGAAACTAAAACAACCTGGGAAGTAACCTACATTTGTCTGAAAGATTATGGTATATTACACAGGGACATAATTATTACTGAGGAAAGTTTGTCTTCGATTCCCACATAGTATCTCCCCACTTAATTCGCTTAAGATTGAGAATGTATTTAACAATAATAGTTTCATTCTGAAAGTTTTGTTTCTTTATTAGATACAATAGATCAGCAACAACATATTTAGAGAACTACATTTGATTATCTTTGTTCAGTGCTAGCCAGTTAATCAGCAAAGATTATATCACTCACACTTTATCCACCATATTTTTTCATATGGAAATGCTGATTTTTTGTAGCATAGGCAAGTAACCCTTTGCCTTGATACATACCTTCATCACAGACCTTCTTTTTTAAATATGTATTAATCCCAACCTTTTAAAGAGTACAGTATATTCTTCAAAAGTTCCATTAAAAAAAAAAAAACAAATTGGCAGCAAAGATGTTCTGAATTTTTGAAAATGTGTGATCAACTACAAGATCTGTGTTATTTGAAAGTATTGGCATTGACTGATTGGTAATATTAGCCTCGTGGATCTTATTCATGGATAATTTTTAAACATTATATTGGTTTCATTTCATCTAATAACTACTGGGCATGATTATATGTGTACGTATTTTGGGTAAATGATACAAAAGATATCATTTTGGGCTTACATGAAAACTCAGCTTATGGTAATGTTTCTACAAACTCCAGTGATCTAGAATAGTATCCACAACTGTATGGTGGTTCTATGACATTCATTTGTATACAAAATTAAATGCCTAATAATAACCTAAATTTATATCATCATAAATATTTATTCATATGAGTATGTGTGGATTAGTAAGCACACATTTCATTATAAAATGCATGGCAATGCATATATTTCAATAGTGTTTATAGATTAATTCACTCTGACATTTCTTCTTCTCAGCAAATGCATCTACCAATTATTTCAGAAAGGCTGGATGTGCTGCATAAATTAAACTTGATAGGTGTTTTTCTTTAGTCAAAGTGTTAAATACAAGAACCTATTGCTATTCATAGAGTTCCTCAAGTAAGTTTCAACTCGTTCTCAGATGTTCAATTTCCTTTCACTACTAGCTGTTATAGAGTGGCAGGAAATAATGCGACAGCTTGAGTACTTCCTTATAGAAGAAGCTAAATCATTTTATAATTAAATACAGTTATGCTGTAGATTCTGTGGTGATAAATGCTCTTTGTTATCAGAATAAATATTACCGAGTCCTTTTTTAAATTTTCATGATTAAAAAAAAAAATAGGTAAAGTTCGAGAAAAGCATCTACTCTTCAATTAGGAAATTATTTTTTGTATTAAAAAAATACATGGATCCATTGTACATGGATTTTTAACAAAATCCCAGCCCAGTTGTATTGAAGTGGTTGAATTGAGATTTCTCAGGCACATGGAAGAGTAGCCTATACTCTTCAAGATCGTAGAAGAAACGCAGATATGTGACAGGAACTGAGTATTACAAGTATACTCGATAGGATTGCCCAATATTGGCTAAAATGATTGGAACATCTTAACGAAATGAATAACTGCTGCATTCCCAAACAACTATTGAATTATAAGCCGAAAGGAGAAGTATAGGACATCCAAAGAAGCGTTGGAGTGAGCAACTCTAGTCTATCTGATTGGGACTGGAACAATCAGTTTTTGTCATTCAATAATTTTACAAATAGAAGCTGTATTTCTACACTTTAAAACAAGACACAACACGTAGCACAATATAGAACAAACTATAGAAGACAAGAAAGTACATAAGAAGCCACACACTGTACTGATTTGTAAAGAGTAATGTTAGTATACAAACACAGTGATTCAATGCTGTCCCTCCCTCCGCACACAAATCAGAAAAACAGACACAGAAAGTCAACGGTTTATGCTATCTCAGCTCAGTCTATTACATTACATGGTCTCAGCATGTAAGTAATCAGATACCAGTGCATCGCTAATCAAATATTTAAGCTGTTATATAGATTTTGTTCAGTAATGCAGCTTAATAAAAATGATATGATGTTTTACATAAACGATATTCAATGAAAATTGAAAATTTATGAAAGAGAAAGTTGAGTATATTTTGCTGGTTTGCCCTGATGTGTCACCCCTGCAAGTTTCATACTAGCTAAACTCTTTCTATCAATCTTAATTATTTTTGAACACTTTTTTTCCCATTTTCTACAAAACAGGTAAGTAATAAAGTTATAATACTCCAATTTTGTGATGCTCTTAACGCTGAAGAAGTATACGCTTTCTTTCAAACATGATAACATACTCGTTTATAAGAAATACACACACAATATATACGCACAGTTTCAATATAACCCTAACGAAAATGCCTGAAAAAAGAAACAAATTTTATTTTATTAAATGATGTCTATACCAACAATATTACATTATTCAGATTGATGGCTATCAAAGCAGAGTGATTTAAGAGTTCTTGGCAGAAAATTCTTTTGGGTGGGACAAGGGGGTAATAGTTTGGTGTCGCTACCTATGTTTTTTCAGCATAAAACTTGAACAAATTGCGTTTTTGTTTCTACATGCACTACAGGTCTAAACTAGGTGCTTATGCAAAAATCCGCACTTTTTATTTGCAAGTTGTGCAGAATTAAATTAAAAGTATCGTATGTAACAAGAATATTTCAAATTGTTGTTATATTGAACAAAACAATATTTTATTAATTACTCACTGAGTGTGTGTGCACTTAAGGCCTATTAAATAAGAAACATGTCGCAAAGAAATATTAATTATATTCTTTACAAGTGTAATTAAGTAGGTATGCTAATTATAACTTTGTGATTTTCGTTTTGACCAAAATTATGAATTAAAATATAATCGTTTACTAGTAAAAGTACTTCATTTTATCTGAATAAAATGAGAATAATCAGTCACTCATCTGCTGTGGAGGACTGAAAATTAGAACAGAGGAATTTTAATTGGCAGCTGTCTGTATGAGTCACTAATGTTAATAAACCTAAGTGAAGTTAGCATTCACTGCATAATTTAGCAGCTTTGTTATCGATCTTCTCCATTCCACACGCACCAAACATTAAATACAACGTTATTGGAACCACACAATTTAAAAGTATACAACTGATCCTAAAAAGAAAGGATAGGTAAAAAGGAAATTATGGATTCATTTACTAGTTAATAATTTAACAATGTTTTGACTTAAAAAATTGGCAAAAAAATAGGTAACATTTACACGAATTTAAATAATAAATTTATGCAATTTTTATAAGATCGTACAGGGTTCATGTTACTGGACAAGCCACATTAAATATAATTATTCCATTGTTAATGAACCGCGTAATCGATCGCAGCGGCTAATTTAAACACATGTGGAAATGCACAGTTGGAAACGTATGCGCGCGTCGTAAGGAAAATCAGCTGATCACTTTTAACAAGTAGTACCACTACACAGTTTTTCTGGCAAGGACCGCGGAATTGCTTAACCGAAATATGTACACGTATTGAATCGCCAAGTAGTTGTTAAAATTAGAGGATTTCATAAAACGGAAAAGAAATAACTGCGTTATGTAACTTGAGGCTGTCTGGCAGAAAACGTACTGAATCGTAACATTGCCAGTCCTGTGCACCGTGTTGACACTGAAACCCGGAGACATGGAGGCACATTTAGATTTGAATAAAGTAAGCTATAATTTTGCTGATCCGTTCTTCTGAGAATGCATTTTAGCTTTACAAAATACATGTATTTATCAAAACCAATTAAAAGCGAAAGTGAAAAACTATATTTGCTAATTTTGTAATGTAGCCCATTTTTAAAGAAATGACTAGCAATAATTTAACCTAAAAGAAGTTAAATTAGATTTTGTTTTGTTTTCCTTAAACAGTATTCCTGGGAAAATTTTAATTTGTGTTAGGACAAGTAATGGTATTACTAGCATGTATGTTGAACAGAATGCACTTAAAATGTATTTTAAATACTCAGAAAACTGAAATTGAGGGTGAATAATTTAATTTTTATATGTTGGAAATTAATATTTACTACTAATACTGAGCAGAGGTTAATCGATAGTTGAATATACTTGTGCTTGAACCATAGTATTTTTTTTTTTTTTATTTAATAGTGTCAATATATTCTTGTTGACGGATCTTGTATGAGAGACTTTAGTTTCTGCATGCAAGTTATCTATTAGTAGTGTAAAGTTATAAGGCTGTATGTATTTAGAAATGTACTTACAATCAGACTTATTCAGAATGGGATCTTTCTGTTATCGGCCTGCCACAATTTCCTGCATTTTGTAACATATTTTTATAAAATGAACACAAAAACCTGAATACTAGCCGGACTAACCTTACCCAAACTTGCTAAGTTTTTGTACAATTTTTCCTTTTTAAAATCTGAATCTATTCATTTGTAAATTACTAAAATCAAGACAGTACTTTTTATAACTAAACTAGCAAATCTTTTTTGTACACTTTTCAATTCTTTGCTCAGGGCACTGATAGGAACATGTTGAATTTGTACACGTGTGAATTTACATGGCGAAACAAAGTTGAACAGTGATGACAGTATTTTTTTTGTTTAATGTACTTTATATATTTCTTAAATAGTCGCAAAACGTATTAAGAATGTTTAATATTAAAAAGGTGTTTGTACCTAAAGTGTTAGCTGAGTTAGTCTCAGCGAGTTACAGTGAACAGTTAAGAGGAAAGGTTCATCAGATTGTTAGGTCTACATAGTTTTATTTAACAGTTTAAGACCTTTTTAATAAGCACTCAGATAGAATATCCTGGTAAAAGTTATATGGGAATTTTGGTAATATAGACCAAGTAGTTCAGTTAATTGAAACAACTGAGTATGGAATAAGAAGTGAAATTAGTGTACATTCATGTATAAGGATATAGGGAAATAGAGGTTAGAGTGTTACTAGATTAGAAACTTCATTAATGCATATAATTAAGTAATGTAGATACTGAGGTCAGAATTTTTTTCTCACACATGAGTCTCTTACGACCATCAGCATTAAAAATATAATTGCTATATATTAAAATATATTTTTATTTTTATTATATTATATATTATTTTATACGATAGTAACTAGATAAATGACAATAATATATTAACAATATAGAACTTTCACTTGTGAAACTTACTTGTTTTTCTTTCCGTATGCGTTTCGGCGTAGTGTTCGCCTTCATCAGCAGTTTGAGACAGACTGGCCAGTAATTCGTAACGGTTTTTGTTTGGAAGGTTTAGTGGGGGAGGTGTGTGGAGGAAGGGGATTGGCGCGGGGATCCAAATTATTGTTAGTTTTATATATAATTTTGTCAAACAGTGTGTGTGATTTATAGTTTAATTGGTCGTTAAGTATGTTGTTTGGTTGTGTTTTGTAGTGTTTGTATATTTCATATTGTTCTGCTGTGTTAAGTTTTCGACTTTTGGGTAAGTAGTGTAATATCTCAAGATTAGTATCTATATTGGTGTAGCTGTGGTTTTTTGTGTGTATGTGTGTGGCAAACGCAGAATGTATATTGTTGTTGGATAAAGCTTTTAGGTGTTCAGAGTAACGAGATGAAAAAGATCTTCTCGTCTGGCCTATATCTGGCTTTATCCAACAACAATATACATTTTTATTAATTGATTGATAAAATAGTAATTAATTGATGTTTGCATGATTTTGGTAGCACCGGTATTATATGAACAAATTGGCTTGAGTGCTAGACAGAACTGTTCTGAGAGACAAGATAGGTTGAGTTCTTCAAAAATTATATAAACATTGGACATTAATTCACAATTTTGTAAAGTTAAATTATAAGTATACATCTTTTTGAACATACGCAACTTGATAAATATTCAACACAAATATACAGAGTAAATAAATGTACAAATTATTAATACATAACCTTATTATAATGCTCCATTTTTCATGAAATACTTCATACAGCACACTTATCATGGGATGTTTGAATTATGACATTGTGAAATATATCAGGGAAAAGTTCAAACAAAAACTAATTATGGCTTCTGAAGTAGTCCATACCATAGGTTAGTTAGGCTGGCTGTGTAGCCCTTTAGCATTTAAGGAAGTAACTACAGTATATTCCATGTGTTCAGTACTACATTCCAGCTGTGCATTATTACCTCAAAATGTTATTCCACATAATTATTTCTGTGGGCTGAGTCAGTGTGGGGGCAGAACACACCCTGGTTTTATGGAATTGAAACCAGGACGTCTGCGTGAGTAGACAACACAATGATCATTGTAATACGATACTAAACCAGTGAGACATTTTAAGTAACCTGATGAAATTTGCACATCAATTGATAATAAAATTACAGTTAAAAATCAGCAACTAGAAGTAGAAATATGTTCAGCAAAAAACTATTAAGGAAACAATTGAGTAAGTTAAATAAAAGATTATGTAATTTATGAAACCAAAACAGATGTTACTGCTAATTTTATTTTGATAATTTGTTAATTAATTCTGTATTTTAAAATTATTATTGTAACTGTTAAGTTAAAAATTATATGGGTCATTCCATGTCAAACCAACCAGTGACTCAACCTGACCATTTTTAAATTTGATGAAACTTGCAGGATTTATTCTCTCTATAAATGTAAGTACAAAAATATTTTTTTTTAATTTTTATGTGACCCCATTTTTGAGTTTTTAATTTTTTAAATTTTTAAAAAGTTAGTTTTTTTGGCTTGCGGAACAAGCTTTAATGCATCATAACTTTGTTCTATAGGTCCTACAGACTTGTTCTTGGGGTCATTTTTTAGCTCCTTTTAGTGGCTTTAATTTGATATATAACTTGACACATTTTATAAAAAAAAGTTTTTTTGAAAAAGTAAAACTTTTTTTAATATGAAAGTGTTATTTAAAATTTTTAAAAATATATGTTATTCTACTGTTTATTATCTACATTTCCTGAAAATTTTAAAGTGGGATCACTATGGGATCACAAGTTATGGACAAATATGTAAGATACTTAACTGTACCTTTCGTAACTAAATAGCGTTTAGGTAAAAAAAACTAGTTTTGTTTAATTAAACCAAATGTATTATATAAACTAATGAAAACATATATGACTGAGCTCTTTTAAAGTGGCTATGGTTTTAAAGCTGTCCGACTTGAGTATGCCAATTAGTTTTTATTTCTTCTTTGAGGAAGAATTTTGCTGGCTTTTTCCATTTCATGAGTTGTAAGTTTATAAACTCTTCCAGTTTGTGTTATGGGATCAACTTTAGTTAGGACATCTGATCTACTCACACCCAATATGTCTGGAAACTGGGGGACTTGTATGAAGGGGAAGGGCCATGTGGTTCCAAAAAGCTTATATTTACGAACTCATTTTCGATCCCGAGCACACAGCCTAACCACTACTGATTTGAATAGTTACAAGTCACAAACCCAACTATTTCACTAAATTCTAACTGCTCATTTTTTCCTCAAGAGACACAATTTCTTCTTTTGTTTCAGTTGAAAAACTGTATTCCTTAACGTTAAGTTTTGTAGTACTTCCGACAGGTATAAAAGAATGAATCTGTTGGGTCCCTTTGATGGTTTTAGCATTCACCAGTCGTTGTTCCAAAAAGGTGTTCTCAGTTTCATGGTCTTCTTGTGTTGTATAGAGGAAGTTAACAGATGGAATATTCTCCTTTGCCCAATCATAAAGCTGGCGAGGAGTCATTATTTTATCATTGCAAACTAGCTTGGGCAGCGAGGCGCTTAACCGTTCCCCCTACCCCATCACAAACATTTTTCCCATGTGATGAAGCGAAGAAATTCCATTCTGCTTCTACATCAAAGTCTACCTTATGAAAACAAAGGTTGAGGAAGTTATACTTATTTTTGTATTGGGATGCTGCTCCATCTGAGAAATAATGAATTTTTTGTGGCTGTGATGGAAGTTTCTGCTTTAAAAAGTGAATCACCATGCGTTGAAACAAGTGCACAGCTACTGTATTGTGAGACATACAACCACTAATGATAACTAGGTTTATGTGTTCAAGCTTTTCTTTATCTTCACCTCTATAGTATATGATAATTGGATGAATGGTTGCTTGTGTGTTGTTCCAGTGAAATCCTTGTACAGCATCTTGTAGGACAAAAGAATAATTTTCAGCAAAATCGCATATCACTATGTATGTACTCATCTGGCAGGATATTATCCTTAAGCTGCTTCAAATAAGCTGATTGTTGTTTGGCAATGAAAGAGTGGGTAGCAGTTTTGGCAAACTTTCAAATAATCTGTCCACAAAATCATTAACTGGCATTGTTACTGTTTCTAAAGTTGTTTTGTTGTCAGTTTGGATCCATTGCTTGAATGTCACGTTTTCAATACACTCCTCCTCAAAACAATTTTGAAAATGTTCTTTTAGCTTTTCACTACCTGTGCACTTTTCACATTTGACGAAGTGGCATCTAGGTGTTGAATCTTTGCAAACAATGCTGGAAGTCAAATCTTTATAGGTCTTTATTGAGGGCTCTCCAGAAGTTAGTTGGGGTATTTTGCACTGGTCCATCATCAGCTTGGCATTTTGGTGAGTCATACGCATACTGAATGTGTTCCACTTGATCCAGCTAGGACACATTGTTTTGGCCTAAGTTCGCAGAACTTTGTAAATCCAATTTTTCTTTCCAGATATCTTTCCTTGAACAGTACATAAAGTTCTCTTAGAGTACAAAGAAGTAAAAACTTTTGAACATGAGTACGCTTTCCATCTATTTTGACTGATACAAAGTCTTTCAGTCCGGGCATTTGATGGCTAACCTCATCGTTTTCATAAAACTCTTTTACTAACTCTACGGTTGCTAGATATAGAGTTTTTCCTGGGCGTGGATCTGGTGATGACATTATACCCTTTTCCTTTATAATTTTTTTTGCTTTTCTTGCAATAAAGTTAGACACACCAAATTCAGTTTCAATCTGGATCGAGGTCCAACTTTGAGGTAAAGTAGTCAGAAGTTGCATTTTTAAGCTTTTATCAGAAGTACTGTGAAATTTTTCTTTAAGCTGATTTATCATTTCTCTACCTATATCAGGTTTTTCTTCAATCTGACTGCATGGACTAAGGCTCATAAGTTTGGTTCTGAAAGCTTCAGATACTTTTTTTAGTTTTTCCTCAGGGTACTTCCTTTCTGTTAAACGCTTTTTTTTTATTGGAGTTTCATCAATTGCAACTAAACTTATGTTTACTGCATCAATAGTTTCTTCCTTCTGTGGAGTTGATATTTCTATTGTTTCAACATTGTTATCATTGTCTTCATATTCTGAGCTGTCAGACTGCCATTCTTCTACCTCATCCAGTTTAGGCAACTTAAGTATTGCCTTGCGACAACTGTCACATATTGTATCCCCAAGCTTTATAGTATTAGAACGGCTGACAATATTTTCATTAGCAGGTCTTAAACTCTTTTTAAAATAATCATGGTTTGATTTTTTGAGTGGATTGCAACAATATACTTGAAAACTACCTTTAGATGTGGTTGCTTTAGCCGCTTCTATGTTTTCTTCTAAGTTTGAATTTAGTTGCAGTAACTAATATACCTAATAGCTAGACCTATAAAATTTTAATGCTTGAAATGTTCAGAGGGTTTTAAAAAAGTTTACCTTATTAATTCCATTGACAAAAACCACTAACAAAATTCTACAAAAATTTGTAAACCACTTTTTAAAATATAGAAACACTAAAAAAAATGATGGTCACCTAAATTTATAAAACTAAAAACACTAAGATTGGCTACTTCACTAAAACTGTATCACTACGATTGGAAAGCAACTGAAGTGAACTGAGCATTCAAGCAGACTGACTTGGCTGACCTATGTACCTAGGCTTACATGTACTGACAGGAACCAAGCCTGTTGAGACTTGCGCTTCTAAATAGCTGCTGTCTAGTTACTGTGAAACTCAATTCATTTGGGAATTGGAAAATTATTCCATCTAGGCCTATTAGTTTTACACAGTTTATTTATGATTAAAGTTTATTTATTTAAAATTTTAATTTAGTTAATTGAAATTTTAAAAATATATATTAGATTAAATGTATTTATGTCTTTTAGAAAAACAAATTCTTAATAAAAAAAAAAATTATATGATTGAAAATTTACTAAAAATTCTCTGAAGTACATTAAACACACGAATATAAAAAGCCAAAATTAATTTGGTATTGATTTGTTAAAAAAAATTCTTGTTCAAAGAGGAAATAAAAACTAATTGGCTTACTCAAGTCGGACAGTTTTAAAACCATAGCCACTTTAAAAGAGCTCAGTCATGTATGTTTTCATTAGTTTATATAATACATTTGGTTTAATTAAACAAAACTAGTTTTTTTTACCTAAACGTTATTTAGTTACGAAAGGTACAGTTAAGTATCTCACATATTTGTCCATAACTTGTGATCCCATAGTGATCCCACTGTAAAATTTTCAGGAAATGTAGATAATAAACAGTAGAATAACATATATTTTTTAAAAATGTTTAAAGAACACTTTCTTATTAAAAAAAAAGTTTTACTTTTTTCAAAAAAAACCTTTTTTTTTAATAAAATGTGTCAAGTTATAAATCAAATTTAAGCCACTAAAAAGAGCTAAAAAATGAGCCCAAGAAAAAGTCTGTAGGACCTATAGAACAAAAGTTATGATGCATTAAAGCTTGTTCTGCAAGCCAAAAAAACGAACTTTTTTTAAATTAAAAAAATTAAAAACTAAAAAATGAGGTCACATAAAAATAAAAAAAAATATTTTTGTACTTACATTTATAGAGAGAATAAATCCTGCAAGTTTCATCAAATTTAAAAATGGTCAGGTTGAAAATAATTATTTTTTGGTTGTTTTGACATGGAATGACCCATATGCAGAGTAAGAAAATGTTTTACCATATTATTATTAATATTATTATTAGATGTTTATAAATATTTTATGTATAATAGTACAGTATACTTGTTTATGTATATAATTATTATAAAAGAACATTGCCATGAGATTCACATTAAATCTTTTAAACTGAATTGCACTGTTCTGTTGAATGACCTCGTATGCACTGCTGACTTTTGTAACTAACTTATGAACTAAGTGAATGATGTCAGCTAATGATTAAGAAATGTAACTCATTAAGGGGCAATTCTTGTTTCTTCTCAGATCAGAGTTGGTTATAGAACGTTACATACTGTATCTTAAGAACTAGCATATTTATGAATGACACGCCCCTTAAACCTTAATAGTATATATATTTAAAAACAGTAAAAATTTATGAACTAAGAGAAGGAGGAATTTGACAATATTGACCCTTTAAACAACGACATTAATTATGATTGTATTAACTGATGTGGTGATCCATTTATTTTTCAGTCACTGGAAGAGCAGTTCTCACCTGAAGAAATGAGAAGGTAACATTTAAAATTGATTTTTTGTTGTGTGTGTGTGTGTGTGTGTGTGTGCACGTATAGGCTGTCTCATTCAAACTGTTACCAACGACAATCAAAGCAGCAGCTGTTTTCAACCATACTTAATTTTTAATCTCAATCAATGTAGTTGTGCATTGCCATCAGTCTGTATCTAACGGAAACAGGCTATAACTACAACAAAATGGGTCAGCTTCATTGAAGCTGATCATATAATCAGATCTCATCATACTTTGTTGTGTAATCTTACTCCTTCTCAGTTTGTAGAAAATATATTTTGGAATAAGGACTTGTTTAGAAAAAACTTTAGCAGAAAAAAGAAACATTTGCAATAAGTTCGTAGAATGTCTTAAAAAATAATTAAACCCCCTTTTGCATGAGGGTTTTTCAGTACGTAAAGAGACTAATAACTGTAGTAGTAAACAGTTTAGTCAATCAGTATGACAATTTTTTTACTCCTTAACATGTTGATGCTGATGGATGTCAATTGACATCCTTTGAAAATGTCAGAGAATGCCGATGGATGTCAATTGATGTCCTGAATTTTCAATATGTTTTGTATGATTCCATATGTATAAAGACATCCTTGGAGCTGTTTTGAAATGATGTCAGGCCTTGTAGTACCCAAATCATCTGCTAGATAGCATATGCATTCACTTTCGTAGGCATAGTTGACATGAAACAGCGTGCGGCAAACTGTTAATGTTAGTTGGCTGAACACCACTTACATGTAAAAATATCAGCCTAGTGTTTCTTGTTAAAAAATTACAAAAGTAGAGCTTTATAAAACCAATATATATTATAAACATTATGTAATGTATTGTTTAATCCATTTCTAACAAGTAAAAATCAGATTGAGAGTTTCTAGTAACAACATGTGTTTTGGCCAGTTTTGTTTCCTCCAAAAACTTCACTTTTTTGAAAAGCAATTTCAGGGAAAATAACCAACACAATGACGTACAGTATACACCATTTTAAAGAAGACACTTAGATCTTAATAAAAACATAGGTAGCATAGTTTTTTACCATATACAGTGGAACTTGGTTATTACGGCCTCGGCTGTTACGTCAACTCGGGTGTAGCGTTATTTTGTCATAAGTCCGGTCAAACTGATATCTTTAACATTATAAAAATTCCCGGTTTTAACGTCACTAATATTGTACTACTCTGTTATAGCGTCAAAAATTTCTCAGATATTTTACTCTAAATTTCATATAAACATACATGTGTGCGCGCGCTACGCCCATGGCTACAGACATACATTGTATGTAAGCGATAAGCACTGTAACAGGACCGCCGGCGCCAGTGCCAGATGGAGAAAAAATTAAAAAAATTAGGAAATGCGAACATGGTGATGTGGATCCAGCATTATTGAAATGGTTCAAACAGTGTCGATGTTAAGATATTCCTGTGAGTGGACCAATTCTGAAAGAGAAAGCTACAGAATTCGGAAAATTGTTTGGTATTGATTTTACGTGGTCCAACGGATGGCTAGATCGATTTAAGGCCCGACACTCGATTTCCTTTGCAAAAATTTGTGGTTAGGCAAAATGCGTAGATCTGAATGTTACAGGCGATTGGGTGCGTAACACTTGGCCACAAATTAGACGATCATATAAAGATGAAGACATCTTTAATGGAGATGAAGCCGGAATTTTTTATAAATTAACTCCAGATAAGACTTTCAAATTTAAAAATGAAAAGTGCGTTGGTGGGAAGCTCTCTAAACAAAGAGTTACAGTTTTTGTTTGTGCGAACATGACGGGAACCGAAAAAAGGAAACTTTCAGTTATCGGGAAAAGTTTGCATCCTAGATGTTTTAAAAACATCAACAAACTTCCTGTAAGTTACACTGCCAACAAAAAAGCGTGGATGACTTCTAGTATTTTTGAAGATGAACTAAGAAAGTGAGATAAAGAACTGTCATCGAAAAACAGAAAAATTCTACTTCTAGTTGACAACTGTGCAGCCCATCCAAAGTTAAATTTGACAAACATTAATCTGGTCTTCTTACCGGCCAACTGTACGAGTGTCCTGCAACCTATGGACCAAGGCGTCATTAGAAGCCTAAAGTGTCACTACCGCAAGCAACTTAAAAAAAAAAATTATTTTCTGTATGGACACGGCGCAACCTGCCACAATTTCACTCTTAGATGCAATACAATTCCTAGAGGACTCTTGGAAGAGTATAACACAGAAGACGATAGCAAAATACTTTAGTAAAGCACAACTCGTACATGAAAATTTACCCGATGATGACGAAGACGACGACTTGCCGCTCTCGGAGTGGATTAAGAAATTCGACGTAAATGAATTTGGAAATGAACTTGATTCCTATGCATCAGTGGATGACCAAGTAGAAACATTCCAAGTGTTGAGTGACGCAGAAATTATCGCGGAAGTAAAAAACATAGAAGCAGAAGATAGTGTTGAAGAAGATGCTGAGCAAGAGGAGGATGCCAACATCGTTTGTCCGACAGTACAGGAAGCAATGAGAGCCGCCGAAACTCTTTCACGATTTTACTGCTTTAGAGAGACGTCTGACGACACGTTCAATGCAGCGCAGCATCTCCACAGCACAACAGAAAGAATTTATTTTTCAGAAAGTAGCGTTCAAAAGAAAATTACGGATTACTTTCGACAGTAAGCCTAAATGTAAGTTACGTGTACTTTCTTTTTGATCTTTTAAAATATTCTTCATGCTGTTTGTATAAATGAAATGCAGTTTGTAAACTTTAGAATAAATATCACGAATAATGTTAATAATGCAAAGGTCTTTTTTTTTATTTCTCCTTCCTTACTAGTGATTAAAAAGGGTCTTTTATAACGACTCTTTTATAACGTCACTCGGACATAACGTCATTATTTTTTTGGTCCCTTCAATGACGTTATAACCAAGTTCCACTGTAGTTTAGAAGATACAACATTTTAAATATTTGCAAAAATGGCCTGGCATGGGCGAAGGACCACTATGTTAAGGACCCGGCGTCAAAGTGTTAATACGATCCCCAGCAATATTAATACACTTCTTCCAACTATGAATAAGCTTTTTTATGCCTGCTGCAAAGAAATTTTTATGGAACCTAGTCTGGATTGTAGAGAGGTTGAGGTAGAGTCTCCTATGCCAGTTTGTTTATGGTTTAACATGTTAACTGAGCTGTGTGTGGATGTGCACTATCATGATTGAGAATGACGCCTTTGGGGAGAAATCCAAGACATTTCTGGATCATGACAGCTTTACTTTATCGATAAGCACGTCAGAGTAGTGTGTAGCACTGTACACACTCAAAGTGTAGTAGCTTAGTGATGGTTGGTCAACTCTCTTGGAACCTATCTTGCACTTGTTTTTTAGGGCACTTGAGCATAAGTTAAATTGTAATCTGTTGGCCTTCTTGGATGAGGGTATATATGCAAGTTTCAAGCACTGGAATTGAACTGGACGTCCAGAACAGTGATATCAGCCACTGAAGTTTGACCGTTTTTAAACTGTTCTACCCACTTATAAAAATTTCCACAGTTAAAAAAAAAAAATCTCTGCACGTTGTTCAACTAATTCAGAAACTGCAAGAAGAGGACTAGCCAACGTTAAATGAGAACTTGAGGTTATATACAAAACAATTCGAATCACAGCTGATCAGAACTCGTCAGTGATGTCAGCCATACGCTTCTATAATTGTATTCTGTCTACCAAATGTGTTTCCTTGACAGCTATTTGTCTCTTTAATTATTGAATGACTCTTGTACATATACAGACAAACACACACAAATAAATAGTTTCTTATAGACTAGGTCTATAAGAATCCAAATATTTCTATATTGTTACGAGAAGCGTACTGAACAAGCCAGAACATTCTCCACTCCCCCCATTCAGTGTGGCAGCTGTGCGTCATTCTAGTGAGTTCCAGGAACACTTGAGATACTACGCATTAAGCCGCCAGCGTACAGTTAAGGAGGGAAAGCTGTACTCGGCCTCAGCGTGGCGTATATAAAGCCATAGCTGCCGGGTTGTCAGGGAGTTACGTGAGCGACTTTCGCTAGTGCGGATTGAGTGCTTGTCAAAGTAAAGAATTATTGTGTTATGTGTTTTATAACTGTGCAAGACTCTATTAGTAGACATTGTTATTGCGTGTGAATGTGAACAATTTTTATTTGATTTGTTGTAAGAGACTGTATTGCTAATTACGAGCTGTTTAACTGTGAAAATTAAAGCTGGTGATTAGTGACTTAATTAGTGTCTTGTATTTTGTTTCCACTGTACCTACGACAATCAAGTAGACCGTCGTAACAATATGTATCATACAGTATTTCGATGTGAACATATTGGTCATGTTTTTTATCATTGTTATAAATCAGGTGTGATATAAAGGTCTTAGTTTCATCCTTTAGTTTAGCAGCTATTTTGGCATTGCTTCACTGTATTTTGTCTTCTTTGAGTATATAATGGTCATGCTACATAATTTCTAGAAATGTGTGTAGGGATAGAGGAGGAAGTGTACTGTAATTCTGAAGAATATACACATTCCTGTATAAATTACACATGTAATTACAGATTACAAATTAATGTGTAATTAGGTTAAAAGACACACAAAGCACATATACAAAAGCGTAGTTAATTAGCATACATAGTTAATACAAATACATAGTTGTTAGCATAGTGAATTTCCCAAAACCAACATTAAAATTATGGAATTTTGTGCACTCTTTAGATGTGACATGTAACCCTATCAGGCCCAGCTTCAGGCAGGGGCGAACAATGCCACCGCACAGGGCGGCAGATTCCGGGATGTTAAGTTTTGAAATTGAGGGAAAAAATAAAATTATTCACTTAATTTCATCGCAATATAAGATCAGTAAGAATTACTTATGTATAAAGTCAGCGGAGTTTAACGAAGAGTCGAAAACTCGTGAACGAGAGAATGTAAACCTGACTTTTTCAAAGCTCAAACTTATTAAAACTTATCTCAGATTGAGTATGACCAAGATTCGCGTGAGTGGTCTGGTGACTGTATCTACAGAACATCAGTTAGCTGAATCACTTGATTACAACGAAGTCATAAGGGAGTTTGCCAGTGCAAAAGCTAGACGAGTATTTTTTAACTAAGTTATATGATACATTACTTTTGTTATATTTCAATCATAACGAATTTTAGTTGGTATTTTAATTTTAAGTCATTGCATAGGCATACATTTTTATTGTCTCACGATTCCGTGTATTGTCTCTACAATTTTTATTGTAGCTGTTCGCTTCATCGTAAACGCGAAAAAGTTCTAGTTATTTGATAAACACAACAATGCAGACATTTCCTAGTCGTCATTTGAAGGCAATCACCATATCTTTAGAGTAGGTCTAGTCTGAGTGAATCTGTTCAGAGTTAAAATAGGGAGCGGACGCCACTCATAAATACTGCACAGGGCGGCAGAAGCGCTGGGGCTGGCCCTGAACCCTATAAACTTATTAAATGAGGAAGGAGATTAGATGATGTAATTGCTGCTCTGTAAGAATATTGTGGGTAAATATAATTATATCACTGAACACAAAGTTTTTTATTGGTAAAAACGTAAAAGGTTTACCTTAGCCTGAACCAGTTTTTGCTTATTATACTTGCAGACAAATCATGACGTCCTCGCCTCACTCCACCACCGAGTGTGAGTGACAGCTCGCTCACTTCCAGGAACTGAGGACGTTATGTTTTGTCTGTAACTATATAAGCTTCGTCAAAGGCTGCCTATGGGAGCGGTGTTCGTCTTGTTCTTAGCGACGACGGCGTCAACTTTTGAAGGATCGATGTTGTGTGTGTGGGGTCTGATATGTTCGAATATCCATGTACATTCTACATGTACACACAAAAGGCCGAAAACTAGACACTCTTGACTACTACTCCTCTCCAGCACTACAGCCCATGGTGAGGCTTGGCCTCCGCTCGACCCGTCTCCACTTATCTCTGTCCACTGCCTTCAGTCTCCAGTTCCTAATGCCCATCTTTCTTAGATCTTCTTCCACATCCTGCTGCCATCTTCTTCGAGGCCTTCCTCTTCTTCTTTTGCCCAGTATCGTTCCACTTAATATAGTTTTGGGCATCCTCGTAACATTCATACGGAATACGTGTCCCAGCCATCTAATTCTAGCTGATTTTATGTATCTCACCAGGTCTTGTCCACCAATCAACTCATTTATTTCACTGTTATTTCTGATCCTATACGTATTCCCTTCCTCCACCGGTCCAAATATCTGTCTCAAAATTCTTCTTTCAAAAATTCTTAGTGCACTTATATCCTTATTTACGAGAGTCCATGTCTCGGATGCATAAGTAACAACAGGTCTGATCAGTGTTTTATATAACATCAATTTGGTTCTTGGAGTTAGAAGCTTTGATTTCAGTAATGATTGGTTTGCATAGTAGGCTCTATTGCCGGTTATGATTCTATTTACTATTTCGCTGCTCACTCGGTTTTCATTATTCAGAATAACACCTAGGTACTTAAATTCTGTAACTTCTTGGAAACAGTAATGGCCTGTGTGAAGTTCTAGCAGTTCTCTATTTTCCTTCGCAGACACTTTCATGTATTTTGTTTTAGCCTCATTGACTTCCAAACCAATCCTGCTCACTTCCCTCTCTATTTCAATAAAGGTGTCTTTTAATACATTTTTGTTCCTGGCTACCAGCACAATATCATCCGCATATGCTCCTAGTTGCCTCGTCCTTTTGAAGATGTGTCCTCTGAAGTCTATCTTGTTTATAGCATAGTGTAGTGCCAAGTTAAAGAGGGTCGCAGATAATGCATCACCCTGCTTCACTCCAGTACCAACCGTAAAATCTCGGCTTTTGTTTCTTCCCAGAACTACTTTTCCCCTGAAATCGTTCAGACTGAGCAGTACCAATCTCACAATCTTTTGAGGTACTCCCAATTCTTCCAATGCTATTCGCAACATTATTCGATTTACACTATCGAAGGCTTGCCTGAAATCTATAAACAGTATATGGATGTCAATACCGTATTCGAAACATCTTTCGAGTGACTGCCTCATGACGAAAATTTGATCGACTGTGCTCCGGTCGGCTCTAAATCCACTTTGATGTTCACTTAGAATTTCCTCTGCATATACATTTAGCCTATCAAGGAGAATCATGGACAATATCTTATAGACACAGCTTAGCAGTGTTATGCCCCTATAATTGCTGCATACAGTTTTATCTCCTTTTTTAAAAACTGGGCATATTACTCCAGTCTTCCAGTCATTTGGCATTGTCTCTTCCTCCCATACACTACATACTATATCATGAATTTGTGCAGTTAGTGCTCCACCGCCTTTTTTGATCAGTTCAGGGCTAAGCTGATCTTCGCCAGGCGCTTTCCCGTTCTTTAGTCGATTAATTGCTCTTCTCACTTCCTCAACTGAGGGAGTTTCTACATATGGTTCTGGACCTATTCTTACATTCTCTTCTACAGTCTCCATTGTGTCAGGCTTATTTAATATTTCTTCAAAATATTCAGCCCATCTGTTGAGGATCAGCCTGTCTTCTGCTATTAGTTTTCCATCTTTGTCTTTGCAGATATTTAGCTTTGGTTGGTAACTTCTGTTTATACTTCTTACCTCATTATACAGGTTTTTTGTTTTCTTCTGTTCTGATAATTCCTCTATTTTGCGCACCTTCTCCTTCATGTATTCTCTTTTTTTCTTCTTACATAAATGGTTTGCCTCGCGTCTGCTAGCTGTATATCGGTCACTATTCTGTCTAGTGTTTCTCTCCAACATTTTCCTTCTGTATTCATTCTTTCTTTGTATAGCTTCTCTGCACTCGTCATCAAACCATTCGGACTGTTTTCTCCTTTTCACACCATCTCTCTAGCCGCCTCTATAACAGCTTCTTTCATGTTTGCCCACTTTTCTTCAATATTATTGATTTCCGTATCAAGTTTGTTAGCTATCATTAGTTGGTATTGACCACAACACTGACCATCTTTAAGTTTATCGACATCCCATTTCATTCTTTTCTCTCCTTTATCTTTTTGGATCATAGCTAGCTTTTCTCTGACAACTGCTCTCACCAGATAGTGATCAGTATCACAGTTTGGACCTCTCATTGCTCTAGTGTCTACCACAGAGGTTGCATGTCTTTTGCTAACAAGAACATGATCAATCTGATTCATTAGATCAGTCCCAGGGGCTCTCCATGTCCCTAAGTGGATTCTTTTATGATCAAAACTGGTGCTTTTTATGATCATTCCGCACGCTGTAGCGAACTCTGCAAGCATTCTTCCATTGTCACTGGATTCATTGTGCAGGGAGAATTTCCCAGCAACGCCCTTCAGAAAATTCTCTTTTCCAATCTTAGCATTAAAGTCCCCCAGAATGATAACTAAGTCGTATTTTGGGACTGCTCCATACACTCTTGTTAATTTTCCATAAAAGTCCTCCTTCTCTTCATCTGATTTATCCTCAGTTGGTGCATGTACTGATATGAGTGTTATATTTCTGAAATGGCCTTTCATTCTTAGCTTGCATATTCTATCAGATATTGGTTCAATTCCAATTACCCTGTCAGATATTTTCTTGTTCATTATGAACCCAGTCCCAAACTGACCTGTTCTTGCTGTAGGTCCACTGTAAATGAACTTGAAATCTCTTTTCTCGATCACTCCTTGTCCTTGCCATCTAATCTCTTGTAAGGCAATAATATCCAAATGAAATCTGTTCATTTCATCAGCAACTTCCCTCATCTTTCCTGGTTGCAGCATGGTCTGTACGTTCCACGTTCCAATGATCAATTTATGCTTCCATTTGTCATCTTTTTTTCTTATCTTAATCCGATGATTCGTGATGTGTGCTTCTCCTAATACTGTCCCACCCCGGAGATAGACACTCTTGAACAACTGGAAATATACAAACACATAAAAACGACATCCTAAATGAACAGACACAATTCAAATCACACATATTATTCGAACGTATTACACCCCACACCCACAACATCGATCCTTCAAAAGTCGACTCCGTCGCCAAGGACAAGACGGACAGCGCTCCCAGTGGCAGCCTCTGACGAAGCTTATAATAAGCGAAAACTGGTTCAGGCTATAAGGTAAAACTTATACGTTTTTACCAATAGAAAACTTGGTGTTCCGAGCTGGTAGTGATATAATTATATTTAGTTAATCAACGGACACGTCATGGACAACAAAATCCAAGAATATTGTGGTAATACTGTTGTAGATGTCAACAAGAGTATGTGAAAGTATGTTAAAGTGTTAAAGAAAGGGTTTTTATTGTAGGGTACATATAATCTAACATATATATCAACAGCAGGTTACTTAATTAATATTGTGTTACTATTTGTTTCAGATTAGAACATATGAAAATGCATGAGAAACATAAAGGTCATGATGCAATGCATGCAGAAATGTTACTTATACTCTTAATAACAATAGGTGCTGCTCAGATAGGTTTAGTAGAATGGAAAAGAAGACATCATAAATCTTATCAGGTTTGTTTAAAGTTGCAGTTTGCGATCCGTCTTCTTTGTGCTATATCTAACATTAGCCACACGCGCGCGCGCGCGCGCGCACACACACACACACACACAGTTTGCTGTGGCATAGAAAGATGTCTTTAATGAATTGTTCATGATATCCGGGCAGTTTGGCCGTGATCCATGGTTTATAACAAAACCAAACGTTTCAGCAGCTCCACTGGCTGCCATCATCAGTGGTATAAAAATCCTGCACGCCGGGTGTTTATGTACAGGCCCACAACAGTTGTACAACTGTGCAGGATTTTTATGCCACTGATGATGGCAGCCAGTGGAGCTGCCAAAACGTTTGGTTTTGTTATAAACTATGGACCATGGCCAAACAGCCCAGATATCATGAACAACTCATCTGACACCGGCCGTGAAAGCCTGAGGAAGATGTCTTTAATGTTTAGTACATTCCATAACGTGAGAACCCTGTTGCAACACAATTGTTGTAAGCATGCAAGTATGTAGTGTGGCTTGTAGTGAATTTCATTGCAGATCTATCAAGCTTTCAGTGAAGGGTTGTCAAATGAGAATTCTCAAGCTTGTTCATCGTTCAAAGCAGACTGAAGCCTGTTTTCTCCCTTCTAAACTTTCTGACCCCTTCAGTTAGCTTGGGTAAAAGAATCATTACAGTCTGTTTTAATTATTTAAAGTTTGGTTCTCCATTCAGCATATTCTACTGCACTACTGAGAATGTTCAGTCTGAATGTAATATAGTTTCATTGAATTTTGCTACAGAAATTTCTAGAGGATTTCTATAATGTGTGTATATTGTAAATTATTTTTTACATTTCAAATAGGTAAAACATATATTTTGTTAATTGTTTCAGTTAGTTACACTAGCAGGAATGTGGATTATTCCAGTAGTTATGTGCATAAGAAACCAGTGGTGGAGGTTTATATTCTTTTGGTTGTTATTTTCATGTATAACAGGTTTAGTTGTGAGGAAAGCTATACAAAAACGTATCCAAGGATCAACTCCAAGGTAATTATAAATAATATCTTTAGGTTCTTTTGTTAATTAACAGGCAGTTGTATTATTTTGATCTTGCTTGTGATTAAATAATTTTTGTTGTACATGACATTCAAATATTCATATACAGTAGAGTCTCGATAGTTCGAGGTAATTGAGGCCAAACCAACCTCAAACTACCGAAAACTCGAACTATGCAAAATGCCGGTATTATCTGCCATTAGCGCATCTGCCGACGCACTGAGCAACCCGTGCTGTGCCCCTAAGCCACAACTGAGTTAGCCCTAATGTACTTTGCTTTCTACTGTGGTGCATCTCTGCGTGATAATATAAAGTGTATGCTGGAAATTTATCTAAAAGAAATGTATACAAAATCTGTAAACTGGTGTGCTGTGTGTGTGGTTTTTTTTTACTAATTTGCACAGGCTTTCGAGAACACGAGCAAAAGGAAAAGGAAAAATCAACTATGAATCGTCGTTCGTTTCATTAGGTTATATTCATGAGGATTAAATAAAAATTCACAACGTTTTTCGTTAACACTCACAATATTATTTACTAAATGCACACACTAAAATTTAAAATGACATACAGTAATATTAAAAATTGTACTGTACATATATTTGAAAACAAAATACTTTGCATGAGACTTACTTTTTAAAAAATGAATGAAGAGTTTTTTTGTTTTTAAGTTGACATTCTTTTTCTGGTACTAATATCCTGCCTTTTTCGGTGTAGCCTACATATTACTTTCCTAGCAGGGGAGGCCTACCTCGAACTATATGGAATCTCGAACTATCGAGACTTTACTGTACACATTGGTTAAATGTATTGAAGTATAGATTGGCTAATTGTAATTGCAATTATAAAGCCATTATAAATTGTTATTTCTGAGATGAACATTATTGTGAGTGCACTGTGTACAATTCATTACAAGGACTGTAAATCTGTATAAAATTTTGTAACTTTGTATGTATTCATTCAGGAGGCCAGAATATTATCTACTATTGATACTTCAGTGCAGTTGTTCGGTATTCTGTATTCAGACTGAGTGTAATTTATATTAATTGCCTTTTTGCCTTTTCCACTCATATACTGTGTGAACACGTCGTGTACTTTAAGTTTTTTCGTTTGTGAATAATTTTTTCCTCTTCTGTTGTCAGTTTTCCCAAAGTAACTCTTTGTTGTGGTAATGTATATCTGACTGTTGTACTTCCACATCTCTTCTTATTATAATATCCAAGTCTGTTACAGCTAGCCATTGTCAGACTATTACAAGTTCAACTTAGATTATGTATTATTCCTTTAAATATATATCATTTTTAACTTAATTCTTGTGAATAATTTTCATGTTAACCAACTGAGGAGACTTTGGTCCCATCCCATAAGATGGGAAAGTAGAGTTGCAGTAATATTTTTTGAATGTAAAAAATTTGAATACTTTGCATATTTATTTTGTATGTAATCAGCTTATATTATAAATCAAAAAATATTTTTATCGCTAACGTTCACAAGTGCTGATATCGTAACAGGTAACTGTTGTTGGTCGCAGATTGGTGTACAAATGGTTCTACTTTATCTACAAACTAAGCTATGCACTTGGAATAATTGGATATGTAATTATGATGTGTACATTCTTTGGATTAAACATAATATTCGATGCTAAACCACAAACATGGATGGATGTAGCATTATTGTTTATATTTTATGGGCTTTATTATGGAGTTCTGGGCCAAGATCTTGCTGAAATTTCGAGTGATAAAATGGCATCACACATAGGGGTAAGGAAAAATTTATACTTTGTACAAAAATATTAAGTGACTATTATTTTGATGTAATGTGTGAACTAATATTTTAACAATGTTAATGTACGAGGGTCAGTTGAAAAGTTCACAGAGTGACATCTATAGCTCAGGGGTAGAAATAAAACCTTTCGTGTGCTGCAAGATGTATATTTCGTGTGAATACCTGTTAATTTCCGGATATATCTGTCAACTCTTTACAGACTGTTTGAATTTTCCTGTCACAGGTGTTTTTAAAATGCACTAAATCAAACATCGTGTTGTGATGAATTCTCTATTTAAAACATTGAAATAAAACGTTTATGGTGTTTTATTTACTTATATGAGACTCCCGTGTATCAACGTCAAGCCCCCCGTTGAAGTCGTCAGTTCGAAAGAAAACGGGTTTATTGTGTTTAATCAATCTGTTATTTAATAAATATTATTTGTTATTAATTATGTAGTCTTACAGGTGACCTCCTGTAATTCTAATTTAATAGGCAAATATATTTGTGATTATGTTATTTTAACTTTTAATTGTACTATAATACAGGTTTAACTAAGTATTCAATAGTTACGCAATATTAACGATATATGTCATGTATTGACTGAATGTATTAAGGATTCTTGTCAACCCTAGTCCCTCTATATTAGATAATTCAATTCAAATTTGGTACAGAAAACACGCTAGTTCGGCAATCTCCCGTTCCACCAGCTGTGGACAATTAGCGCTGTTATTTGTAATAAGCTTGCGTCTAGGTTAACCGTTCATCGGATTTTATTCACCCTTTTCCTGTAACTTACTCCACCCACAACATATAATACCTATTCTGCAATGACATAAAACATTATCTTATACAAGAAAGATTCTTTATTAATTTTGTACGTTATTTCACATTAACAGTTCTCTTCAAAATAATAATATCACTAAATCGATTGTACAATGGTATATCGATCGTCAATTGACCAAGTTCCTTCTGACTTATACAAATTAAATATAACAATAAATATTTCTTATCCCAGGGTTCGTAAGATTCTTTTAACCATTAGTAAGGCCAGGTAATGTAAAATTAAGGTTACTCAAGTATTACAGAAGGTTATTAACTCTAAATATATTGAAATTAAAAATAAGTTGTTTTTTACCGGATTGGCGGAACTCAAACTGGCATTGGACGTCTGTAAACAGTTGAAGATGATCTGCTTAGATTACGTTCATCCAGGAAAAAGTGTTCTGGTCCTTAATAAAATTGATGGTGTAGTATACAGGGAAGCTCCCAGGAACTCTTCTGACTGCCGTTCTTCTCTTACGATCTTGATAGTTGTCTGTCACGGTGGAATGGAAATAGTATTCTAGCTTCTTCTTGAAGGTGAAGATTAATTCTGCAAAAACGAGGTCTTCGTATATCTTCTCAATAATTCCGTTAGTTTCGGCCTTTACTTCCCTCAATTAGTCTTCTGATTACATGGGAAATCGGTTTAATACCGAATCCAGCGGAATTATCCTGGTGAATGAAGTGAGGAATTCTCGACTCTTTTAGAGGTATTCGGTTATAATTTGGAAGTCTAATTGGTTTTATTACTCATCAGTAGTATTATAGAATTAGGTTTCAAATAGGATTTATTAATTTATATTCAGATTTTTTCAAATTTTATAATTCTTTTTTAAATGTGTCTCCTCATCTCAACTCAATAGCATATAACAATCGAAATGAATGAATTGAAAATCAACAACTCTTGTACATTTTAGTTGCCCTAACAACCACTATTTTCTGTCATTGGATGAAATTAGATATCCTAGAGCCAGAATTATAAATTATTACTACTCTTCTTTAATAAAATACTCCATGCTTGGAATGATACTGAATTACTTAAAACTTTCACCCAACCTACCTTATTATACCGTATATAATTTACTACAGTTTCATTGGACTGGACCCATTAAAAAGGTATTAATTTCCTTTTACAAATATTAAATTTAGGCCTATAGGTTTTCTTACAACTGTTATCATATTGTTTGGTTTTTTAACGTAATTTTCTTTACCTGACCTACTGTACAATTAGTTACTGGTTCATGGTTATTTACATTAATTTTAATTTCCTGGTTTTACTTTATTACATTAACTAATTTATCCTGGAACCTTTCATTAGTTTAAAAAATAATTATCAGAACTACTTGTCAACTTTTAAACACTTATTGCCATCCTGGCCAAGTTTAGAAACATTAATTCAAAACAACTTCATCATCCCATTTTAGTCATTACATATAACATAGTATAATGCCTAACACAGGTAATTATACTCAGTTGTCTAAAGACAATTTTAACATAAATAAAAACATTACCACTGATTAAGTATTCCTATAAAACAACAGTTCACTCTTACTATACTCAAAACATAAAATAAATATTCTGTGAACACTAACATGCTACAGTATAAAAAACAAGTACAATTTATTATATTAACCATTAATTGGTATAGTATTTTATACTCAACGTTATTTATTACATCTTTTGACTTGAGGTACATCTCAGATGTACTAATTACTGAGCAACCTTAATATCGGGGTATGGTCCTTGACCATTGTTAATTCATTTTTTTATGTAACGTTGGGGACCTCAATTCTGTTACGTTACAACATTAGCGCCAATGGAAAATCAAAACAAAATTGTAAACGTGTTAGGAGATGTTGCGCCTTCAGAAACAATGGTAAGTGGGGCGCACTTTAGTTTAAACATGGTCGTATGAGCACTGAAGATTATCCCAGCAGTGGACAACCAAAAAGTGCAACAAAAATTACATTATTGAAAACATTTTGTAGGGTGTTAAAAGACCGCAGCTTGAGGAGTGGATGACGTTTGTTGAAATTATAGTCGTCTCATATGAGCATGTGCATCATACTTTAACTCAAGAACTTGGTGTGATAAAGCGTTGTGCAAGATGGTGTAACGGGGCAAAATTTAGTAATAATTTTCAAAATAATTTCAGTGTAATAAAATTTATATTCCAATTCAAAAGGTTCTCATTGTAATAAGACTAATAATATTGATGACCAAATAAGGCAACGAAATGAAGTAGATATGATTCTGACTGTGAAGTGAGGAGACGGAAGACGATGCCCATATAAGGTGATAAAGCAACCAGTGAGTTTATTTGTGACCAGTGAATCACACAAAAGGAATGTTGTTGACGACAATATGGTTGTATCGAGTTAAAAAGGTGGTACGAAGTTAAAACGGAAAATAACTGACCAAAGACGAGACAGGTGGAGGGGACCGGAATCAACTGGTTTTAAAGACGTCACCAAACGGAAATTTAACGTTGAAATGTAGGCGGAACGCCAATGTTACGGGCAGTCTCGAGATGACCACTGAACAGCACACACGTGCTGATAGTGCCCGTGGGAAATTACGGTAGGCCTACACGAAAAATTGTGTTTTAAAATCGTGAATAAACAGTAAAAATCTTTTTAAAGTAATCATTTAAAATAATGTAAGAGAGAGAGAGAGTGAGAGAGAGAGAGAACCTATTACAAGGTACTGATTTGCATTCTTATAATTTTTGGTTTAATAAGTTTTGTTTAATAATTTTTGTTCAATAATTTTTGTCTAACTAATACAATAAAATAAGATGTTTCTTATTATAATCATGTGTTCTGTACCAAGAGTTTGTCTAAACGACCCTGGAATAGTTTTTTTTTATGAGTAAATTCTTTCGGGTAATTGTAATAGGTTTCTACATTTCCTCCTTAAAATGTAGTGGCAGCCCTGGTAGCTTTGGGGATCTTCTGTTTTATTAAGGTAAGTCGAAATAAGATCGTAATAATCGGGGTAAATATTCTTATTGTTATAACAGTTACAATGGCTACCGCATCTGGAGTTGTTGCATTTTTTAGGCATCCAGGGGGAGATCTTCTTCAATGCTCATACGACCACGTTGTGATGATACATCTCATCACATATGTATAAGATATATTATAACGATAAGATATAAATAACAAGTACTAGCACAAGCCATGAAAGGGAAAAAACTTAGTAAAAAGTATGTAATTAACATTAAATTATCAATTCCAACATCCAACAAAAGTAACCAAAGAAGATTATATTAATATTATGTAAGAAACAGTAATTATAAAAGGAAATTCAGAAAAGAACAAACAAAGAAAAATTTCTAATAACGTGACAAAACCCAATAGTTATGGT
Organism: Magicicada septendecula; assembly: GCA_034769895.1. NCBI lineage: Eukaryota > Metazoa > Arthropoda > Insecta > Hemiptera > Cicadidae > Magicicada > Magicicada septendecula. The sequence continues at coordinate 81,799,055 of CM068369.1, forward strand.
AGGTGAGGGGCATGAACAGATCCTATATGAACAATATAACACGAACTACAAATGGACTGATAATAAAAGAAAAATGAAACGGGCGACGATGAATGTCACAAGAAAAAATCAACATTGAATAGAAGAAATGAGAAGAGGCAAAGAAGTAGAATTAGAACTGAGAAGTTTGTACCAAAAAACATGACAAATTGACCCAATTTAATGAATAAACTAATCCCATTCTTTTAATAAACAATACAATTGATAGGAGTACCCAATAAAGATAATATAAAATTAAGAATGCAATGCAGTAGAGTAAATAATAACAAAATATATAATAATTTAAGAAACCAGTGAAAATCTATGAGTTCAAACAAGTGAAGATAGTGAGAGCCCAAAATAATTAAATGATGATTAAAAGATCATAATATAAACCAGTGGGGAAGTGAAAGCCAGTGGGGGTTATCATTGAAATGATAAAGGTCTTATGAACCACATATATGGAAATAAGAACCAAAATATAGTGACAAAGTATTTTTGTATTAAGTGTTTTGATAAAATCCAATGTTCTATGTCATATATAATTATTTATTCATAAGGATTGAACACCTATTCATTTTTAAATAATGCACAGTTAATGGCTTATGCTATAATTTAAATAATAAGATATAGTGACATACAAAAGAGTTAGGGTAATAAACACCCGTGTTCAGTTATATTAGAAATAGTTAATATGGGAGCCTGTGTGCACCATTAATTTATATGTTATGAAAGTTTTGTTGAGAAAATTTTAGTTATTTAGTGAACAGAATGTTCATAAACTGTTCAAAATGTTAATCAGGTAATTGGGAAAGATCTAATATTATAAAACGGATATTGTACAGAAATAACCGACTGTTAGACTTATAGGCCCAAGGAATTGAGCCAGACCCAAGCAACATTGAAATAGTTAGATAAACACTACTAAATTAAATAAAACTAAAAACAAAAGCTTGGTTTTGATAAAAAATAAAGATGTTAATGGAGGGAGATGTATAAACCATCCATTGCTATCATAATATAGATAATGAACATTATTGTAAAGTGTTTAGTAAGCCACTAAGCTGACATGGCTTCAGTATTATTGTTATTGTCAGAAAAATAGGTGTAGGTATTTAAATTAATGATATTGTATGTAAAGTAGGAATACTCAGAATTATATTTAGTAGTAAGAATAACAATATTAGAAGATATTAGATCTGTAAGACATACAACAAAAATGTCAAACAAGATTAGGTCAATGCCTCAAAACACAAAAGTATAAACCTGCCAAAACAATAGATAAGAGGCCAAAATGGGGCGAGATTAGTATCAAAACAATTTAATTTTAATGAACAATAAAATGGTAGTAATTAAAGATGAATTTAAATCAAAATAAATGAAACGTAATCTGAGGTGACAAATAAAAAACGCCAATTTTCAAAAATAACTTAGTCACGTGACGTGGGGTCAAGGCCCTAGACCAATCAAAAACACCAAAAAGCTAGGTCACCAACGAGATTTAAATATTTTTAGTGAGACAGTTGATTGTTAGATATAAAACTGAAAACTTCAACAGCATATTGCTGGCAGTAAAAGATTAATATTAAAAGAGTGAAAACTTACTCCAGGAGAGGCACTTCCGATAAAAATAATACCGAAAAGATCGACAACACATGACACGACACCAGAACCAAGAAAAACCAACACACCAACGAGAATCTAAGAAAATAGATACCCAACTCATAGCGTCCATCCCGTATATACGAAGGCAACGGTGAGAAATTTTGGTTAATTGCAGCAGAATACTACATAACATCACAACACAATTTCCGCTAAAAAACATAGCTGTTCCAGATAAAGGAGGCTATATACAAACTATTACTATAAACTACTATAACTAAGACTTTATTTAAAACACTTTAATTGGAATTTAAAAAACATATTTTTCTGAGGTGAGAACTCGATAGTCCGCCATGTTGTATTACTGAAAGCACTGTTGCAAACTGTAAGCGAACAATTTTGGAAAACATTATTATATACATTTTGTTAGTTGATAAGAAGTAAATATATTTTGTAATGCATTGTATTTTTAAGTAGAAGCATATTTCCTATCTTTCCTAGCAACTCCAAGTACCCATTGCCTGAGAAACATAAAATATATATATTATGAATTTTGTTGTTGTTACGGACTATTTGTTACGGCGGATGAACTCATCCAATTGTAAATCCTCGACTAATGGAACGGTAATTTGACCAATGTTTCAAAGAAATTACGAATAAAAGATATAATTTGTCAATCGTACCAGTCCTATTTTATTCCAATAAAGTAATTATAAAGACTATTAATTACAGGAACCAGAAGAGAAAATTTGAAGTGGGCGCAAGGACATCCAGACACAAAAGTAGATCCAGTGGGCTGCTTACACGATCTATTTGACCATTACTGAACAAATATATTCACGCGCCGATTTCAAACGGACGGTGACACACTAAATTCTCGTTCCTATAAAATCGTTGCTAATCATCGAATACTGAAAAACAACACTGTAAACGATAACAAAACAACTAATATAAATAATAGTCGCAACACCAGGACATTTACGAACCGATTAACGAGTACAACCAAGTTTTGAAGGGTAACTTATTTCATTATCCGCAGTTCATAAAATACACCCGTAACAAATAAAAACGTTACAACGTTTAAACTCAAATGCCTACTTACAAAACCATTGGTTTTGAAGTCGCAGCATCTCCTGACACATATACAATTTTGTTCTGAACTTCTGTTGGCGCTAAACAATTTTTAACAAAGAATCACACCACGATGATTGATTTTGACCATTTTTCAAAACACGCATGACATTTCAATTTTAAACAGCTTCTAAACAATGAATAAATTGATAGATAGATTTGGAAATTAACAGGAGTTCATATAAAATACAAATCTTGCAGCACACGAAAAATTTAGTTTTACCGCTAAGTTACAGATGTTGCTCCATGAACTTTGGAACTGACCCTCATATGTGATTGATATTGAAATATTCAATGTAGCTCCAGAATTTTTTTTTGAGTAACATGTTTTGAACATTAGTATGCAACTTAATTCAGTCATGATTACTTTAGTAGGGATAATGCGCTAATAAATGTGTTTCTGGTTGTGATAGGTATTGGTAATGTATGTGATTTGAAATGAAGAACATAAGATATTATGTCTACTGTCACACTGCTCACTACAATATAAAATGTTTTTCTTATTCATATGATTTCTGTCAGCTTCCAAGAATAAGTTCTTTCTTATGATACTGCTCTTTCAAGGACATCAGTGCTGGTTTCTGCTTTCTTCTGTTACAAAAAAGTCTGTTTATAGCGTAACTTTTAATGTGTATGTCAGTAATAACTCAATCAGTGATGGTGTTACACTTTAGCAACACCATACATATTCATTACATATTTTGGCAATTTGAATGTGATGTGTAGCTGAAATTAAAATAAAAGTTAATGAATCTAGTTAATCATTTAAAACATTTTATAAAAGAGTTTAGTGAATCAGTTGTATTAACACATGTTCTTTTCTTCTGTTAAATCAACATTCCTCATTGTGTCGTTTCAGATATACAACAAGTGACAAAGTAAGGATGTGCATGAAGTATGATGAAATCGTAGTGGTTTGGAATTTATTTGTGTGTTGAGCAGTATGTGAATGTTGCAAAGTTTTCATCATTCGATCAAACATTATTTTGTGAACATAAACAATTTTATGCATAACATTCAACAATTTGGTACTCAAACATCTATTTACCATAACCGTTATACACATATTATTTGCTGCCTGTTCACACGATTTGTGAAGGCTAGTAAGTAATAAGATTTGTAATAAAAATAAGGGTCAGGTTTATAACATTGTTGGTTAATGTTAGGTCTATGTAAATAGATCTATTTATTGAGTTGTTAATTAGTTCTTCAACAGATGTAAGAAGTAATGATGGTACATACCCCCCCAGCACGTTCCCCCTGAAATCAAGCCCTGGGTAAATGTATTTTTACAACAAAGCTGTTAATGTGTAGAATATTTTAAGTTGCTTAGGTCAAAAATAATTAAAATTATATTGTTGGATGATACATTTAAAATTAATATTTATGCACAATACCATAATTTAATTTTAAAGAATATTTTGAAACACCATCGTTATCATCGTTAATGTTGTTTTAGTATTATGTTATTATAATATTATGAGAAACATTCTCAGAAACCAAAGCAAGCAGATTTCAGATTGCTGAAGTTTTGAAGTGAGAAACTGTTTGGATTTGCAAAGTTGTTAGGAAGGGGGTTAGTTATTTATTTTGTTAAGAGTGTTGATGAGGTGTGTATATTACATTTATAGTGACGATAAAAACAAACAAGCTAAATTATATATAGAGTTGTAAGATTTTATTATAGTATTAAATATAAAAAAAATCTTTGTACGTTTCCTTTGTTGTGTTTTTTTTAGTACTATACTGCCAATGGTATGCCTACCAGACATTTAGACCCAGGTGTGTGTGCAGTGTGTGGGAACAGACTCCTAGTCCAAGAAAATGAAGAAGGAGTTTTAGAAAACACATACAAGCTTAGCTGTGATCATGTGTATCCTTTTAAAAGAGCAGTAACATTATATTACACATAAGCGTATGTATAATGGCCTGGCATATCTTTTATGATGTAAGTTCATCATTTTACTTGGCATGAACGAAATAGTAAAATTTACTCTGAAATTATGGAAACAATTCCAGGTTTTATGGCAGGTTATGAAATTTCAGTACTGTATATACTGCAAAAAGGACGTAATCTGTAACTGGGAAGTACTGCAACCAGCTGATATCATTATCTATTTCTGCAGACTAAGAGCTGAACAGGGTTGTAACATTCAAATGAAAATTACAGTAAAATCTTGGTTTTTCCAAATCCGGGCTAACCAAAACCCATGTTATCCTAAATGATTTAAAAACTATTAATACATCTTTCACACTAAATAAAACAAATTCAAATAATATAATTTAAAACAAGGGAATGGGAACAAATTAAAACCAATATACTGGATGACAGCAAGCAGTGGCGTATCTAGAATTTGGCCTTGGGAGGGGTCCGGCCGAGTCAGCCTCATACAAAAGAAAAAATAACCTAAGACTAATCAATATTACTATCTTGAACGTGGCTGTAGATTGTGTGGTAACGTCCTGAAATCAATCCCATTAAAATAAATGGCAATAACACAATACAATTCATGGTATTGAAACTTGTTTAGAAGATACTTATTGACTGTATTGACTGATTTTTCTATATTGCATATTTCAAATGTATATGTAAATACTGTGTATTAAACCCATTTGTGTATTTAAAAAAGAGTTACTACTATATTAGACAGGTAAAAAAAAAAACAGCCTAAATATTAAGAGATTAACAAAAACCTCGTTAAGTTTTTTGACCATCTGGGGGGGGGGTCATGTTTGCCCCCCCCCCTGTAAATTCACCCCTGACAATAAGGTAATTGTTGAGAGGCATTGAATGCTTTAGAGGTAGAAATTTCTAATAAGCAGTGGTCTTTGTTTATGCTAAAACAGTTATGCTTTAAATGTTACATGTTAAAATTTCTCTCAGTCACATGTGGTTTCATTATATTTTTCATTATAATTTGTCAAAAAAAGTAATGGATCTTCGCCTACTGATTTACTGTTAATTTAATAATGGTGTGACGTATCCACAAGAAAATGGAGGAGAAAAACTCAAAAGAATATTTCAGATTTTTTTCCTAAATGTTTATTAGATTTGTATGATTACTATATTTTAATCATAGTATGCCACTTAAATAATCAGTTTTTTGGTTAATAATTGTTGCTTTAATAAATGAATTTTTTATTGCTTCTGCCTTAGTGCATGGAGTTATCTACAATAATTATTATTGGTTATCAAAAATTGTTCTACCCCCCCAATTTGGGATAATCAGAATTTTACTGTACTTCTCATTTCATTAGCTTCCTTATCTGTTATTGTTTATTATCTTGCCTTTTGAAATTCATTATTTCACTTGTCCTATTGTTACTAACAACTAATAAACACTATTCTGACATGGAACACAAGTATCCGCATTCGGACAACAAAATCCATGAGGCTGTTTTTACTCTTTAGCTCTGAGGTTAAATCACAATTCTCATTTATTTTCTAGTACCTAGCATTGGCCAGCACTATTTTAATATTAGATGTTTATCAGGAAAGTGTACAGAATAATATAATTTGACTAGGAACTCTTGCAGTTTTTGAGTCTAATTAACTATCTTTTTATTTTAAAGTTGAAGGTGTAAATTCAGAATATAAAAATTAACTGTTAAAGGAAAAAAATGTAATAAATTACTTAAAAATTAAATAGAAAGTTAAGTTCATATATACCACACACAATATTAAACTTGAAAAACAATCAGTAGTAATAAATTTCTAAATAATTACCTGAAAATAATTAATTATTTATATGTTTGTTTCTGTTACTGTGTTGCGACTGTAGAGAAAACATACAAATTGAGAAATAATTGCTTTATGTTTTCATTACTATGTGTTACAAAGTTTTTGTGAGAAGCCATATAAAAGGAAGTCAATGAAACAGTCTAGTTTTTATACTTCTGGTTTTTTAACTGTATGGTGCTAATAAGATATTATAACGAAAAAAGGTGTATGGTGTGTTTTTTTAAATAATACTAACACTTCTTATATCATATCGACTTTGTAAAAATCATTCAAAATTTTATTAAATAAATTTTCAAAATTACAAATTAAAATTTTGTCATTATTATTCGCATAATATTTTTCTTTTGTGTGTGCTCAGCATAACACAATTATTGTCACTATACAAATAACATTACACAAATATTAATAAATATAATACACAAGATATAAATTGACATGTATAAATAGAATTTTTTCAATAATATAAAATCTGCTCTCGACTTGCTCAGATTGTATTTCTTTTACATTGCATATTTTTTTTATATCATTACTACTTTGCTTTGTGTGCCTACATATGAATATTGTATTCATGAAATATCAGTCAAATTTAGAATTACATAAACATTTATGCTACGTTATAATTTCAAAAATAATAATAATAATAATTTCGTAAATGTTAAATATCATTATAAATGACTACAATTTAACCAATTAGATTTTACAATTATTATTTAACACTATTAAAGTTTATCATTGTCTCTTTACTCTTTTCTTTTTAATGTCTTTTATGACTTGTTGGTTGATGAGTAAAAATGGTTTCATGTCACCTTATTGCTTGTGTGGTGATACTCAGTGATTCCTCGTCATGATCCTGAGTCCTGTGTCTATCCTCCGTTGTCGTCTGATCCTCCTGGAGCCCGTTGTCCGGTCTTCCTGGTCCACTCAGCATTCAGATGACTCGTACGGTGCCTATCTCCATACTGCTGGGGTATCTACCTTGGATGCTCCAGGCTGCAGATGTGTTCCAGTGAAATGAGGGTCGAGGGTGATGACCCTCGCTTATTTATACTGTCGGGCGCAAAAATCGTGTTTCAACCATTCTGTGCACGATTTATATTGTTATAGTTTGTCAAGCGTCCCTTTACAGATTCGTTTATTTTTCATACTGATTTTACTTTTATTCGCAACATGCGAAGTCTTTTGTTTATTACTTGATGTTCATACATCGGTAATTTTTTAATGTATAATTGTATATTAACAGTTTTTCTATACTTTAATTATTCTTGTATTATTTGTTTCGCACTAGATTTTGCACATGTCCGCGTATTTATATTATTAATAACGTGGCGTAATTTGTTTTGTCATATCTTACGCGCACTTACCAAACTTTAAATAAATTACTTCTTTAATTCACATTTATTCAGGGGTGACGCTATGCCGGATTCAACTGGCTTACACTCACACACATAAAATACACTTGTACACAAACTCAGCTGTATGTGGCGTGATCTGCATGTACCGACCTGCGTTCAGTGTTCCCCTTCGCTGATTACTTACAGCTTTCAATACGCTTTTTTTTAAATACTGACAATATTAGTTATTTATTCTAATTTAGCAGTTTTTTTAACTAACTGTGACAATGCAGAGTAACGTACACAGACGTACTGTTGCAGTATACTACATTTTACAGATGTGAATTGTAATAGACTTGGGACCACATTGGGTGGTTTTTATTTTGTTGTTTAAAATAAGGCTTCTTCCATAGGGTGTATAGTAGGTTATACATTAACACTGTACTATAGCCTTTCTGTATGTAATACATATAATAATGTAAATAACGGCGTACAACTGCTTATGCTCACAGCTACTACAATTTTATATTACTATAATTGTATATTAAACATTTGTATTGTAATATGGATGAACTTTATATTACTAAATTGCATATTAAAGGAATATACTATACTGTCACAGTTGTTAACATTCTTGTTGTTTTCATGAAATTTTTTAATACTAATTTGTTTTAATTTTTATTAATTAAAGGAATAAATAATATTAAACATGTCCACATAGTTGGCTGAGTGTTCAAAGAAATTGTTAGCATTCTGTACAAAAAGTGGAAGAAAATTTCTTTACACTTGCTAACCAGTGTTTTAAGTTCCCAGGAGCCTGGGTGATGTAACATTTTTTTAGTGTTTCAAACTTTAAAACGTAGATACATTGTAGCAACATTTCCTTCAAGAAAATCTGTGTACACATATTGTAATAACCTCTCAAATTAATATAATAACTGTGTACCAATCTTTATGCTTTCATTTACTATGGTATCTTGAATACCTGGTTTGTTAAGTTGATATGTTTTGTTTACTTGACGAGTTCTATTAATGGGCGCCAATTTGTAATAACAAACGATTACAAATAATATAAATTATTAATGGAGATTCTATTGGTTTGGGTTAATTGGTTCTAGTAAATTTTTATTTTTATTTCTCTCTTTACTTTATTAAAGTTCATTGATCTGTTGGAATCATTTAAATAGTACGGTTTGTTTGAAAATAATTACTGCCAACTTAACCTTCTTGAGTTGAAGTAAACACTAATGTTCAATGTTGATTTTAAAATGTTAATTATTATAAAATAATGCATCATACACCATTAATTCCTTTTCATTTTTTCTTTTATTTCCTTTTAAAATTTTATTTTTTTTAACATTAAAATAAAGAACATTTCTCATAATATGAATTAACCAGGCTTGTGGTATTGATAGCTTAAATGTTGGTAGCATGAGTTGACAAAATTTCAGAGAAGTAGGCTATATTTATGCATTGAAATTATAACCCCTATGAGTTCTTTTGACTACAACAATTAACAAAAAAGTCTTTTTTGAAGAACAAAATATTACAATTTAAACATCACGTTATAATATGCACATAATTTATGTTAATGTTTTGCATAATAAATATTAATAATAAATATAATAAATATTATATAACATATAACTTGAGACAATTAACAGAATAATAATCCTCCTGCAGTTTAAAACACAGAATAATCTATCTGGCCAGTGAGAAAGTAGTTCATGGAGACATTAAAATCCACCAAGATGTTGAAAGGCCTGTGACATAAATACAGCAACATTCTAACATTGACGTTGAGTGCACAGCTCAGCAAGCTGCAACAGTAGGGCTACGGTATGTCAAGGCTGACATGTTTGAGGCGATGTGCAGGTTGTGAATTCACAGCTCACAGCAGACTACGCTGCTAAATGATTGAGAATTAGACCGCGGAAAGGAACTGCAATTATAAATCAGACATAAATACAGATGAACAACTATATTCTTCCTTCGAAATCAAAACAAAGGTTGATGCTGACACGTAGTGGCAATGCTAACAAAGGAAATAGTAACTGGAACTCAATGAATAGTAATTGCTTATATCTGGACCATTCATAATTTATTTTACAGTGTCTGCCAATTTGGTACCGTAGGCATGGGTAGTATATGGCTGCCTCTTTGATATGGTCACTGTGTGTCGTACACATTTCACACATATGGTAGCTTATATTCTTGCTCAGTGATTCACATACTGGCCTCATTGCATGTTGGGAGAGATCAACAGTTTCTGAAGCCCACCAACCCTGTGCCTGGCACTACTGATTAACTGAGTGGTTTGTGTACCACTTTTTCAGGAAAACTAACTTGATTAAACAGTTTTCAGCTGAAGAGCCTATTGTAAGTTGTAGTGACTTAGTAATGCTATCTCTAGAACTCTTGAACTACTAGTTTGGAAGCTGACACGAGAACCTGTCCATCCAATGAGCTCACTGTGTAGATTATGGTCTGGGAATAGAAAAGTGAACATATTTTCTCCTCCTAAAGGAAAACTTTATTGTTCTGTACATTTCCCATTATAGGACTTTGTGTGGATGCATTATGGTTTGTGTAAAACTAATTACTTATAAATTAACAATTTATAGGATGAAGAAATAAACATATGTTTGCACGTTTGTAGAACTTAAGAATTTATTTAACTGAGATGCTTCGGTTGGTAGAAAATTGTTGTTGTTACATATGCTCTATGTTTTAATGTTTTATTTTGGCAGTACTGTTGGTATTTTTCTTAACAGTGGTAACAGATTCCATGAATTCTGCATTCGAGGATGGTGTATTGTTGGGAAGAAACAAACATGCCCTTATTGTAAAGAAAAAGTGGATCTCAAGAAAATGTTTTGTAATCCGTATCCTTTTATGTAAATTGTATTTAGCTTATGTTTTGTGTGTACGTTTACATTTTGCATAATTTAATGTATAACATTTAAAAATATGTTAAGTATTGATAATTTGTTCAGTGTGTTTGCCTTATTTTTGTTTGAATGTTTTCAATACATATGTTGGAAGAGTTAACAGTTCTAAACAAATTGCTGTATACTTACTCAGTTTTATGATAGTCAAGGCTGTTCCGGGAAGGGGTGTAGCAGGTGTGACTGGATTCGGACAGTAGATATCAGGGGGGGGAGTGAGTTTTCAGTCTACACATCTTCAGGCCAAATATACAAATGGTGGAAAAACTTACAGCTTGCAGTTTGGTGTTGCTTACGTATAACTGGTGTGATACTCGATGGCCAAAATGTGTTCGTCCAGCTGTGCTATGGGGCTGAGCCTTGCATTTTGGGTGTATCACCCAACTCAAATGCATTAGATGCTCATGCTGTCACATTGTTCACTCACTGCTCAGTTGCTTGTAAGTCGATGAAGAGCAGAAGTTCTAAACTTTCTGAGTCCATGTGCTTATTTTTATCTTTCTCTCCATTCAGACAAGATGTTTTTAAAAAGTGTACTCCTGTTCTTCCTTTGAATGATACTCTTTGGGAAAGCATAATAAATTGCATACAACCATTAATTTTTACTCACAGTAACATTATGATAGTTTTATGGAAATAGTGCAAGATATAAATGTTACAAAATGATAAACAAAATATAAACAGAATTATCACTGTTGCACACCACTATAGAAAAAATCGGTATGGAGAACCATACATGACTTCCATGTCCAAAAATTTATATTTAAAATCATTTAAATATTAATTAAATAAGTGGATGCTTGAGTTCTGAAGAAATTACGTATCCGCTAAAATGGTACCACCATGTCAGGTGGATCAAGACTATCCTCAACCTTCGTGAGGAAGGACTGTACTTTTGGATAAAATGTCTGTAGGTCGAATGAAGAGCTAGCTAAAGGTAGCTGCGATCTGATTTCTGTAATGAAATTGGACTCTAGTTGCGAGGGGCCGAGGGATGTCTATAGTGTTATCAAAGTCTTTCCTGTCAATACTACAGTATACTAGTCATTTTTCTTTTTTAAAATCGAGTCTTGATTTCTTTCTTTCCATTTGTCTTCTGATTTCCTGAACGACTATTCTGTTCACCCGTATAATTATATATTTCTCAGCAAAACATTTCCTCCTTAATACATTTGTGTCTCCTTTTTAACACCCACCATTCTGATCCATGTCAACGCTATATTCCACACAGGCTAGTAAAAACTAGCCATCAGGGAGGTCAAAATATTTTCAAGGAGGGGCAAACAATTTTCCAAAGGAGAAAAATATTTATATATTTTTCATACATACACACATATTAGTTTATAATTCTCATATCATAATAGAAATAAGTACACAGATTGTATTAATTGCTTTAATACAACAACACTGCCCAGCGATCCATAGGAAGCAAATCGATGTCCATCTTTTCGGCTTGCACGCGTTGTGTTGATGTGGGTTTCAGCACTTTCCATTTAAAAAGCATGCAAACATAAGAAAATAAACATGAGTGAGGCCAGAAATACGCGAATTTTGTGTGTGTGTGTGTGTGTGTGTGTGTGTATCTCCTGCTGGCCTTTTTATTGCGGTAATCACAATAATAAAACTTTGGAAAAGTAAACATTACATAATTCAGATATGCTTGCCTGCCAGGAACGATATATTTCACTGATACGTGATTAAAATTAAAATGAAAAATATAGAATTTTGTTAAAGTGAATTTTGTTTCCATAGAAACTACTTCTTTGTTGTCAATAACGTAGTACACATATAAAACTTATGAAAATTTACCTCCTCCATCATCAACTACCATTTTAATTTATTAAAAAATTACCCCCTCCCCCCTTCAACTACCCTTTTCATTTATAGATATTTCATCTACCTTTCTACAGTGGATTATTATGACCTTCTTTTCAGGATACTTTGTTTATCAAAATTAAGCACTTTACTCTTGTTAAAACGTAAAATGTTGCAGGTAAACTACCCCTTTCCCTTAACCGATCTTCACCAAAAACAATAGGCCTTGAGTCCTCTACAATTCAGGGCTGTAAGCAAAAAAATATTTGATTCTGTTTGAATTTGTGGCTGTTATCGTTAGCCATAGAAAAAAATTCTACACAGACACTTTTTGAAAAATGACTTTTTCATGTTTTGATGGTAGTACAATCAGAATCTGCTGTTATCTCGAACACGATTTTTTTTCTCCATGACCATACTTCCATTTCCTTATGGAACATGGAAGTAAAATAATTCCGATTAGTGCTTTCAAGCTTTTCAGCTCATTGTCAGATCGGAAATAACAACAACAGAATAAAACATACTCTTCACACCCCACCCGTCCCACTGTCCCCCCCCCCCCCCCCGTAAACAGGCTATAAGTCAAATATCCCTTTCCAACTTCCGAGCCCTGTCACCCCTGTCTGTACAGTTACATATTTTTCTACCACATTCCTAGTAGTAAATAAGGTAAATAAAAAGTAGTAAATAACACAGTTGAAAGAAAGCTTAGGGAGGAGTTAGAAATATTGAAAGAAAGAGAGTAAGGGTTAGACAATTTAATGAATACTAAAACTAGCTTTGATAATGAAGAAATATTTTATAATATAATTATGAAGTAAAAGGTAGAAGACGGAAAATAACATTAAGAATTAAATTGCATATATGGATGTTTTTTAAATAAGGGTGAGTGACCGTGCCCAAAAGCGTGAATGAGAAAGGCTTTAGGTTTTGAAAAGAATGTACACACATACACACGGAATGTGCTAAAAAATATGTAACTGTACAGATAGGGGTGACAGGGGTCAGAGGTTGGGAAGGGACATTTGACCATTTGACTTATAAGGGACATTTGACTTATAGCTTGTTTGTGGGGGGGGACAGGGGGTGAAGAGTTTGTTTTAATCTGTTGTTATTTCTGATCTGATGGTGAGCTGAGAAGCTTGAAAGCGCTAATCGGAATTGTAAAGTTACTAATACTTTTTAATAAATTTATTGAACCGTAAAATACCTAAAATTCACAATTTCCCAAATTCTTACCTTCACAGGGATCCAGGGTCCTATATGCGAACTCGTGACCTGTAAGAATGGTTATTGGGTTGCATTACGTAATAAATCTCCACTCTCATTTATTAACTTTAAACCAACTCATTTATTTACTAACTTTAACATACTTTAACATCTCTGTCTGCTTTCTTTCTCTTTATACTCTTGACAAAGTTATTATGGACTCTTATTCAACTTTCAAAACAAAACTAATATTATGGAACTTAATTATAAAATAGCTATATTTTCATTCTATAAGACAATCCAGCACTTCGCTCACTCTCTCTCTCATACTCGTCACCCCCCCTAAAATTCGAGATCTCTTTGTTACCATATTATAATATTGATACATTTTAGTGGGTTTGTGTATAATTGATTTAGGGTTATTAATTTTGAAGAGTACTCATCCTTCACGTTGCTTCGTTGTTACGCCAACACTGCTTTTCACTTAAACGTCCGAAAAGTAATTTTAACTGTTTAGTAATTTTGAATACTGTCCTGCTGATGCTGTTGTTGCACTCTATTAACACATTACTGGATTTCGGCTGGTCGATTTACATTGTCCTGAATACTGGTTTTTTGTGAACCGCACGCTAACGCAACTGCGCGGTTCCGAGTTTAGACGCCGACTGCCTCGTCTCAACAATGGCGAGCGTCCCTCTGGGCTCGGCTACTTGGTTTTTCATTGGCTGACGAACGTCTCGTGATTTCTTGTTATTTCTCGTAATCTCGTAGCCGGCGGCAAGGAAGCTTTGTACGTGCTCTTCACTCTGTCCAAGTCAACACACGCGCGCTCGTACACATTCTGATGCTCCAGATTACATCGCACCTCGTCTGGCTTATTCACAGACTGACTGACCACTGGGTGTTTACAAAAGTTAAGCTTTGGCTATCAAAACCGGGGCTCAGTGTGGGTGACTCCACTTATTACAATTCGTATGGAATTAAAATAAATCCCTATAGTTTGTCCCATTACAGAATAATTGTTCTATAGTGGTGTGCAACAGTGATAATTCTGTTTGTGATTATAACCACTAACACAACTTTCTTAATTAAACAAAATAAAAGCGAATGAGTCACAGGTTAGAATTCTTACCTGTTGAAAAAAACAACACTGATTTTGTTGTGCGTATATAAAGGAAACAAGTAGTTAATGTACCAGAATTTCTCAAAATTTGTCAAAGTAAGTACCACATCAGTTTTTGGATGAATCTCGAGATCATCTTATTTTATACCCTAGAAAAAGAACTCAGATTTCTATTTTAGTATACCAGATTTAACAAAAACTTCAGTAGTGACAAAATAACCAGGAGTGGAACATTGTGTTGAATTGATTTTCTGTTCTCTGGAGCTGGTAGTACTGCAGTTTCAATATAATGTTTGTCATATATGGTGTTGTCTCATATAATTTACTGAAATTGACCATCTCTTAAAAACGTGTCTTCAAACTTTTCTGGGAGTCCGTAATCTTAGAAAATTATATTAATTGCAAATATTGTCTATGATGTGATTCACAGTACGAATTCTGTAATGTGCAAAGTAATGAGAACAGGCACAAATGATTGTCTCATTTCACTTCAGCTACCTTTGCATTTTTGATTGTTTATCCAATTTATATTAGCCAATTCATCAACTCATTATTTGTAGACTGTTTCCCCCCCTACGGTATGGTGACAGTATTGAGTTTCAGAGAGGCAATAAATAAGGTGGAGGCAGAATCTTATAGCTTTTGTGTTCTGTGCAGGTAAAATGATAATTACTACTTTAAATGAAAGTGATCTAGCTCATTGGTTATAACGTTTCATAGCAAATTAAGGTCTATGTGTTTTATAACTGTACAATGAACAACTGACATAATTGTACATTCTATCAGATTAAAATTAAATTTCATTACTTTGCATTGGATGTACTGTTTCTTATGTAACTTTTTTTTTTTGGATTTCCATCTAATATAGACTGTTATAATCATAATATCTATTGTTAGTATGTAAATATACAAATTTTTATATGAGGTATGTCTATTAAATAAAAAGACTGATAGAGAAACAGATGTCATAAGACAAGTGGTGCCAACTGTGCATCACATTGCATTTGTAAACGTGCTAGCACACAGTGCACGCATACATTTGTGTTAGTGCTGACTGTGAGCACTCTTATTTTCTGGGCTTGTGTTTGCTGTGGACTATCGGATGGCTCCTGGCTTTAGATAGGCTCACTGCGATTACTTCAGTTTGTCAGGCTGGCATGGGGAACAAATGTCTGTCACTGTGGTGATAATGTATTAATTCTATGCATTTCCCCTTCAATATACTTCCCATTCACACTTACACACCAATACAGTCTTGTTTTCCACTGGTGAGTGTACAGTATTAAACAAATTGATATTAAATAAATATAATTGAACTGTATACTGTATTCAATGTTTATTGTCGGGCACCATCTTTACTGCCAACTGTAAAGAAAAAATATACGTACTTACCATGTTTGGGTTCTCTTCGGCGAACAGGAAGTCAGAATGGTTGTCCAAAATAAAGAACTTTATATGGTTTACCCTGACTTAAAATTTATTGACAATTAGATATTCAAACATTTAGATTTATTAACATTTAACTTTAAAAGATCGCAAACAAACTACCTCTTTATCTCCTTCATCTGTTACACAATTCTCATTCTAACAAAGCTCACATGAAAGTAAAATTTGAAACATAGTTAATTAACATAATTAACCTATTAAGATATTAAGTATAAATCATTATACTTATAAATCAAAGTATAAACGCAAACCAGCCTTCTTAATTTAAATACATTCTCACGTACACACGCAACACACACACCAAGTTACTTTAGAGATCTCTCATTTTTATATTTGATTAAAATTTATTTCCCCCATTACTTAATTTTGAAAAACGAAAACTTTGTTCAAATTTTTAAAAAAATGGCTATGATGCATGGCTACTTAGCTGTTCTGTCGAGTTGGTGGCGTCACACTTTTACACATTGTTCAGTTTAAAAAAATAATTATTTCCGGAAAAAGATAAAACTGTTGTACTGAAAAGAAAAACTGCTAGTTATTTTTTACATTTTTTCGTCACATTTATATTTTGTCTGCGGGCCCGCACTTACGTTTCGAAACTTTTACATGTAACTCGCGCGAGTGATGAGATGAGACTGGGGGAGAGCTACAGGCGCTAACTTGTGAAGTCGCCGTTGTTGTACGACCAACTCTTATTGTTTTTAAAGTTTATATCACTCCGCCAGCAAACTACTTTCGTTTGCTGAGTGTCTGACGAAACTGGTGACACACCTTGTTATGTAATGCGCTGACGCAACACATCGCCTGATCGTCCGTTATATAATTTGTTGACAAATTTGTTGTGTCCTTGAACTGACTTTGGCACAGTTAGTCGGTTATTGAATCTGTTCATATAAAATATTATTAAATAATTCTGCATTCAATGCCTCAAGCAGTGCAGCCACCGTCGCGATCGCTCCAAATAGCAAATTTACCTACGTTTTTCCCTATCATAACAAATGTTATTTACTATCATAAAAAAAAATTACAAATTTTGTTATATTGCCTCAGGTAGGCCCAAAATGCCCTGCTACAATACCCCCTCAATGAGATATTTTATGCCGAAGCATAAAAAATCTCATTGACACATTCATACTTGCTAAAGGGATCAGCCAGGATATGTCGCCACAACCCCCTTTACGGTTTACAAAAAAAAATATAATCAACTCACCCTTGGTCCGGTGACTGTGACCGCATCTGCATGACAATACTGGACTTCTCTATCGAGATCCCAACACCGTAGAGTCAGACAGATACTTAACGCCCCTGCTCTGACGCGCTGGCCAGCTCAGGTCCGCTGCCACAGCATCACCCAACACTGAAACAACAAATCAAAATATCAAATAGTGGCCTTATACAACACCATATCCCCAACTGATCTGTTTCCCCTTAGCGGTGCGCTGGTTTGCTCTAAGAAGCACTGGTTTTGTTTTCTACTTATTTCTAACATATATATCACAATACCTAAGAACAACATAATACCCACTTTAAAATTCCATACTCCCAGGCTATCTACTTTTTCTTATTAACTTTATCCCAAAATTCAAAATCATTGCCCTGATTCCCATCAGAATTTAAATAAACAGACGACTGACTCACAAACATTTCCCATTACCATATTACATTTCTCTCATCCCCAATTTAAAATGCATTTAAATATTTAAATTCATAAAATTCTCTTAAACTAACAAACACAATATAACATAAGAAAACATAGTATATTAATAATTCACATTATTATTATTATCTTAAAATAAACATGTATTTAAAATTTACACATTTTACATCATTGAATTTGCATATAAAATCAGAAAATTACCTTTTAATCTCAATTTAACTTTTATTAATTCGTTTCTCAAAATTTTTTTTTTCCATAACATTGCAATTATTATTCCATTTCATTTATTTGGTTGATTCTACATTATTTATCATAATTCACTTTATCAACTTGGCATTTACTCATAATCTTCTCCTTTTATTACTCTAACGCTCCCTTACAAAATCTTCAACTAGTATGACACCCCTCTCTCAAAATCTGCTAACCCTTCTCTACCTCTAACTACTTACTACTTTAACTCAATTCGCCACCTTCTCTCAATATATAAAAAAAAAATACTCTAACCCTTTGTACATAGGATACGTGTTCCCCCCCCCCAAAAGCTCAATTCCCGTTCTCTGGTTCCTGGATTCTACCTAAGGCAACCCCATCCCACTAAATCTATACCAAATCCCGTCCCAACCCTTATGTTGCGGACTCCCACACTACACTACCCCCTACTACAAAATTGCCATCCCCAAAAAATCTCAATCTCATTACCTTACTACAACTACAACAAAATAACAACATCAAAATAAACAACAATATATCACTCAAAACTCTACATAAATTCTCCATTTCTACTGTGTCTCCACTTATACTTCTCAAAATTCTATAACATTACATTAACTCAAAACAACATTACATTACTTCATCTCTACTATTTCTTTAACTTTGGCTTCAGTTTGGACAGGTCTATATGTCCCACAAAAATTCAGCTTGGACTGACTCAAATATTTTATTCAAACAATTACTATCACCCATTTCTATCTTTTGTAACTCATTGAAAATTTTAACTATCACAACTATTTTGCATTTTATTTTTAAAATCTATAAACACATTGAAAACATATTATCATATTTTTATAATCCTTATACCTAATATACCAAATGCAATCAACACAATAAGACATAAGAAACACAATATAGGAAGTACTTAGTGCATCTATTTTTCAAATCAAAACAAAATTATTGAGTAGCAAATCATCATTATTAAAATACAACAAATTTTTAGTACGTTATCCCCCTGGATAACCGCCCAGCCACACACACTATGACCCCCCTGGACTGTGGCGTCCAGTTGCGTCCACAAGGACTGAGGTTTTTGGAGGAGTGTTACATCTACGTGTCCTTGCTTCTGCGTTACATTTGAAAAGGTATAGATACCATCATATCTTTGTCTATAATTATGCACCCTTAATGCGGGTCTACCACCTGGCTCTGCTGTTCCTCCTCGAACAGAGTGGCAGCCGCTGTTCCATAGTTCCGGGATTCCCCCTAGTTTCACCCCCCATTAATTTCTAATATAGACCAATTTCAAGCCAGCTATGGTCAAGGGACTTGGTATGACCATAGCTAACCGCTCGCCAAAACCACGATTAGTGCTGGTAAGGCAGTAATCGCCCGAAAAGTCGGGGAAATCATCTCTTCCTTCAGGCATGTACACATCATCACTATTATGCACGACACGGCAATTATCAAGTTACAATATAAAATTGTACAAAAGGTGTGCCGTGCATTTTCACCATGTTGGCCTCCGATGGAGGTAACACTCTCGGTTACCCCCAACACTTTCCGCTATCTACTGGGGCACATGCCACCCCAGCAACAGCAACTTACTAACTAATTAATTAAAATTGAAACTAAACTTTCAACCGTTGCAGTTCCACACTCCACTGTTCTATCACTTCATTGAGCACAAATCTACCCCCCAAAATTATCCCCACATCTTGTATTGATAACAAGTTTTTTAATTTTGCTACACATTTCTTCAAAACGTTCCTATACTCACTGATACTAAAATTTGACAATTATATTTGGTCACTTATTTCTAAAAATTTATTTAAATTTAAAATTATACACATCCAAAGTTATTTTTTTTTATTTTTTTTTTTAATGCTATTTACATTGAAGGCTGACTCTATCGTGACATTCACCACGTCTAGGAAGGTCGCAGTCGCCTGAAATGCCGGGTCTCGCTGCAAAAAGAATAGGCACAAGGTAGATCCACTACGTGAATTCACGTCCCCCCTCTAAACCAAACTTAACCTCCTTCTTCTACCATTTCTTCAAACCCGCTTTCTACCTTGCGCCGACCCCTCTTGCTCCAAAACTCGTCGTTTCGGGCTAAACAGAACATATTGTCAAAGGCTCCATTTTAATTTTGCCCTTGACACTAAAATATTTAAATTTGTATGCACTGCCTTTTACTTAAATGCAGCCTCCATTATTTACAACACTCTAAGGCAGTGCAGGCATGTGACAGGTACACCGAAACCGCTGCGCCTGGAGTGTATAAAAAAAATTTATGTCACGTACCTGTTGGGGTCCCCCTTCCCGTTCAAATGTGTAGCTAAGTTTTCTAGTTTATACCAATTTTGGTGGAGCCGGACCATCGTTGTTTTCACCGCCCGAAGGAAGATCTGCCAACCATGGCCCGCCTCCGATTTCCTAATTCCACGGCCAGGACTGGTAAGATCGTGACCGCCCGAAAATGGGGGAGGATCCCTTCTGTAAACAAACAATAATATTTAAAAAACTTATTTATAAACATAACACAGTTACAGTGACCTATATAATTTTAAATTCGTAGCATTTTGAGTACCTACTATTTCCTGCGTCGCTGGGTTCCTCAGCACATACGCATTCTGCATTTTTATTTCTACAATTTCATAAGGTCCTTCATATAACAAGAAAAACTTCTTTATTTCTCTGTCTTGAGCACTGGATAAATCATGTCTTTTTACTAACACTAACTGACCTACCTCATACTTGGTCCATTTACCCTTGGCATCATGTTTCTGTTTTCGTCGCTCTCCTCTCGTGAGTAAGTTCTCGTTGGCCAATCTAATTTTCATGTTCCTGTCCAAAACTTGACCTTCAGGTGGGTATTCGAAAAGTTGTTCCAATATTCTGGGCGGCCTTGTTCCCCTAATCAACTCATGTGGCGTAAATCCCGTGGACTCATGGGTGGTACAATTCAGCCACTCCTCTACTTTTTTCACGTAGGATGGCCATTCTGTGTGTTTGGCGTGACAGTACGCCCGAAATATCCTGCCAATCTCTCTCATCACCCGTTCTGCTTGGTTCGACTGAGGATGGTACACTGCCGTATGCTTGGGTATGATGCCTTCCCATCCAAGCGTCTGCCGCCACTTGCCGCTTATAAACTGTGGACTGTGGTCAGATAATATAACTTTCGGTTTTCCAACATTGAGCATGTAGTCTTTTACTATTTTCTCACTAAGTACTTTACTAGTTGCTCTCTTAATGCTATATAACTTCACGAACTTTGAAAAAGTGTCTAGAACTACAAATACATATAACACACCCCCTCTACCTCTGGGTAATGGTCCATATAAATCAACCGCAACTAGATCAAAAGGTTTATCTACTTTTATGTAATTCATCTCCCCTTCTACTCTGTAATTCACTACTTTCGATTTCTGACATAAATCACACACTCTCAACACTTTTCTAACTCTCTTCTCCATATTCTTAAATATACATGACTCTTTCAAAACATTTGCACACTTTCTCGCACCAAAATGACCATACCTTATATGACAATCCCAAACAATTTTATCTATTAACCCCTCAGGTATAACTAACCTCCAATCACGCTCCCCACCATCTACTTTTTTGAACAAAATACCTTGATATACTTGAAATCGCTCATTATATTCAGATCCCTCTACATCTGTTTCTAAACTAACAATTATTCTACCCAATTTGCTATCAGATCTTTGCATGTTTTTAATATCACTTAATTCCTCACCAAAAATTCTATCTTCTCTAGTTAGCCTAAAAATTTATATTTCTTTAAGGTCCCTACCAGTTTTATTATCTATAACATCTACTCTAGAAAGTGTATCTGGTACCTTATTATCTGACCCCTTTATGTACTCCCATGAAAAGTTATATTCTTGTAAGGCTAATACCCACCTGGTTAATCTGCTATGTGTTAGCTTACATGAATTCAGAAATGACAGTGCCTTGTGGTCCGTCCGGATTATCGTAGTATTCCCTAGGATGTAGGTGCGGAATTTACCCACGGCGAACACAATACTTAGAAGTTCTTTTTCAGTGGTCTTGTAATTTTTTTCCGCCGACAACAGCGATCTACTGGCGAAGGCGATCGTCAGGTGTTCCTTGTCGCAGCTCTCCTGGTATAACTCCGCCCCTAGCGCTACATTGCTGGCGTCGGTCTGCAAATAAAAAGTCTTATTAAAATCGGGATGATTCATCATGATCATGTGACTAAACTTTCTCTTAATTTCATTAAACGCAGTTCGTTCCGTATCACCCCATCTCCACTGTTTATTCTTCTGCAGTACAGCACTCAGTTTGGATGTAGTGTGTGCGTAGTTCTCCTGAAATTTCCTGTAAAAATTACATAGGCCTAAGAAACTCTGTAATTGCTTAATGTTTTTAGGTTCAGGGAATCGCATTATGGCTTCGACTTTGTCAGGGTTGGCTAATATCCCCTCCTGTGTAATAATAAATCCTAAAAAGTGTATTTCTGTCTGCAGAAACTTAGACTTGTCCCAATTCACTGTTAAACCCCCTCTTTGTAGCTTATCTAATACATATTCTATGTGTTCTAAATGTTCATTGAATGTTCTAGAGGCTATCAAAATATCATCGACATATACAGTTAAAAAGTCTAAATCCTTAGGTTGAAAAATATTATCTAAACATTTGATAAAACTGGCAACACTGGTGTTTAATCCAAAAGGTAAGCGTTTAAACTGGTAATTCTTACCGTTAAAAAGAAAAGCTGTGTATTTCCTGCTCTCTGTTGCTAATGGCACCTGCCAGTATCCAGCAGTCAGGTCTAAAGACGTCATGTATTTGGCTCCGCTAAACTTTTGTAAAATCTCATTTATGGGTTCCGGAGATTCCCTGTCAGGTATAATAATTTGATTAATTTTCCGAGCATCTAAACATAACCTTACCTTGCCATCCTTCTTTATCACTACCACCAAAGGATTTGAATAGGGTGATACTGAGCGTTCAATTATGCCTCCTTGCATCATCCGGTCCAGTTCCTCCTGTACAGCCCTCCTCTTCGAAAACGGCACTGGGTAGCTCCTCTGCATGTATGGTGCGTGGTCCCGAACTTTCAGCTCGCAAATGTAGTCGTTCGCTTTCCCTGGTGATTCATCAAACATCTCTCTGAACCGCTCCACAACTGCCCACAGCTCCTCTCGCTGAGTATTTCCTACAACTGTATTTTCATTGAAAAATTTGTCGGCTCTATTTGCCCACACACTCTCATTACGCTCATGCATTTCTCCCTCCTCACTCTCTAGACTATCACTCTCTAGACATATATTTATTTTAGTTTCTAACTCTCTATCGCTTATCTGCTTATGTAACATTTTTATTCCCGTGACTTTAGTTTCATTTACTACTTTCTTAAACTCTATTCTGACTGGTTTATTCCCCTTCTCAAATTTTACTATTTGTTTATTGAAATCTATTACTGCTCCGTTTCTTTCCAAAAAATCATTTCCCAATATTACATCTAGACTTAACCCTTTAACTACTAGGAAAGTGTTTTCAAATTCAACTTCATTTATTAAAATATTTAATTGTACTTGTCTGGTTATTCTTTTACTTCTCACCCCAGTTACCCCCACTACTGTAACCCCGGCAACTGGCAATGACGGTATATTCTTGTTTAACTCTTTTAATTCACCCATGACATTTTCAGAAATTACTGAGATCTCACTACCGGTATCAATTAAAGTTTTATAATTCTTACCTTCAATGTTAATCGTCACCTCAGTTAATCCTGCTCTGCGTTCCATCACCTTGTTCTCCTCTTCTTCTAACAGTTCCTTCGCCATGTCCATCTTGATAACGTTGTTATGGTATCCGTTGATTATTTGGACCCTCCTGTTTTCCGTAGACAATGGTTGGGCCCGCTTCTCCATTGTCCTACCTAGTTTTCCGTGGAGGGACCCGCCACAGCTGGATGATTTCCCCCTCTCCCTCTGTTATAATGTCCTCCTCCTCTCGGCGCTCCTCTATGAAATTCTCCTCCTCTCGACTGTTGATTTGGTGGTGGGTTTGCTCGCTCGTTCCTGGCGCACTCCCTGTTCCGATGACATCTGAAACAATTTGTTCTATTAGCATAATTGTCGGTTTCACAGGTTCTACACTGCCAACTCTCGCCCCTATCAAAACTTCCTCCCCGCGCTCCTCTATGAAAACTCTGTGTACCCCTGTTCTGATGGTAATTATTATTATTATTATGGTGTGGTACTACTGGTGTGTTTGGACGTCGTCCTGTGTCGCGTTCCCCTATATTCTGCAGCACGTCTAACATGCTCTCTAATTCATTAATATTTGTAATCTCTCTAGTCGTTAACGTGATTTGCACCTCTCTGGGCAGGTGTTTGCTAATATGTCTTACAAATGACCGGAATGGTAACGGTGGTTCTAGATACTTAGCTTCGTTATATATCATCATCACATATATGGTTAGGTGGTTATTACTCCTACCAAAATTCCCAGTACCCATTATTTTACTTCTTAAGATTTCTTGGTCTTCTTCTGACCAATATTTGTTTCGAAAAGCTACCTCAAAATCTTCGTAACTATCCCATTCGGTATGGTGTACTTCCGACCATATCTCGGCACTACCTTTAAAACATTTGATAATCTTCAGCAATTTAACCTCCCAGCTACTACTATTAAACCGATTAAACTCCCTAACCCTATTTAAAAATTGCATTGGATGCACTCTACGATTGTCACAATTAAAAGTTTCTAATTCTACTTCATTATTTGTGTCTCGTGTCATAAGGTTCAGTAACATTGTTTACATTTTGATTTTTCACTAAACTTAATTCATCTCTCATACTACTAATGTTTTGTTCAAGTGAATATAATTTTTTGTCATTACTATATTCAGACTGTGTGTTATTTTTTGCTATTACTTCAATAGATTCATTTACTGCTTGTATTTCTGTCTTATAATTACTTTCTATTTCATTTATTTTAGAGTCTATCTTATTTTGGTGTTCATCAATATTCTGACTAAATTTTTCAATTGTCATTACTACGCTACTCAACTTACATTCAGTTTCAATATTACATTTAATAATTTTGGATTCTATGTCATTGTTATACTCATTCATTGAATTTATTAATATTTCATTATTTTCATTGATTTGCTTCTCAACTCTATCTATCTGGCTATCTATTTCATTAAATTTGACCTCTATCTTTTGTATTGAATCATCTAACTTGGTCTCTACCTGGTTGATTTTACCAGTAAACTCTACTTTAGTACTTTCACAATGTCTATTAATTTCTTTAATTTGGTTTGTTAATTCATCGAATTTACTGTCAAAACTATTCTTTTGAACATCGAACTTCTCATTCTGTATATTAAATTTAACGTCAGAATCACTTTTTATTTCGTTAATTTGGTTTTTTAATTCATCGAATTGACTGCCAAAACTATTCTTTTGAATATCAAATTTACTGTTCATTTTCTCGAACTGCTTTAATATAACACTCATCATATCATTTTCTACTTGTTTACATTTTGTTGAGATTGGAGTCGATAGATTACTCGAGTCGTCTATAGCTGATTCAGTTAGGCTGAATTCTTTTGATTGATTTACTGGGGTTGAATGAACCCCTGGTTCTTCCACACTAGCCGACTCGTTCATTTCAACTGCAACCTCGTTATTATCTGCCATTTTCTTAAGATCTTTTAAATATATTTCTTTGTAAAATATTATTACATGTAACACATACTTATAAAAAAATATATATATTCTACTTACCCATACTATAAAAACATGACATAACCTTATTCTATACGTCTATTTTACGTATGCAAAAAAAAAAATTTATTTTACCTCAACAACCATTCTGTTCTCCCAAGTACGCCGTATTTTATATGAATGTATTTATATAAAATTGTCCCTGTTCCAGAAGCCAATTGTACAGTATTAAACAAATTGATATTAAATAAATATAATTGAACTGTATACTGTATTCAATGTTTATTGTCGGGCGCCATCTTTACTGCCAACTGTAAAGAAAAAATATACGTACTTACCATGTTTGGGTTCTCTTCGGCGAACAGGAAATCAGAATGGTTGTCCAAAATAAAGAACTTTATATGGTTTACCCTGACTTAAAATTTATTGACAATTAGATATTCAAACATTTAGATTTATTAACATTTAACTTTAAAAGATCGCAAACAAACTACCTCTTTATCTCCTTCATCTGTTACACAATTCTCATTCTAACAAAGCTCACATGAAAGTAAAATTTGAAACATAGTTAATTAACATAATTAACCTATTAAGATATTAAGTATAAATCATTATACTTATAAATCAAAGTATAAACGCAAACCAGCCTTCTTAATTTAAATACATTCTCACGTACACACGCAACACACACACCAAGTTACTTTAGAGATCTCTCATTTTTATATTTGATTAAAATTTATTTCCCCCATTACTTAATTTTGAAAAACGAAAACTTTGTTCAAATTTTTAAAAAAATGGCTATGATGCATGGCTACTTAGCTGTTCTGTCGAGTTGGTGGCGTCACACTTTTACACATTGTTCAGTTTAAAAAAATAATTATTTCCGGAAAAAGATAAAACTGTTGTACTGAAAAGAAAAACTGCTAGTTATTTTTTACATTTTTTCGTCACATTTATATTTTGTCTGCGGGCCCGCACTTACGTTTCGAAACTTTTACATGTAACTCGCGCGAGTGATGAGATGAGACTGGGGGAGAGCTACAGGCGCTAATTTGTGAAGTCGCCGTTGTTGTACGACCAACTCTTATTGTTTTTAAAGTTTATATCACTCCGCCAGCAAACTACTTTCGTTTGCTGAGTGTCTGACGAAACTGGTGACACACCTCGTTATGTAATGCGCTGACGCAACACATCGCCTGATCGTCCGTTATATAATTTGTTGACAAATTTGTTGTGTCCTTGAACTGACTTTGGCACAGTTAGTCGGTTATTGAATCTGTTCATATAAAATATTATTAAATAATTCTGCATTCAACGCCTCAAGCAGTGCAGCCACCGTCGCGATCGCTCCAAATAGCAAATTTACCTACGTTTTTCCCTATCATAACAAATGTTATTTACTATCATAAAAAAAAATTACAAATTTTGTTATATTGCCTCAGGTAGGCCCAAAATGCCCCGCTACATGAGGTCAGTTCACTTTCTGTCAGCTATTTTATCATATCTGCCGTTTTGTTCTTTACTTCACCAAGAGGTTCAAAACATGTTACTTTAAGCACAGATTTTACTTTAATGGAAAGGAAAAGGTCACATGGTTCAAATATGGTGAACATGGAGGATGTTCCAGTGTAGTAATGCATTTAATGGTCACAAATTGCTTCACAGAAAGGGCTGTGTGAACAGATGCATTATCCTGATGAAAGTGAAACTATTTTTCTATAATTATGGTGTTTTTTTTCTGACTATTTCAGCTGTATCACAACATCTTTATAATAATGCTGGTTCACTGTTGTGCATACTGGAATCCATTCCTCCAAAAATTATGCCCTTGACATCAAAAAGCACAATGATCATGGTTTTAAATTTAAACTTACTTTGACGCCTTTTTTTGATTTTCATGATGAAGGTGTTTTCCAAAACTGTTGTTTTGTCTCATGATCCAGGTTTGTCACAAGTGATGATTTTTGGAAAAAGATTGTGGTCAGCATCAAGTTGCTGCAGCACATCACAAATTTCCTTGTGGTGTCTTTGTCTTTTTTTTTTTACTTTAGTGTGAGAACACAAAGGACCATCTTGGCACAAACTTGTTTCTTGTTGAGATGCTCAAGCAAAATTTTTCATGTCTTTGTCAACGTTCATGGCTTCAGCTATCATTTGGACACTTAGTCAGTTGTCTTCTCCAACAGTCTGGTTAATTTCTCTACATTTTCTTCGACTCTTGAACTTGGAATGTCATACAGGGAGTTCATTGTCTTCTACATTCTGACGTCCTTCACTGAATGTTTTCGTGATGAGCCAGCCTCAGTAAGTATTTGAAAACATTCCATTGATGTTTTGTTAAAGTTTACTAAAAGTTTCAAATCGATACACTGCTCAACTTTTAAACAGCGTTATTCCTGCACACAACAGAAAACACAGGTGTACTGAAAGATTACCTCACATTCAGTTGAACAGCCGAGACTGTTGATATTTGTCATGCGGTATCTGACAAAGGGTTCACAGTTACATATCGTGGCATTCTCTAAGAGGTAGAAACACAGTATTGTTATTTAGTAGACACACCTTATATGTCATGAAAAAAATAAATAAATTCAGCAACATGAAGTAGATTAATGTATGAAGGTAATTCACATAGACAACTCAAATAAAATCAAGAAAACTGAAATTATTATGTTTGTTTTTTCACAAATAAAATATTTTTCATTTTATTGCCAATCAAATCTTTGGTGTCTTCCAAAAATGTTAGAAATGTGTCTTCCGGAATAAATATGTTCAGACATTGGTCATATGTCAAATATATTTCAGCCATTATATTAAAATACCAGTAATGTAAATAGATCTGTTACAAGGGTGGATCAAATATAAACTGGATTAAAAAAAAAATTGTATTGATTCATTAAAAAAAAACGATATAATTTTTCTACATAATCTTGTGATTTGTTATAGTACGGGACTTATCATAATAAGCTTCGAGGTTACGCAGTAGTAACAGCTCTTCCCTGCCCTTCGCCCTCCAGTGTTGTCGCATGTTACACGTGGTTATGCGTAGGCAAAGGCGGGGAGGGGAGGTATGTTGGCAATACATGGCAATATCACTGTGGCCTCGAAGCTTTTTGTGATACGTGTCACATAATAACACATTTTTCCCAATGAATTGGGATTTTTGTTTGTTCCTTCCTTGAAGAAAAAAGAGGTGGATGTTTGAAGCCAATTGCGTACTGACTCCTCTACCCCACTATCATCATCAAATTGCTGTCTTCCCATCATTCCTTTAAGTTGTCCAAAGAAATAGTAATTGTCCTCCAGCTTGTCCTCCTTGGGCCATCCAGCTTCTCACGTGTTAGAGTGCAGTGCGTCTTGCGTTGTTGTGAAGGAGAGTGATGTCATGCATTTCGCCAATGTCATTTGTTGCAGTAGGCAATTTTTGCATCTTTCAGAAGCTTGGAATAATAGACAGCATTCACTATTCTTTGTTCATGAAAAAAATCTGTCAACAGAATGCCTGTGGATTCCCCCCAAAAATGGTCGCAAGGACCTTTCCAGCTGTCAAGCATGTTTTGGCCTTGACTGGGGGAGATTCTCCTTTCTTCCACCACTCTATGCTTAGCTTGTTTTGATTCAGAGGTGTAGTGATGGACCCATATTTCATCACAAGTGAGATTATGGTGCAAAAAATCTTCCCCTTCCTCCTCATAGCAAGTCAGGAGGCTTTCACGAACACATTTTTGTTCCTGGATAATAACCCACCTTGTAAAGGTACTGATTTTTTACCATTTATTAAATCTTACCATCAGAAGATTCCAGTATTATAATAATAATACTTACTGCTCACTGCTGCCAGAATTTCACTTACCGTCATAATCCCATTAAACTTACCTTATTAAACTGCCCAGGTCGCCACGATATTTTAAGGTTGAATATCGAAACCTTTATACTCTTGCCCTTATAAAAATCCCGCTATCTAACTACCCTTAACACTCAGAAAATCCCAAAGAACGTTAGGCGAGGTTTTCAGCACAGAATAGGAAATGGTTATGGCATAATAATTTACAGTTAACACATATTTAAGTGAAATCAAATACTATTTTATTTTATATTTCTTTCTATATATATATTTTTTTATTACTTCTCTTTGTACCAGTACTTTGATCTTTTTCACACACACACACACACACACACACACACACACACACACACACACACACACACACACACACACACACACACACACACACACACACACACACACACACACACACACACACACACACACACACACACACACTCTCTCTCTCTCTCTCTCTCTCTCTCTCTCTCTCTCTCTCTCTCTCTCTCTCTCTCTCTCTCTCTCTCTCTCTCTCTCTCATTCTTTACAATTTTGAAGAAAGTCCCCGATTAATAGAGCTCTTTAATTTATTATTTGCTTTAAAACTTTGGCCAACTAAATAAACTGTACTTAACTTCTCATGTTATCCAAATTGTTACACCATCACGCCGTTCACTTTCACTTTTATTGGCAATTTGACTACCTTCGATTGTTATTAACTTTTCGTTGCTGTTTTGTCTCACTGTTTAAAATTGCTGTAACTTTTAATATTTTCTGGTAGGCCTACTTAATACTTAATACTTTTTTGGCCTACCAGGGACTCATCCGAGGCTACTGTATAAAGTTTTACTTATTGAACTGTATGCTGCTTCTGTCTGATGCTGACACTAGTGAAGAACTCTGCTTACCGTGATTCACAAAGACTGCTGCTGGGGCTATTACGTAATATGTCTAGTCTGGCTGTCTATACATCAGTTGTTTATGCTAACAGTGTATGTTGCACTGGGGCACCTCACAGGTGGATACTGACAATTAAAAATTAAAACTGGATTGAAATTAAAACAGGGGGAGCACACAATTCTGTACGGGCGCCACTGAAACTATATATTTAGTGCAAATAATAAACTACTCTCGTGTCCCTGTTCAGGCCCCACTGAAACTATATTAGTTATATCAAATAATAAAACTCTTCGAGTCCCTAGTTCGGGGCCACTGAAACTATATAAGTTCTATGCAAATATAAAATACTCTTACCTTTGGGTTCCTCTCCAAGGTTTTACAGACGAACACAGCTGCAGAAAGGATTATTTGAGATAGACGGTACTAATATAAATATGCAGTTTATATTTGAACAAATAGTGTCTGGTTTATTGTACAAATTAATTATTTCATTTTACTTTGATGTCAATAAAAGTTCTAATTTCTTTTAGGGTATTTAAATATAATCTTCATTAGTAACATAAACATGTCTTAATACGACATTTCTTAGACTACGACAAATTATTTATATTTTTTTATGAACCAATACGTTTTATTTTTTCTTGTTTAATTTATATCTTTTCCCGTAGAGATCTCTGTTATATAAAGTTACATTTTAAATTCTTCTTTTATAGTGAGCAATCACCATTTAGTTTAAATTGGTGTTAATATAAATATTCAGTGTTTTAGTTACCCATCCGCTGCGTGTTCATATGTTTGGTTGCACAAACTCGGGTTAATCACTTTCTTCGTTCTAACGTACTCCGACACTCGTTTATTGAGTTTAGTTGTAGTTTCTTTTATCACATTTTATTTACTTTGATTTAATATCCGTACACATTATAATATAATACTATAATACTTATAACTAATTTACCTCAAGATATACTTTTTTCCTTTAGGAACATGTTTCGGGAGATCTTGTTCTCCCATCTTCAGCCTTCGCCATCTTGTTTCTGGTGCAGTATTTGTGTGTTGGCTTCTGGATGTTATTAAGGTGGTTTGTTGGTCTTTGGTCCTTCAAAGTTGCATTATTGTGTGTGGTTGTGGTATCTGTTTTTGTATTTTGTGTATTTTCGATGTTGAGTGCTTTGAATATTGTGTCATGTTTTGTATTGATTTGTATTTGTTCTGGTATTAATTTGTTTTGTGTTTTATGTTTGTAAATTTGCAAATTTTCCCAGATTTACAAACATAAAACACAAAACAAATTAATACCAGAACAAATACAAATCAATACAAAACATGACACAATATTCAAAGCACTCAACATCGAAAATACACAAAATACAAAAACAGATACCACAACCACACACAATAATGCAACTTTGAAGGACCAAAGACCAACAAACCACCTTAATAACATCCAGAAGCCAACACACAAATACTGCACCAGAAACAAGATGGCGAAGGCTGAAGATGGGAGAACAAGATCTCCCGAAACATGTTCCTAAAGGAAAAAAGTATATCTTGAGGTAAATTAGTTATAAGTATTATAGTATTATATACATCAAGAAACGGACTGTAGCAGAAAGTGATGAAACATTATAATATATATTGTAACCACCAGTTCTTTGATGTTTTGTTATTAATTATATTTGAGAAGTTTGAAAGGCCCCACTATTGGATTCACCTATTTGTAATCTAAAAGATTACGTTATATTTGTAATATGTTATTGCAGATGAGATCTCCTGCAAATCAATGTTAATTTATAAAAACAATTATTTATTATATAGTTGATATGATTCGTTTATCGAACATAGACCTGTGTTAAGTGGTTATTAAGTGTTTTGCCAGAGAAAAAGCGCTATATTACAGTTATTACGGTGAATAATTTAGTAATTTTCTCCAACCCTAGTCAGTCTGTATTATTTAAATTGGACAAAGAGTGGCGCAGAGAATAAGTTAGTTCTCTCTTCTCCCGTATTCACCAGCTGTCTGCAACGAGCGCTGTGGTGGGCGATTAATACGTTATTCTAGGTTAAGTCGTTCCACTTTAGGTTTTCATCGCTTTCTTTCTCTGTAAATTACACCCTATTGAAATACAATAATTATTCTACAATAACACAAACTCGTCAAATACAATAAGGGTTTTTTATTTTATGTAAGTTTCCAATTCCAACAGTTTCCTTCTCCAGTGATTAATACATCATGTCGATCGCACAATATAGGATCGATTCGTTATTTAACTTGTGGTTTGTTACAATTTGATTATAATTATATTTTATTCTTTTTTTTTATCTCTTATCTCAGGGTATGGTTAATTCTTTTAATGATTAGTAAGGCCAGGTAATGCAAAATTAAGGTTACTAAGTATTACAATTGTTATTAACTCTTAATATATAAAATTAAATATAAGCAGGTTTGTTACCAAACTGGGAACGATACTTAAGGTGGCCGTGTCTGTTTACAACGGAGTGAAAACGGAATGGTTATGCTACTCTTGACCAAAAACAGCGTCCAGATTCTCAATAAAGGTTTAGATGTGATGTCCCGGAGTGTAATAGAAGTTCAGTTCTGGTCTTCGTTCTTCTTCACGATCCTAGTAGTTGCCGGTCCCAATTGAATTGGTGTAGTATTACGACTTCGTTTGTTTATTGAAAGTGAGGTTTGGTACTTCGATACAAAAGTTCTTTGTGTATTTTTTTATTTATATTTTAATTAATTTTGACTTCTTCTGCTGTGGATCATCTTTGTTTAATGGTAAATCATTTTCATCATCATTCTTTTACTGGAAATAGGTCGAATGAGTATTTATTAATTCAGTGAACTTTAAGGATGTGTAGAATTATATTTACTGAGATATAGTTTCAGGAGTTATTACTCAGTTCTTTTTAAATGGATTTCTTTAATCAAATTTAATTTGTTTAAATTTGATTTATTTTATTTGGTTCTCTTTTTTAAATTTGTCTGCTGAACTTTACCCAATAGCATATAACAATTGAATGTTGAAATCAACAACATTTCTTGCATTTCTGTTACCCTAACAACCATTACTTTTTCTGTCATTGGATAATATTTGATATCCTAGAGCCAGAATTAGAAAATATTACTACTCTTATTTAATAAAATACTCCCTGCTTGGAATTACAGTAAATTACATAAAACTTTCACTTAATCTGCCTGATTAAATCATATACATTTTACTACATTTTCATCTGAATGGACTTATTAAAAAAAGTATTAATTTCCTTTTACAAATACTAAATTTAGGCCTATTGGTTTTATTACACATGTTATAATCTTTTTTTGTTTTTAATTTAATTTTTCTTACCTGACCTACTGTACAAAGAGTCACTGGCTCATGGCCAATTATTACAATTTTAAATTCCTGATTTCATTTTATTATTATTATTGAGTTTATCATAGAAACCTTCATCGATTTTTAACATCATTATAATGACCACTAGACAATTTATTTACAATTATTGTCTTCCTGCCAAGTTTACAAATATTTTCTAAGACATCTTCATTAATTATTTAAAGTAAATGCCTTTAATATGATACCATACATAATAAACACACTTGTATTTAATTACTTAAATACAAGTTTAACATGAATGAACTGAGTACCCATTACTTAGTACTTCCTTAAAGTAATGGCTCCACACCTACTACATACAAAATACAAAATAAATATCATGTAAACTCAATATCATGATAAAGCACAACAACAGGTACATCTTTATAAAACATTAAATATTAATTAAACAGTTTATTATATTCGAACTCATCCACAGTAAACTCATCTCACTATACACTGTGTTTATAGTTTACATCTTACTCTAATCACTCCATATTTTATAATTGGCTACATTTTACTAATTTATTACTTAGTAACCTTACTAGAGTCAGCTGCATGGAAGTAGTATCGTCAAGGTCACTCACTTTCACTGCTTCTCCCTGTCACCTCCACGCCCCTCGCCCAGCGTTGTTGCCGGCTAGTACAGTGTGTAGCGTTTTAGCAGTGTTACGAAAACAAATTTCATACATCCACATTATATTCTTCGTTTCAAATTTATTTATGCGTATCGCGTTTTATCAGGAATAATTAGTTGTGGGTAACACTAGTCAGTTAAATTCTGGGCGCCAGTATTTGAGCTCTAAAAATTTGTGTGAGTCGGCAACATATTTTTTGTTGTCGCGTAAATATCTACAGAATTTCTATCTTTGCGTTTCTTCTGTTTCTTTGGCTTTTTTTTTGTTACGATTTGCAGTTCTCTGAAACTACTATTTATACTGCGCTGGTTTTTCTTATGTTAGAATCTAAACCTTTTAGCAATACACACCCTAACTTTACGAAGTACCATTAGGTCAGTTATTTTGTGATTTCCGTACAGTGCACTTACTTATTAAAGTTTTACTGTTTTCTTCATGGGCGGTTATCCTACAGACTGACAGTTGTCTGAGAACGCTGACCTTGCCTGCTGTTGTCGCTTTAATTTTTTCATACTCACGGTCTTTTCCCTTTTGTAAATGAATCTGTTTTTGTTCTCTACACGGTCATTCCTAAGCCATATGGTTCGGAAGTTCTGTTAGGTATATGTACACATTTGGTATGCGCATTGCGTATACCCTGTCGGCATGTCTTTTCGGTAAATATTGCTGTCTGACACTTTTATGAATGCCTTTGTCATTTTATAATCCCCTCAAAAATGTGTATGTTTACTGCCCTCGCTACTACCTTTCTTCCGTTGCACAAAGATAAATAGGACTGAGCAATTTCTGTAAACAAAATTGTCGCTGTTGTGACAAAAGCCAATCCCATTTCAGTTACAGTACCCCATTCCAAGTAGGTTGGGTGGACGAGGTGAGGAAGAGACGAACATCCAAAATATTTATCGTCCTTAGTATTGTTGACAGACATTTTGTGCGTTTCATGTGAACGGTTGACGTCTTTATTGTAGACAGTGTGTGTATTAGTTTATTTCAATAATTTGTATTTATTATGAGTGATATTGAGGAACAGTATCCTACATTTAGTTCGAATACAAGCAGCGGTGGTGTACGTGCGGGCCGAGAGGACATTAGAAAACAAAGTAAAGTCATCATAGCAAACGTTTACAAGTTTTTTAAAAATCTTGCGTATAATGAAGAAGCCAGGAGGAACATAAACTTTGCACAAGTTCGAAAATTGACAGCGGAAGCTTGTGGCATTTCTGAACAGTCGGTGCAACGTATTAGCAATACCGTTGCTTCGGCAGATGATCAAGGCGTGAGTGTTGTGTTCAGTTCTCCAAGGAAAGGGTATAAACGGGAACACAAAAACACTGAACTGGACGATTTTAATAAACAAATAGTCCGCAGGACCGTACTAGAATATTACGACCAAGGGGAATACCCCACTGCAAGCAAAATTCGAGCTGATCTCTGTCAGAAAATCAATTATTCTGGTTCAGAAGCCTCCGTACTTCGCCTTCTGAAAGTGCTTGGTTTTAAATTTAAGAAGTGCAACGATGGATGAAAATTTTTAATGGAGCGCAGAGACATTGCTGCCTTGAGAGCGAAGTTTTTGAGAACCATGCATATACATCGTACGGAGGACAACAGGCCTATAATTTATTTGGATGAAACCTGGATATCACAGAATCATACGAATAAATACATCTGGCAAGACTCCAGAGGGAACGGTGGGCTGAAAGTACCTACTGGTAGAGGTGGCCGGCTGATTATTGCACATGCTGGATCCGCAAGTACAGGTTTCATAGCAGGTGCCAAACTTGTCTTTCGTGGCAGTAAGCATTCAGCTGCATCTGACTACCACACAGAAATGAATGCTGAAGTTTTTAAGACCTGGTTTGTTGGTATGTTGCGCTCCTTGGAAGAAGGCTGTGTCATCGTGATGGATAATGCCAGCTATCATTCTGTACAAATAGATAAACCACCATGTTCAAACTGGCGTAAAGCGGATATCATGGAGTGGCTGCGTAAGAAGAGAATTTCATTTTCCACAGCTGAAACCAGGGATGAACTTCTTTCTAAAGAAGAGATCCGAACGGCCAAGAAGACGTACGAATTGGATCAACTGGCAAATGAAATGGGACATACAGTAGTGCGCCTGCCACCATATCATTGTCAGTATAATCCGATCGAGCTGATATGGGCCCAAGTTAAACGGTATGTTGCAAACAAGAATACTACTTTCAGATTGGCCGATATTGAACAACTTGCACACGAAGCTTTGGACAGGATAACTCAGGAAGACTGGGAGAAGTGCGTAAGACATGCGGAGGCACTACAAGAAGCCGATTACTCAAAGCAGTGCACGAGAGACACCACAGTGGAGCCCTTCATCATACACTTACGTGTGAGTAGTGACAGCGAACCTGAGTCCAGTGAATCCGAAGACGAATAAGGCAGGAGTGTTAAAAAGTGTATATAGGTGGTAAACGTGTCTATAGCGAAGCGTAGTATTTTCTATTTTTATTGAAACATAAAAAACCGTGTGTGCGTGTTTTCTTCAGGAGTGTTATGAATGTGCTCTGTGCTATCACTTTGCAAAGTGATAATTGTGTGACTAACCCTATTTAAGGTGAGTTTTTCAACATACTGCTTATTTATAATAGTCATAAGGAATTCTATAGTTCATAAAATAAGGAAAATTTTAATTATAAAATTAGTAAGGACAATGCATAAAATATAGAATTATAAATTTAAATTCTATATTTAAAGATTTAAGTTAAAATATATATATATGTATATATATATAAATAAATAAGGAATTTTAAATTTATTTCATGAGACATTTGTATTTGTTGTTTATAAAATTATCCTTATTTTCTTAAGAAATCCAATTCGTTTCACGTTTATACATACCATTATTTTTATGCTACTTGTGCATGTAACATCTTATAGTATAGTTCTAATTTTTTTACTTAATTAATAAGCAGCGCAGGAAATAAAAATAGAATATTTTTCTGAGTCACGAATAGTGCGGTGTCTTCAATAATTAAATGGGGCAAGCTTAAGACACAGGATGCGTATAAAATTCGTTCAAACAAACTATAGCTGACGCGTCGAATTGAATGTTATGTATAAGATACGGAAATTAATTGTTAATTAATTATTAACAATATATTAATTGTGATGTAATTATTATTAAGAATTATTGACAATGTAACAATGTACTCTAATGCATGTATTACAAACTTTCTCACTTTGTTATATTCTTTACATTAAGTAGGCTTACTTACTAGTGTAGCATTTTTCGGAAGAAAGGGAAACTGTTGCTTAGTGGCAACGCTGTAAGTAAGCGGTGTGACCTTGACGATACTAGTTCCATGCAGCTGACTCTAGGCACCTTCAATGCATTTTTTATGTGAGATTGGCCCTCTTGTATTTAATTATGACATACTTTGGGCATTGTTTTAAGTCATGTGGACAAAGTTTTTATGTAACGTCGGGAACCTCAACTTTGTTACGTTACATAATACTCCCCCTCCGAAAGAAGTTTATTTTGGCTGAATAAAGTTTCTTATAGTTTCTTCATGCTTTGGAATATTTATTTAATAAAATTATTAAGTTATAATGGCTTCAGTTTTTCATTGTTTCTGTGTTAATCCGCAATTCAATGGGTTCTTTGGGATTTATTTTCTCTTTCTATTCTTTAAACTTTTAATTGCACCGGAAAACTGTGTTGATACTCATTGTGTATCTGGTCATTAATTCTATACTGGTACCTCCCTCAGTTGTAGACCTGTCCTTTTCTCTGGAACTCATAACTTCTTCTAGCTTTTTACGCTATCATTTCTTATTATCATTTTTATATTTAATTACCTCTCTTGGTGTATAATCCCTAAAATACTATATTTCCCTAACATTTTTCCCTAATATCATAGCTTGTACGGAATCAGAGGGGCACTATTGGCTTCCATTACTCTGCCGTTTCCCTAACTATATCTTCTGAGATCAGAGGAACTTCATCTCTGTCCAGAAAAAAAAATAAAAGTTGCACTATCACAACACAATACACATAATTATTATCTATAAGGTAGCTCCTTCGCTACAAACTTATATTCAAGGGATGATTACTATTATTTCTGAGGTATCCTAATACTTTTCTTAAATTATTTATCTCGTTGTTCTGTAGTTCCATTTATCATATTCACCAGTATTGTAGTTAAAACTGTTCAATATTCATTTTAAATTCTTCTTAGTTCCGTGCTGTCAATTAATTATTCTTTAGCATATGTATTTTACTATTTTTAATTCACTCCCATTTACTTCTGCAATTAAACACTGAATCTCCTCCTTATCATAAATTGTATGGCATATTCTTCCTTCATCTAACTCATTTCTAACCCTTCTTTCTCTTCTTTCATGTTTATTAGTTTAAAATAATTTCTTCTGAATGATATAGTAAGGTGTTCTTACTTATTTTTAAATTTTTTGGTTTTTAAAATCGATTCCACATAAATTCTCTGAAGTATCGTATAATCAGTTTATTTCATTTAATAGTTGGTTTAATATATTTTAATTAGTTTCTCATTATTTTCCTTGGATTTGCTTGATCCTGTATCCATAAAATCCGTCCCTTTTTTCTATATTCTGTTTGGAATCTGTTTAACCATGGTCCATTGTTTCCTCAGCACTGATTGTTCGGATTTCTCTAGCGTATAGAATTATTTCCGTCCTTGTGACATGTCTCACTATTATCTGGTTCTTCCATCTTGTCGCTATAAAATTTTCATTTATGTTCAAGTTTACCATCGTCTTTCGAACTGATTCTTCCGTATTGTTACTTAATCGTTCAAATGGTTCATACATAATCTCCAGAAGTCCTCCATGCTCCTCGGTTAGTTTTGGCTTTTTCAGTCGTTCCAATCCATCTGGGAATTCAATTGTGGTTCGTTTAGAGTTTCTTAATTGCCTTACTTCTCTGTGTTCCGTAATTGGTATATTATGTATCTTAATTAATCCCCTTTTAATCATCTCCAATCCTTCCCGTGTATTCATTAATTTCCTTTGACGTTTCTGCGTTATTTTCATTGTCTTCATTTCATTGTTAACCCGTTCTATTCTTCCGGCTATGTTGATTCGTACTTCGTTTAAATTTTCTTGGGTTTTCGCTTGTACCTCCATTATTCCAACTTTGTTATTATTTTCTAGCTGATCTATTTTGGCCTCTACTTCCACTCTGAGTTGTATGATGGTTTCATCCGTCTTTTCTAGACCTACCTTTGTATCGGCTATCTGCTGTCCAACTTCCTCCATACACTTGTCCCTCCTCTGGCTAAGTGTCTTACTGACGTATTCTATCTTCTCATTGAGAGTTTCCCTTAACTCCTTGTTAGAGTTCTCAATTTTCTTATTAATTTGCTTAAAACCTTCCTTAATACCCTCTTTAATGCTGTCCATTTTTTCATTCATCTGTCTTAAACTTTCTTCATTTCATTCAAACTTTTCGTTTTGTTTTCTAAATTTCTCATTATTTTCTTCTTTATTCTGGTCAAATCTTTCCTCCATTCGTTTAAAATTTTCATTATTTTGTTTAAATTTCTCGCTCAAGGTTTCATTTTGTTTCCTTGAGTTTTCATCTATTTTGTCATTTGTTTGTTTATTGCTTTCCTTAATGCTATCCATTTTCTCCATCATTAGCCTCATCATTTCTTGCCAATCTGGTTCTCTTCTGGCTTCCGCTTTATCTGGTTGGTCCCCTTGGGCATCCTCTTTATCACCCGCCGGTTGTTCCATTTCGGTGTCTGTAACTACCTCTGCTTCTTCTTCCCGTCTGTCTTCTTCCGTTTCCTAGTCCTTCGCAATCCTTTTAGAAACACCTCTTGTATGTATTCCTGCGCCTCTAATAGTTGCCTGCTCCAGTTAAGTAATATCGATATGGTCGAATTTTTTACTTAACTAAAGCTTACTCGTTGAGCGCCAATATGTAACCACCCAGTATTCGATGTTTCGTTATTAATTATATTTGAGAAGTTTGAAAGACCCCACTGTTGGATTCACCTATTTGTAATCTAAAAGATTACGTTATATTTGTAATATGTTATTGCAGATGAGATCTCCTGCAAATCAATGTTAATTTATAAAAACAATTATTTATTATATAGTTGATATGATTCGTTTATCGAACATAGACCCGTGTTAAGTGGTTATTAAGTGTTTTGCCAGAGAAAAAGCGCTATATTACAGTTATTACGGTGAATAATTTAGTAATTTTCTCCAACCCTAGTCAGTCTGTATTATTTAAATTGGACAAAGAGTGGCGCAGAGAATAAGTTAGTTCTCTCTTCTCCCGTATTCACCAGCTGTCTGCAACGAGCGCTGTGGTGGGCGATTAATACGTTATTCTAGGTTAAGTCGTTCCACTTTAGGTTTTGATCGCTTTCTTTCTCTGTAAATTACACCCTATTGAAATACAATAATTATTCTACAATAACACAAACTCGTCAAATACAATAAGGGTTTTTTATTTTATGTAAGTTTCCAATTCCAACAGTTTCCTTCTCCAGTGATTAATACATCATGTCGATCGCACAATATAGGATCGATTCGTTATTTAACTTGTGGTTTGTTACAATTTGATTATAATTATATTTTATTATTTTTTTTTTATCTCTTATCTCAGGGTATGGTTAATTCTTTTAATGATTAGTAAGGCCAGGTAATGCAAAATTAAGGTTACTAAGTATTACAATTGTTATTAACTCTTAATATATAAAATTAAATATAAGCAGGTTTGTTACCAAACTGGGAATGATACTTAAGGTGGCCGTGTCTGTTTACAACGGAGTGAAAACGGAATGGTTATGCTACTCTTGACCAAAAACAGCGTCCAGATTCTCAATAAAGGTTTAGATGTGATGTCCCGGAGTGTAATAGAAGTTCAGTTCTGGTCTTCGTTCTTCTTCACGATCCTAGTAGTTGCCGGTCCCAATGGAATTGGTGTAGTATTACGACTTCGTTTGTTTATTGAAAGTGAGGTTTGGTACTTCGATACAAAAGTTCTTTGTGTATTTTTTTATTTATATTTTAATTAATTTTGACTTCTTCTGCTGTGGATCATCTTTGTTTAATGGTAAATCATTTTCATCATCATTCTTTTACTGGAAATAGGTCGAATGAGTATTTATTAATTCAGTGAACTTTAAGGATGTGTAGAATTATATTTACTGAGATATAGTTTCAGGAGTTATTACTCAGTTCTTTTTAAATGGATTTCTTTAATCAAATTTAATTTGTTTAAATTTGATTTATTTTATTTGGTTCTCTTTTTTAAATTTGTCTGCTGAACTTTACCCAATAGCATATAACAATTGAATGTTGAAATCAACAACATTTCTTGCATTTCTGTTACCCTAACAACCATTACTTTTTCTGTCATTGGATAATATTTGATATCCTAGAGCCAGAATTAGAAAATATTACTATTGGTTTTATTGGTTTCCTATTGGAATTGGTTTTATTACACATGTTATAATCTTTTTTTGTTTTTAATTTAATTTTTCTTACCTGACCTACTGTACAAAGAGTCACTGGCTCATGGCCAATTATTACAATTTTAAATTCCTGATTTCATTTTATTATTATTATTGAGTTTATCATAGAACCCTTCATCGATTTTTAACATCATTATAATGACCACTAGACAATTTATTTACAATTATTGTCTTCCTGCCAAGTTTACAAATATTTTCTAAGACATCTTCATTAATTATTTAAAGTAAATACCTTTAACATGATACCATACATAATAAACACACTTGTATTTAATTACTTAAATACAAGTTTAACATGAATGAACTGAGTACCCATTACTTAGTACTTCCTTAAAGTATTGGCTCCACACCTACTA
Organism: Magicicada septendecula; assembly: GCA_034769895.1. NCBI lineage: Eukaryota > Metazoa > Arthropoda > Insecta > Hemiptera > Cicadidae > Magicicada > Magicicada septendecula. The sequence continues at coordinate 81,841,634 of CM068369.1, forward strand.
CATACAAAATACAAAATAAATATCATGTAAACTCAATATCATGATAAAGCACAATAACAGGTACATCTTTATAAAACATTAAATATTAATTAAACAGTTTATTATATTCGAACTCATCCACAGTAAACTCATCTCACTAGACACTGTGTTTATAGTTTACATCTTACTCTAATCACTCCATATTTTATAATTGGCTACATTTTACTAATTTATTACTTAGTAACCTTACTAGGTACCTTCAATGCATTTTTTATGTGAGATTGGCCCTCTTGTATTTAATTATGACATACTTTGGGCATTGTTTTAAGTCATGTGGACAAAGTTTTTATGTAACATCGGGAACCTCAACTTTGTTACGTTACAATATGTGTATAGTCGGCTGACTTTTACTTGTTCGAACACTTAGATGTTTCTCCTTTTTCTGGCCGCGCTATTGTTTATGCACTGTTAGTTGTCCATGATAGGCCTACTTTAATTTCGGCCTATCTTACATTCCCGAGGCCACCGTTTAAAAATGTTAAGGTAAAGGTACTGATTTTTTACCATTTATTAAATCTTACCATCAGAAGATTCCAGTATTATAATAATAATACTTACTGCTCACTGCTGCCAGAATTTCACTTACCGTCATAATCCCATTAAACTTACCTTATTAAACTGCCCAGGTCGCCACGATATTTTAAGGTTGAATATCGAAACCTTTATACTCTTGCCCTTATAAAAATCCCGCTATCTAACTACCCTTAACACTCAGAAAATCCCAAAGAACGTTAGGCGAGGTTTTCAGCACAGAATAGGAAATGGTTATGGTATAATAATTTACAGTTAACACATATTTAAGTGAAATCAAATACTATTTTATTTTATATTTCTTTCTATATATATATTTTTTTTATTACTTCTCTTTGTACCAGTACTTTGATCTTTTTCGCACACACACGCGCGCGCGTGCGCGCGCACGCACTCTCATTCTTTACAATTTTGAAGAAAGTCCCCGATTAATAGAGCTCTTTAATTTATTATTTGCTTTAAAACTTTGGCCAACTAAATAAACTGTACTTAACTTCTCACGTTATCCAAATTGCTACACCATCACGCCGTTCACTTTCACTTTTATTGGCAATTTGACCACCTTCGATTGTTATTAACTTTTCGTTGCTGTTTCGTCTCACTGTTTAAAATTGATGTAACTTTTAATATTTTCTGGTAGGCCTACTTAATACTTAATACTTTTTTGGCCTACCAGGGACTCATCCGAGGCTACTGTATAAAGTTTTACTTATTGAACTGTATGCTGCTTCTGTCTGATGCTGACACTAGTGAAGAACTCTGCTTACTGTGATTCACAAAGACTGCTGCTGGGGCTATTACGTAATATGTCTAGTCTAGCTGTCTAGACATCAGTTGTTTATGCTAACAGTGTATGTTGCACTGGGGCACCTCACAGGTGGATACTGACAATTAAAAATTAAAACTGGATTGAAATTAAAACAGGGGTAGCACACTATTCTGTACCGTTACAACCAAGCAGACACTTTCCAATAATTTAAGTTGATTATTTTTTATGATTGGTTGAGCACTTCCATAGGTTATTTCCATTGCTGAAGTAATTTCTGAACTCTTTGTACCCCGACATGAATCAAAAAATTATGAACAGCTCAGACATTTTCATCTGTGACACTGTTTATGGTCCCCGTTGGTGTGGTAGAGTTTCTAGTTTTTATAAAAGAAACTTGACGTCCTTCACTGTGAGTTTTCTTCACTGTACTGTGCTCGGAGTCTCCTCAAAAGTTTGGCAGGTTTAACTCTTTCTGTAACAAGAGATTTTATTATGATGTTTGTGCAGTAGACGAATGTACCTCTTGCTCAGTCATTGTGCTACTGACTAGATGTGATACTCATGCCACGAGTCTGGGAGAGAGAGGCCGACTTCAGATGTCCCCACCAATATCCGTTCAAGGCTGCGTGTGTCTCCATTCACTTACTCAGTCACTGCACAAGAATTCCAGTTCATATTTGATCCACCCTCGTATTATGTTTGATTGTAATATTTAATAGATGCATTATAAATAATCTCAATAGAAAACATCCTGAAGTGAAGATTTGAATTTTCCACGTTTTTTTTTTTTTGAATAGAAACGTAATGCAAGATCTATTTTCATTATTATTCGAAATGAAATACTTACATTATTACTCGAATTATTTGCTAAACACTCAAAGATTAAAAGTTTAATTGTCAAAATTTATATGTTTATGTGATATTTTTATCTGTACAAGAAAACTTAATCTTTTTTAAAACAGTACAACTAGAATTTTTCTTTATTTTGCACAGTAAAAAGTAAGACTTATATTTTCAGGTGCAACAAATTGTTCAAAATGTCTAGGGCATTGTGCAGTTCAAATACATATAAATATGAAATTGCGAGGTATCAGTGGAAATACTGTTTAACAAAAAATATAGATTTTTCATTTGTGATTCACCTTTTTTATAGCATACTGTGTAACTTTACGAGATAAAAAGAAGATGAAACGATTTACCCTATTATTACTTTATTGGTATTTGCCCCTTAATATTCAGAAAATCCCAAAAGTCCCGAGTCGCCACCACATTTTTGTGGAGGAAATGTGGAAACCATTCACACTCCCCAAAGAAACAATTTAGTAAATAAAACAACAACCAAAATCCAGGGCCGTCTAGATGAACGTATTGACACAGAGATAGGGTTATGGGTAGAGTGGCGTAATAATTAAACTAACACATTATTATGGTTAAGATCTTATGGTTTTTATTTCAATAAAATAAAGATGTATTGGTTTCATTGCAACCTTGTATAAAGTATTTACTACCCAATAATACCAAATATTACTAAATACGCAAATCAGTACTTTATACCCCCCTCTCTCCCCCTCTCCCCCTCCCACTATGGCTACAAGTATCAGACCAGCCAGTTCTCTTGTATGTGATGCCAAACAGTATGCTTATAAATGAATATTTGTAGAATAATATTGTATAGATAATAAGTATCCATGTAAATATTATGAATTAACAGCATTTATGATTAACAATGATTTAAGATTAATTCTTAACTCTGAGGGTAAGATGGGAAAAACCACATGTACTATATGGACAACTGCTTGACTGGATAAGATGGCTAGTGGCGTGGCAGCCTGTTATACTTGGTGTTGTACAGGGGATAAATTATGTCCTAGGCCTCGAATGACTGTAGTTAGTAGCTTTCTTTATTTTTCAGTGTTATAGTTTATTTTTAGGATATTATTAACATTCTTATGCCTTGCAATGGAATTGATTTTAAACATATGAATAATTTTAACTGTAACCATATAAAGAAACTATGGCTTCTGGTGAAAGATTTGAGGAACTGAAAACTAAGTAAAAATACAAGGTAATAAAATAGTTACATGAGTAGTTTTATTTTCACATATTGTTATATAGTATTACAATTAAGCAATTTGGAGTATTGATAATAACACATAATAATGTATAAAGCTGTTCCCAGCTGCTTGTGAAATATGTATGTATTATTCAGATTTATTATAACAGTTTTGTATACATCCGGATTGGATTTAAATGATCATGTATCAACTTCTTGTGTGATTCTCTTGTTTGAGTTTTGCAGAACTATTCTTTTCAAGAAATTTATGCACTTTCCAACCAAGTTTTTAAAGCTGACCAACTATCATTTATTACAATATTTATCCGCATGACCTCAGACAACAAGGCTTGAAAATCATAGACAGACAAAATTGTGAATAAGTTACAGATCTTTTGCCTTGAAGACAGTTAGCTGACAAGATTAACAAATAACTATTGAAATTCATAGACATATTATTAATTCATATTTTTTATAAAATTTTTCAACCACTTTCTTTTGTATTAATGAAATGGTATTTAAGGTGTTCGGAAATTGAAATCATATGTGAATATGTCACAAATAGTTAGTGTCGTTAGCTTGATTAGAAATAAACCACAGAAACATAGAAGATCCTTATGTTGAGAAGTTGCTTTTGTGATTTCATTATTTCCATTTGTTATAGATCATTTTATTACTTTTCATGGTCTATTACTATCTTGGTCTTTTCTTTTATTTCATTTTGGTCTGTTGCCTATTATCCTCTGTATATCAGCTGTTATTTATTGGTCCTTATTCTTGAAATTCCATTTACATTGGCAGGTCCATATTTCCTTTGCATTGTGATCAGTTTTATTATAATTTTTTATTACTTTGTAAGTCTGCGAGTCTTGCTTACTTACTCCATGCTGTTATGGTCCTTGTATAACCTTGACCTTCCTCAAGGAAGATAGCTATTCTACAGTTCCAAAACATTCTGCAAAGCCTCAAGGCAGCACTTTCTTGGTCTACCTACTGATTTAAATTCTGTCTAGCTGACCTGTAAAACCTTTCCTGACTGTTATTCTCTCCAGGTCCCAGCTATCACAATATGGCCTTTTTCAATTCTTTCACTACATTCAAATCTCTATACAGTGCAGTTAGTTCCTTCATTATCATTCCAGTGTATCCACAGTCCTTCATGGGTTCTAGCCTATTCTAAAAATTGATTACATTTATCCCAATTCTTCTCTCTAGGCTTCTAGTTTCTAACATCAATTCTTCCCAAGTCCTCCACCACCTGATTTCCAGCCTTCATCTTGGTCTGTTAGCTCGTTGTTGCTCCGTAGTCTTAGCATTCATTACCATTGACAGATCCATATGTCTTAGCCTAAGCAGTCATTACCATTGACAGATCCATATATCCTTTGTACCTGGTTCATTATCATTTTGTACATTCATATCATTGTATTCATAAATGATAATTGTGTCTTGGCTCTTGATTTGAGCAGCCTAATCACCAAGTAGGAATAGCTTTTATTATGATCACCTATGGTAGTCCTCAGCTGAGAAAAGTTCTCACAATCCTCTGTTACTTGTGACCTGAGATATTTAAAGTTAAACTTCAAGGTACCACTGTTAGAAAGTTTTTATATGTCATTCAGAGGGCTGCTAGTTACAAAATCTCACTTTCCTTTATGTTTTTATCAAGTGTTTTGTCTTTGCTCTGTTTGTGTTTGGTCTCATTGTCCTTGACTTTCCTTCCGACTTTTCATAGGCTGTTGACAACTTTCATTGGCATTATCTGCATATTGGACCATTATGAAAAATATGGTTTCATTCCTATGCTCACAATATTTCATGCATTCTTTTCAAACTACAGTAAAGCCCCGGTTAACCGAACTCGGGTCAACCGAAACCCGGGTTATCCGAAATGCCTCCGAAAATCGCAAATCCAAAAAATAATACAGTACTGTACTGCACGGAAATAATTCGAGGGCGAGAGTGTGCTGGGCTATGGCTAGCGGAGAGAGGTGAATGCCCGACCTTGAGTTGCTTCCCCAGCCACCGGCTCACCAGTCTAAATATAGCTACACTGCCAACTCTCCAACCCCTCCCAAGACCATGACGCCCGCATCAGTCACTAGCTGTCAACACACAAGTGCGGATCTGCGATACAATAGTGCCTTCAAGTGGTTGTTTATTTCCGTTGCGTGTGTATTTTTGTGCTATGGTGACTAAGCGGAAGCGTGTTGTGATTACTTTCGCTGATAAATTAGCTGCTATCAAAGAAGTTGAAAAAGGAAGTTTATTGAAAACTGTTGTGGCTAATTACGGAGTTGGTGTTTCTACCGTTTCAGAATGGGTGAAGTCTAAATCTAAATTTCTAGAGCAAGCTGTGAAAAATCCTCATAGAAAAACACTGAAAACATCCGACTTTGAAAAAGTAGGCGAAGCTCTTTATCTTTGGTTCACCCAACAACGAGAAAAAGGCATGCCTTTAACTGGCCCGATACTGCAAGAAAAAGCTAAAATGTTAGCTGAGTTGTTAGGTGAGGAAGGAAAAGATTTTTGTGCAAGCTCTGGGTGGTTAGACAGGTTTAAAAACAGATACGGCATTCGGCAATTGAATGTATGTGGAGAAAAGTTATCTGCAGACCCAGACGTGGTTGCTGTTTTCAAAACAGAGTTTGAAGATTACACTCAAGGCTACACTAAGGACCAAATTTACAATGCCGATGAAACGGGTGTTAATTTCAAGATGTTGCCGACAAAATCCTTAGCTTCCTCAAAAGAAACGTCTGCCCCAGGACACAAAATGCAAAAAGAACGGATAACTGTTCTTTTGGCATCAAACGCTTCTGGCACACATAGGCTGACCCCAATGTGTATCGGGAAGTCGAAAAAACCTCGGGCCTTGAAGGATGTTGCCCGAAATGCGCTACCAGTTTTTTATAGAGCCCAAAAAAGTTCTTGGATGTACCGAAAGTTGAAAAGTTTTTAACTGAAAAAGGTCTGCCTAAAAAAGCGATCTTATTAATTGACAATGCGCCTACGCATCCTTGCCAGTTAAAAAGTGGCGATATTGTTGTGCGTTTCCTTCCCCCAAATGTTACCAGTCTAATTCAGCCACTGGATCAGGGCGTAATAGCGACATTTAAACGGCACTACCGTGGGCTATTTTTGAGAACCATCCTGCAAGATAGTGACATGCAAAACAAAAACATGAATGAACCGCTGAAGGCAGTAAATATAAAACACGTAATTTATTGGTGTGCGCAAGCCTGGGATAATGTGAAAGCAGAAACTCTTCAAAGGTGCTGGAGCAAACTGTATGATGGGCTTGAAGGAGACGACTCAGAAAATTTTGAAAACTTGACAGAAATGGTAAAAAGAATTCCCGGATGCGAAGACATGGATACGTGCGAGGTGGATGAATGGGTTGTCGCGGACAATTCGCAAGAAATCACAGACCAAGAAATTGTAGAAACAGTGTTGCAGTCAAATGCTGACGCGGTCGAAGAGACCGAAGTAGATGACGTGGATGACGGAGTGACAGCTGACGATGGTTTTCGAGCACTAGAGGTAAGCCTAAATTAAGAATTTGTTATCTTTCAAAAACCTACTGGGTATAGTATAACACAAAAATTACAGTACAGTACATGTGTTGTTGTTAGGTTGCCCTAAGATTTGTTGAACAATGCAGGGAGTCAACGCCGGCTGACGTCCTTCTAATGAAAAGATGGCGGGACATCGCTGCTCGAAAACGTTGGGAGGGACGCAAGAAACAAACAGAAATTACTGAGTTTTTTAAATGAGTAGTAATTCATATGCTCCAAACTATTAAGTACAGTACAGTCATCCCCCGAGATACGTAACATGCGACTTACGTAAATTCGCAGTTACGTAAAATGAAAATTTCAAAAAATGGAAAAATGTTTGAGTAGAGTAACATACAATTTTACAAAGAATTACTGTACTGTATTCTATTTCAAGCATGCAATACTGTACCTTGTAGCGACTGCGTCAATACACTATTCACTCTCACTCTCTCTTTGTAAACAAACACACACACACTCTCTCTTACTTTATTGCTCTGCTAATCCTTTACTTTTCGGTCTAAGCACGAACGCAAGCGTACCGGGCACTCTTTCTCGGAAACTTCTACTCAGTGAAGGTTGAGCAGCAGAACCGAGCACATGTTTGTCGCTCATTTTTCTAGAGGTATTGTTTCACGTCATTAGTGTAGCTTGCCGCGAGTGATTTGTTCGTACTCATGTATGTACGTACATACCCATACATATGTCTGTATAATAATAAGTACGTAGGTACACTTAAGCAATGTTCAAATTCGACTTACGTAAAATTAGAGTTACGCAAAAGTCTATGGTCCGCATTAATTACGTATCTCGGGGGATGACTGTATACTGTATATTGATGTACTGTAATCCTAAAAATGTAATTTTGTAATAAAGAACATAAGTGTAGCGTACAAAGAGATTTTTGAATTCGTTTGACCTTCCAAACCTTTAAAAAATACGCACTGTAATTACAGTACAAAATACTGTAGTATTAGATGTTCATGGCTTAACCGAAAAAATTGTTATCCGAAACGGCTTCCCCCCCTTTAGTTCGGTTAACCGGGGTTTTACTGTAAGTTAAAAAGTTAAGCGGATAAAACATCCCTTTGGGTTTTAATATTTGGAGACATACCTGTCTTTGGATGTGATTAAACCAGAGGTATGAAATCGAGTCATCTTGGTTTCATTTACATTTTTCATGACAGTAGAAAATGCTACTGAGTGTTCAAAAATTTGGAACATAGAAGGTATTTTGTAGACTAGTTTTATTGTCTTCTGTTTGGTTGCCATGCAAGTATTCCCTGTACTTGATTTGAAAGTTCTCTGCATGTTATAATTAATATTGTATTCAGAACACCGTTTAAATGACTAGAAGGCAGTTTCATCTTGGTATCTTGACTATCTCTTCTCTTCACAACTATCTACTTGACACTGTCCAAGCCTTAAAATATTCTGTTAAATGTAGTATAAGTAACTCACTTCAACAACTGGGATTTATTTTTAAAAGTATTCATATAATAATTTGACATTTAAAATATTTTTAGTTTGTATTTTTTAATTTTTTTTTATTTTATATTTTAATTTTTGTATTCAGAACTTGAAATATTCTTTCTATGCCTGATTAACTGGTAGTGGAATGAATTAATGTCAGCATGAATTTTAATGTATGCTGTAGGCATAGAACATTGCTTGTATACAGTGCTCTTTTCGCTTCGATTATTTTTCATAATACTAATGCTTACGATCGGATCAGAACAAGATAAAACATATTGTAGTATCAAATTTGTGAGATTATATTTGTGTTTGGTAACAGTAGATTAGGGTTGTATTAGAGTAGCTGGTTGGTGTTAATGTTACAGAAACTGCCACTGTTTGATGATTAGACAAACATTGCATATAACATTTGCATTCCAAGCATGCTTTTAACACAAGTTTGTAGAGGTATCTAAGTGATATGAAATCTGATAAAACTGGAAATACAAACAAATGTGCCTTCAGCTCTAACATTAGTCTGTTTGGGTCATGTACATTATATGGATGCCACTTTAATTCTTTGAAACAAGAGTCTAATCAATCTCTACTTTTCCTGAGTATTTTCCTGCCAGCAGAAGCTGTCTCTTTCACAACTTCAGTACATATCTCCCTTAATTAAGTTTCCTGATTTTTAGCGGTATGCAACATAAAATCAAGTTCACAGTTGCTGCAGACTATAAGAACTTGTTCACCCACACATAAGTAAACCGAACAATTGTAACAACCAATTTCAAACATGCTTTGTAACTTTAGTATGGCCAGTATGCTTGTAGTATATCATCAGTATAAATTAATGTTAGTAGGTTACCATTTTGACAGAAAGAGTCTTGCAGAAGACTGTGTTTATTTGGAGGAATCATACATCTTCTTTAATTTGAATCAAATTCCAGATTTTTGTAATACGCCCTTTGTATATCAACAAACAGAAATATTGAATGATGCTAAACAAGATAAAGGACAGCAATGTCAGGCCATCTACAGGTAACAGATAGAAGATTTATTTAAAAATAGGAAATAGCATTATTAGTCCTAAACTGTGGTCATAAACATCAAGTTACTAGAAATTAATTAACACTTTGCTGGCGAAAGACGTCCATGTACGGCTTACGTAACTTCCGAGTTTTGACGAGAGACGTAAATGTACGTCTTCGCGTATAGCACTGTTTTACGTGACAAAAGCTGTTGATTTACACTTTTCGACGATGTGTAATCATGTAACCATAAAGACTGACATTAGTAGTTCACAATTTTGCACCAAGATTGCAGAAGTATGTACATTTCTGTTCACGTATGCTTTGTGTTCGGTAAATGGTTTTGTAGTCGAATGTGTAAGTGGTTCAAAACAAAAAAAAATTTTTAGTCAATGTAAACAAAGTTGGGTATATAGTGTATACTAACAATATTAGTGAATATTCAGAAGACAAGTTTCAGTTTTTTTGTGACAATATGTTGTAGTATAACCTAATTGGAATAATATTTCAACTTTTTTTATTTGCAAAAACATGGAAACTTTATAATTTCATAGAAAAACGTTATTTAAAATACAAGTTTCACTTTTATATAGTGTTTTAGAACATAGTTGAATTTACAAAAAAAAAAAATAAAGTTTGAATTACTTATAAGTATATTGTTGATTATGTACTATGTCAAAATGTGTAAAAAATGGCCAGACATGACGGATGGACAGACCCAGAATCGCTCAGCCAGGTAAGTGTTAATATACATTTATATATTATAATATGAAACAGTATTATATTATAACCCATGTATTACCAGAAGAAAAAACAAATTAAAGTGGTGCCTCGATAGTGCATATGACCCACCTGTTTCTTTACACACACACACATAGCCTCTCATATTCAAATACCAGCCTGCTGTATAAGTAGTGCATCCTGTTTGTACTGAAGAGGTCTCTTGGTGATCGAATGACTAAGAAAGCGGAATAGGAATTCTTTGTGTCATCTACCTCTTCAATACGCAGAGTAATTTAGTACAACCTCTTGTTTTTGGGGTGCGAAACTGCACCTAAAAGTGGATGAGCCACTAATTCACCAACATTGGTGATACAGATAGCAAGGTGAATCACTTTTATATCCATCCTAAGGGTACGTGCATAGTGTGGAAAACAAACTCATGTATTTATATGGCACCGTACATACCGAAGCAGATCGCACATCGCATACCAGAGAATATCATCGCTGATCCTCTTCAGAAAGCAAACAAGTTTTTTTTTACATTGCACATGGAATACTTCTGAGCTCTGATTGGTTGCTTTAAGGACATTTCCCGCTCTGTAGCCACACGCAACTCTATCCAATGTACAATTCCCGGTAAAGTGTAAACAGTTCGGTCTCTAATCTGCTGTAAAATGTGCTTACAGCAGCATGCACAGAACTTGACACTGTTCACTATTCTCGTGTATCAGACTTATTTCATCCTCGGTATGCACACCTCTCATACACGTGCGATATGCTATGTGCGATCATTTATGCAAAGCTCCTATGCTAGTATTCCGCGCTATGCTCGTATCCTAAGGAATATTCCTTAGGGTATTCCAATCTCTGTGGTCAATGTCATGATCATGCAGAACCTGATACTGTTGTAGTTGACTCATACCACATTTGAGTTATGCAAAATGCGACTCATTTTGGAGTGAGAGAGTGAATAATTCAAAACTCTCTGTATGCTGTATGCTGCCAACTAATTTATTGTGTTATATTTAACACCACGATTACAAATTATTATTAGAGTTTATTATAAATAATGTATCAATTAAAAAAGTACAGATTTACTTACATTTTAAAGATAATAAATGTGAATTATTTCTCACATTGAGTTCTGCACCATGCTGCTTTGTAATTTAGATGATGGAGGAATAAAATACACTGTTGATGCAATCTGCTGCTTGAATGGTTTCTAGTCCTACATTGAGATTCATCTTTTCAACTTTTCTGTCACCTACCATCTCTTCATTCTTTTGGTTCTTCTTCTGCCTTTTCCTTTCTGTTTACCACTGCACTAAGTTTATCACTATCACTTTCATTTTGTTTTGTCCATTTTCCTATGTACTGTGTATTTACTCCACAGTGAACATATTTATTCACATATATGAGTGTTTGTGGATGCTTGTCAGTAGAGCCACATTCATAGAATCTTCTGTTTCCTTCATATTCCCTGACAACATTTTTGTGGGTACAATCAGTAGCACATAATATTGGTCTTAGCAACCCACCCAGCTTGGACAAAACCAGCATGAAACTACTGTAACATACAAGGTGTGTTAAAAAAAAGACCGAACTTTTTGAATAACACATCAACCTGCATAAACAACGTGCTGCGACTTTGAGCACGCCTACCGATAGTTTAAAAAAAAGACCGAACTTTTTGAATAACACATCAACCTGCATAAACAACGTGCTGCGACTTTGAGCACGCCTACCGATAGTTTTTGACAACAAACTGTCATTTATTTATTCTGTTCCGCTATCAGCATTAGTCTTTGAGCTATATCAGATTGAGTGGGGACATGCGCACACTGACCGGCAGATTAGTGACAAAGCAATTAAGAAAGACCACAAAGAACAAAGTGTGCATATGAAATTTTGCGGCAAAACTAGATTAAAACTTTACAGAGACATTCTGGTTGTTCGAGTAACCATACGTGGAAGCCTGCATGAGCCGAACGATTATTTTAAGTATTTTTAAAGAGGTCCAAATTAAGTCAGTGCAGATCAAAGCAATGTAGAAGATAGTGGCAAGAGAGTTTGTGATGTGGTAATTGTAAATCATCGTTTAACTGCTGACACGTTCTGAGAGAATGTGCATCCGTATAAGATCGTAAAATTAAATTTTGATAGAAAAATTCTTACAGCGTTTATTGACTGGCAATCAGAAAAGAGACCCATTTTTAAATCGGTCAACAACTTTGTACCAATGCAAATGGGTAATGACAACTTTGGAATGCAATGGAAATTGCTCTGTCAAGATTTTAGGAAGTTAGCAACAAAATTTTATACACATGCGTTGTGTTAAGATCTTCATTCTCACTTCATTATAAATCTGCCGGACGGTTTGTGCTCATTCCCACTACAGCGTGTGTAGCTCGAAGACTAGTGATCATGATGGGATGGAGATAACTGCATTCCGGCATCAAAACCTGTCGCTAACAACACTTGATTGTGCCTCTCGCTCTATGCGCAGGTTGACTTGCTACACAAATAGTTCGGTCCATTTTTGAACACACCTCGTTGTCCTAAGAAATATGGCAAGTTTTACGGACGTTGAGTTATTGAGAGTCGAGTATCCAAGAGTCATCCGTATTTTTACACATACACTGCATATGAGTGAGGACTATACAGAAGTACAGCTACATCTTTTTCATCATTTTGTACTTTAATACCTTGTTCTTATGCATATATATAGTGACTAATAACAAAAAGTGTTGCACATAATGTATGAAAAGCTATCACTAATATTAAATAGGCCACTTTAAAAAAATTTTATTTAAAGAGCTAGAATAACATCCAACTTCATGTTTTGTAGTATATTTGTCAGTGTACAATTTGTAATTTTGTCTTTGCAGTATGATTTTTATAAGTTCATCCTTTCATCTTTAGACAAATGAAACAGAATTTTAGTATCTCTTGACATGGCACAGAAAATGAGCTGTGTGTGTGTGGAGGAGGGGGCCATGACAACCCTGCTGTTAGGTTATTTCAACTTTGTTAACGACATGACGTCTGATGTAATTCCAATTTCACCACTAGTTAAAAACTGTTTGGAATGTCTGAAAATCTACTTACCTAGACTTTAAGTGTGTTTAGATGATGAATTAGAGAGTAACACGTTATTGACATTTCACGGTATTAATATTATCAGAATTGAACTACAAAAGAAAGAACTTTTGTCGTGAACTGGAATTGAAAACTACTCTGATTTGTATTGTTTCAGGTATCAGACTGTACCACAACATCCTGAAGAAAGGCTTTTGTACTGTATTACCAGCATGTGTATAGCGTAGAATGAACCGATATTACAGGGTGACATTTAATTTTTAAGGTACAATTTGGAAAAATGCTGTGACAGTATATATATATTTAATATATAAACAGTGTCTTTGCCCTTTATTAGCAGTGTATTACCATAAGATATGGGACTAAGAAATTAATGTTAGTGTAAATTTGTACAATTATATTATGAAGACGTTTTATTTATTGCAATTTTGGACTAAAATCTAAGTCATAAAATTAATTGAATTTAATTAAGTATGCGTGGCATTACGTGTGCTATGCATTGTACCAGCTTATACATGTGTATTTGCACTTTTTGTACCAACCTTTATTCACATCATACTTGTTTCATGTTTCATTTACTATATTCTTGTAAATATTATAGTTTTTGTCAGTGATTGTATTTTCAAGCATACTGTGACAACACTAAGTGTGAGCTGCATGAAGCACACTGGCTGAAGATTTATAGTGATTTCTGTGTTGATTTTTAATACTCAGTGTACAAAAGGCCAAATTTTCCTTCTAAAATTTACATTGCATTATATTTATATCAGCCAAGTAGTGTACGATTCTGAGGTGCAAACAACCAAATGGTAAAAGCAATCAGCTTTATATCACAGTGGAACCACTGATTGGCTGTCCTTGTGTATATTGGCTTTTCTCTGCATAATAGTGTTACTGGCGTATAATCAAGGTGTAAAATTGTACATAAAAATTATGTATAACTTTTTATTCTCAAATTAAACTGTTCTGTAAGGGCAATCTTTATATACAACAGGCAGCATGTATGTGCACGTGCATTTGATAGTTGTAAAATATTCATCATTACATAAACAATTTTTGTTATAATATTTTAGCGTCTATGATGTATTTAAGTCTTTGGTAATACTTACCTTAGTGTATGTATCAGGCGTCTTATTATTACTGCTATTTTTCATTTTTCCTTCTGTTTATAATATATCTTTCATCATGGTAATTACTACCATGGTGCATATATTTGATATTGTCTTTTGACAAGTTTGCAAATTAATTAGATTTTTAATTAATCTTAAAAGATGTACATCTTTCAAAAACCTAGTTACTCATTGAAAAATTGTTACCATTTCGTAGATTCCTTAGTTTGAACTTATTAAACGTTAGTAAGCTAATAGGAGAAAAAGTAAGAAAATATATAATGTATACTGTGTATACTAGGCTTGTATGCTGTATGTATGGAGATGATGAGTTTATAATATATCTTAGTAAGCTGACTATGTAAATTGAGACTAAAAACTTATAAATATAGTAGAACTCCATTTATCTGAACTAATGAGTCCCAGACATAATTCAGATATGCAGACATTCAGATAATTGGGAAAAACATAAGAAAAAGGTTATGTTGTGAAAGAAAACGCGAAAGTTGCTCAAAAATCACTTTTGTTTATTTTTATTACATGAATACAGTCTCTTAATAAAAACCACATCACACGTGCTTTGCAATATGTTCACTTTTACTACAAAAAAAATTGTAAATAATACACATAATTATAATTTTCTAACAGTAGGCTAGAAAACGTACTGATCAGTACGTAGACTATGCTGCATAGCTAACACAGTCTTATATGTATTTCATTTGCTTACGATGTTTTTTTGTTAGTACAGCAACTGCAATTTGAATACTTTTTTTTAGAACTTGCTTTTTTTTATTTTCCTGATAACGATTCGGATAATTGGCGATTCGGATAAATGGAGTTCTACTGTAATAAAATTGAGGCATTTTATTATTTTTGCCTGTTTTTTTTTTTTTAATAGGAGGCATAGTGTATTAATATAAAAATATAGTCTATATTTTTAGCAGTTGTTCAGAATTATTGCCCTGAAGCTGTGCATCATTTACTCTACCAGATGGGCTGTTTTATTTTCATGGCGATAGAATTTTTAGTAAGCATATTTTATTTCTGTGAAATTTATATTTTTGACAGTTGTATTCATATTAAAATTCTAGTTGTTTTGTAAAATACAATTTTCTAAATATCAAAATTAATCAAATAATTCGTAAGGAGTAAGAGCTTGGAAAATTACATCAGAAAATATGTTGCATGTGTACAATATTAGTTACTTGTATTTATTGTAACTACATGTCGGTATATGGTACTAACTTTCTGAGTAGGTTTAAAGTTCAGAACATAATTGTTTCACAGTTTTGACAAATATATATTTCAAGTTTACATTGTGTATATGATCTTTGTTAGTATATATTTATTGCATAAATTATATTGTGTATTTGTGAATAATGCAGATCAGATATGTTGTTAATTAGTAAAAGTAATTTTTAGGTACAAAATGTGAAACTGTTGATATAAACCCAATTTTTTTTCCAATCTGTGATGAGATATCTTACATAAATAAACATAAACTGGTATGATTTCGTGGGTACGTGTTTTTTTTTTTTATCACACATGAAACAACGAATTAATATTCAGATCCTGTTCCACTTCTGCCAGAAGAAGCTAGGAATGACACCTGTCCGCTGTCTCTCGATTTTCTACTAGTAGGTAGGTAGGTAGGTAGCTAGGTATGTACTTGTGCAGTGTCTTACTTCCTCCTTCCATCACAACTTGGATGTTAGTTAACAGTATCAGAATTAGATTCTTATATTAGTTTTTTTTTAATTGTGTAAGTAACATAAGTTTGTTGTTAACAATGCACGGAGGATTTCATTCAGTTTTAGAATAGTAGTTGAGTATTGTTACCTTTTTAGAGACTGTGGTAATAAGTATTGGCCAAATTTGTACAGAATACTGGTGGTGTAGATCTGATATCTTACCAAGCATTCATGTTCTGTAAGATGAAATTTTTTAAATGCTATTTCTTAACATGCAGAGCAAGATAGTATGATATCTGGTGCATCCATAAGATGTCACTGTGTTATATTATTGACAGTTGGGTTTAGAGAAGTATGACAGAACGACATGTATTATGTATGGCTTTAATTATATACTGTATATTTTATTGTAATTCATATATGAAATTGGAATCATATTTGTGAAGAATTGAAGACTTTCACGTTGTTTATTAAACTGAATGAGAATAGACATAATAAATATTTGAAAACTGAAGCTTGAAAATTCATAATAGTCATACTAAGATAGTGAAAATTATAGTGTCTGAATACTATAATTAGCTTAGGCTTAACTTTGGAAGTGGAAGATTTCAGTGAAAATAAGCCCTGTAATTCTTTCACATTCATTTTGTTTCTCTTTTTTGACTGGTTTATCTTCTGATTTGTCTCACACACAAAAATATCGGTATGGAGAACCATACATGACTTCCATATTAAAAGATTTATATTTAAAATCATTTTCGAAATGAAATATTACCATAGAAACTACTTCTTTCTACTTACTGCTTCAGCCTTAACCACAGTACTGTGGTCACTAACGTATACCACCTCACGTTATCGCACTCGATTTTCACTGATGATGGAAGTCGATGGCACTGCCGAAACGTCTGGTTTTGTAGAAAACATTGGACTACGGCCAAATATCCCGGGAAGGAACTTTAACAAAAACTACTTCTTTGTTGCCGATAACGTTGTACACACACACACACATATATATATATATATATATATATATAAAATATATGCATAAAATTAATGGCTTGTATAAGTTAATGATTGATCTCCATTAAGTAGTAATATTAAGATGTCCATAATTAAAACATCAGAGCAGGTTTAGTGTGAATGAGGGTACACTGTGGACAATAATTTTCAACATTTCCTATTGAGCGTTGCTTAGAGTAAAGCTGCGAATCTACAGTGTATGTTTCACAGAACAAACACGCGAAAAAGAAGGAGCGCTCCGAAGTCACTCATGGACCCTCAGCATCTTGCAGAGGGTTCATTCCCTAAAGACGAAAAGTCTGTCTATGAATCGTTCCTCTGTAAACACGTGCAGTTACATTGCCCAGCGATCCACAGGAAGCAAATTGATGTCCATTTTTTCGGCTTGCACGCGTTATGTTGGTGTGGGTTTCGGCACTTTCCATTTAAAAAGTGTGCAAATGTAAGAAAATAAACATGAGTGAGGCCAGAAATAACGTGAATTGTGTGTGTGTGTGTGTGTGTGTGTGTGTGTGTGTGTGTGTGTCTTACCTGCCTTTTTATTGCTATAGGCATAATAATAAAATGGAAACGTAAACATTACATAACTGAGATATGCTTACCTGCCACGAACGATATATTATTTTATACATGGAGGAGTTCAGTGACATACACACGTACAGAAGAATTATATATATAAAGATATTAACTCATACATAATTTACATTAAAATGAAAAAATTATAATTTTATTGCCTGGCAACAAAATTATTTTATTTTTAACAATTACCATTGTTTGAAAAAGTTTAAATGAATTTTCAAGTACTTTACTGTTGTTAAAATGTAAAAGGTTGCAGGTAAACTACCCCTTCCCCTTAACCGATCTTCACCAAAATCGAAAGTCCTTGAGACCTCTACAATTCAGGGACGTATGCAAAAAATTATTTGATTCTGTTTGAATTTGTGGCTGTTATCGTTTGCCATAGAAAATACGCTTGATAAAAAAACTTTGCAGGTAAACTACCCCTTTCCCCTTAACCGATCTTCACCAAAAACAATAGGTCTTGAGAACTCTACAATTTAGGGCTGTATGCAAATAATCTTTTGATTCTGTTTGAATTTGCGGCTGTTATCGTTTGCCATAGGAAATACCCTTGTTAAAACAAAACGTTACAGGTAAACTACCCCTTTCCCTTAACCGATCCTCACCAAAAACAATAGGTCTTGAGAACTCTACAATTCAGGGCTGTATGCGAAACATTATTTGATTCTGTTTGAATTTGCGGCTGTTATCGTTTGCAAAAAAAAAAAATTCCCTTGATAAAAAAAACCGTTGCAGGTAAACTACCCCTTTCCCTCAACCGATCTTCACCAAAAACAATACGTCGTGAGTACTCTACAAATCAGGGCTGTATGCAAAAAATTATTTGATTCTGTTTGAATTTGCGGCAGTTATCGTTTGCCATAGAAAAAAAATCTACACACAGACAGGCAGACACATAGACAGACAGACACATAGACAGACAGACACACACACACACACACACACACACACACACACTTTTCGGAAAACGACTTTTTTCATGTTTTGAGTGTAGTACAATCAGAATCTGCAATAATCTCGAACACGATTTTTTTTGCCATCACCATACTTCCATTTCCTTAAGGAATATGGAAGTAAAATCGATATGGAGAACCATACATGACTTCCATGTTGTAAGATTTATGTTTAAAATAATTTACTTGAATTTGATTTGGTAATTTCTAAAAAATTCGCCCACCCTCAAACTAATTTCACTATTTATAGATATTTTTGTTATTATGGGGTAGTCGTTTAATATAATGTTATTTTCAGTCACTTTATCCATAAAAATTAGGTAGGCTTACTTTATTCTTATAAAGAAACCGAACTACGCAGATAATCATCCCTCCTCCGAAGCACTCCGAAGTCACTCATGTACCCTGAGCATCTTGCAGAGGGTTCATTCCCTACAGACGAAAAAGTCTGTCTATGAACCGTTCCTCTGTAAACACGTGCAGTTACACTGCCCAGCGATCCACAGGAAGCAAATCGCTATCCACGCTGGACACTTTTTCGGCTTGCATGCGTTGTGTTGGTGTGGGTTTCGGCACTTTCCATTTAAAAACCGTGCAAATGTAATGAAATAAACATGAGTGAGACCAGAAATAACGCGAATTGTGTGTGTGTGTGTGTGTGTACCTGCCTTTTCATTGCGGTAATCATAATAATAAAATGGAAACATAAACATTACATAATTGAGATATGCTTGCCTGACACGAACGATATATTTTCTCTCATACATGATTTAAATTAAAATGAAAAAAATATAGAATTTTGTTAAAGTGAAATGACATGTTTCCATAGAAACTACTTCTTTGTTGTCAATAACGTATTACACATATGAAACATAAAATTTACTTCCTCCATCGTCAACTACCATTTTAATTTATAAAAAAAATTACCTCCTCCCCCCTTCAACTACCCTTTTCATTTATAGATATTTCATCTACCTTTCTACAGTGGATTATTATGACCTTCTTTTCAGGATACTTTATTTATCAAAATTAAGCACTTTACTCTTGTTAAAACGTAAAATGTTGCAGGTAAACTGCCCCTTTCCCTTAACCGATCTTCACCAAAATCAAAGGCCTTGAGTCATCTACAATTCAGGGCTGTATGCAAAAAATTATTTGATTCTGTTTGAATTTGCGGGTGTTATCGTTTGGCATAGAAAAAATTCTACACACAGACACTTTTCGAAAAATGACTTTTTTCATGTTTTGATGGTAGTATAATCAGAATCTGGCGTTATCTTGAACACGATTTTTTTTGCCATTTCCTTATGGAACATGGAAGTAAAAACCTGGCATTTCATATAATGGAAAATAGGTTTAGGAATAATACTACCTATCACATGACTTTTTCAACACCTTTCTTAAGTAAATTCTATTTCGATGTGTTTGATTGCCTCTGAACCTAAATTTCTCCCCATAAATTAACAGTACAAAATTTTTGCTGATCACATTTTCCACTTATTAATACAGTAGAGGATCGATTATCGAAACTCTCGGGACCAGGGCCCGTTCGGATAATAGATCGTAAATTGCAAACATTATTTCCCTTTCAAAAAACAAAAGGTTTTTATTACAAAATCATTTCTAACATACTGTTATATAATTACAGCAACCTGTATACTGCACTGTAATGTATTACTGAGGCTAAAAATCGTTGAATTAAAACTGAGTATAATTAATAAAAACTAAAAGTTAATTTAAACAAAATTTGAGTTTAGTGACAAACACTGTACTGTAAAATTAATTAAAACTTAAAAAACAAAACAAAACATACAGTACCATGGATTTACACTTTTTTGAAGAATTGTTCTACGCTGTCTGCTTCAAAGTGATACCCCGTTTTCTCGCTGCTAAATACTGAAGTCGTTTAAGATTCATAATCTGAATACAATCAATTTCATCTTCTGTTTCGGCCCTCTTTAGAACAGTCTCAAATGCATCAAAAGCTTTTGCTGCTGTTGGTGGTTTTGTATTAGTAGCATTCTCACCGTCTTCATAGGCTGTAAGTAAGGCTGTAAAGCTACAGCGTTTATTACTGTACAGTACTATAATAATTTGTAGTGTAAAATTTTTTATGTTCAATAAATGTCCAGTACGTGTCTAATACATTACTGTACAGTACAGTACATAATTGTACTTTTATTGAGTTTGGATAATAGATCATTTGGTTAATGGATGTTCAGATAATCGATGCTCTACTGTATCGAAACATTAACAAGGACTTCATGCTTTACATTTTGTCATTTTTTATGCATTCCAAATTATGTAGCACCAGATGGTAAACTTAACATTCATTTGCATCATTTAGGTTTAAGTCAGCAGGATTACTCGATCCCAACTTGGTGCTTCTTATTTTCTGTTTTGTAAACTGATTATTGTGTTCCTCAGAGATTTTTGCAAGTAATTGCATCTTAACAAATAGTGTTATTGGTTCTTCTGATCCATGGCTGATGACTTGGCTAATTCTATGGGAACATAAATTGTCTGAAATAGGTGTAAATATAAAATAGGTGATTGTTTAAAGGTGATCATCACAGCATAATGATCTGAGAATGCCAAAATGGTTCGAAGGGATACTGATTGAATTTATAAGTAAGAGTATATTTGAATTCATTGTTCCACAAGTACTTAGATTATTAAATGTATTGTACTCTAATTTGTTATGTGAAGTGGCTTTACAGTTCTGGTGGAAGCAAATTGTTGTGTTGTTCATTTAATATAAGTGATGATTTTTCAAATTTGGAAACCCTACATACAAAGTATGTAGTCCCTAAATACAAAGCAGTTGTGGAAGCAGAGGAATTCAAAGTATCTATAAGCAAATTTAATACCCTAATAAAATCTTCTGTGGTTTTACTGCCTTCAGATACAAATTTGCATGGTTTTCCTGAGAAACCCAGATTATCCATAGTTTCGTGTTTAACCGACTGCCATCAAGAGTAAAGCCAACAAATTTTCGTGTCATGTTCTTCAGTCTGCATTATTACTTAGAGGAGCAGAAGATATAATACTCATAGCAGAACACACAAAAACTAGTGCATCATCAGCTAATCAAATTTTGTTAGTCTCAAGAGTAGAGTTCCCTAGGTCAGTTATAACCATCAACTTTTTGAGAGTTAGGATTGAACTTGACTCCTTACATAAGTGAACATCATCAAATCTTAGTATCTCATTCTCATCTTTATCAGAATCTTATAATTTGAAATGTTGTGTATTCATTCTGTTGACATTTCACTGCTTTTACTAATTTTCCTGAATGAGGTTGTGCAGTAAGTTGTGCTGTAAACAGTGTATGTCCTTTTCATAATTTAATTTTCAAAAGCTAGTGGTCACAGCTAAACACGAATAGGTGCGCACCTACTGATGCATATACAGTGCAAAATGATATTGGATTTTTAATTAATAACGATCTCCTATGAGGGGGATTTTATGGCCTGATGATGACATGTATGCTTTGAAACGTATCATCTATATTGTAATATAACGGTGAAATTACAAATTATAATTAAATTTATAAAGTGTTGCTTGTTCTGGTATTCTGCGGTAATCGAGCCCCACAAGTTGGACTCGCCAAATTATGTAATATAACGGTGATTGAGTGGGTATAATAAAATAAATATTAAATATAAAAATAAATAAAAGGTTGATGTATGTAGTTGTGCTCTCCTGTAAGTCCCACTGGTTGTGCTAGCTGATTTTGTAATAAAACGATATTGCAAAATATAGCTTAATTTATAATATGTGTAGTACGTAGCTAATATCTTCTTGTCTTCTAAGCTCCCACTGTTGACCTTCGCTTTTGTAATACAACCCTACTATAATTGTAATTGTATAGTGTTCTGGTATAATATTATCCAGGATAATTTTTATGGTGTGTATGTTCAGTAGTGACGTTCCGCTCTGGGAATCGTCGATTTGGTAAAGTTCCTGGTCTTTGTTATTGGTAATTGGGATGTTATTACCATCAATTAAATAAAGTGTATTTTGCTGTGTAGCAAATTGAAATAAAATATAAATTTAAAATTTATATTTATAAAAAAAAAATAATTTCGGAACAAATATTTTCGAGGTATTTATGTGCTTAATAATAGGAATAAATTGAGGTTGTGGATCGTAATTATAAGTATAATAGTAAGGTGTTTAATTTGGTAATAAATTTCTGTTCGGTAAATTTGTTAAAAAGATAATCCAATTAACTTCAAGTTAGGCGAAAACGGCTCTCTTCTTCTTACTCTTGAAATGTTGTAGTTTCGCATATACTGCCTTTAAAGATTATCTATTTTTCTTGGTTAATTAATGATTATGTCCTTTTATAAGAGAAATCAACTCCAATTTACCAAAAAACAGACAAATACGTTTATTAAATACAATAATAAGGTTGGTCGATTAATTAATCGAAGTTACAAGCCATATCGAGTTCTTGCTCAGGATCGGTCGATATTAGAAGTTTTACAATTGTATTATTTAAACAGGTTCTTTGAACGGTTATTTATATAAAAAGCCAGAGAAGGTCAGGGACATGAAAGTATAACACTTACAATTCAAAAAAAAAGGTCTTAAATTTAAACAATATACTGGTAATTATTAATAATAAAAGTTTATATATAATTTTGTTCAAACCAGAAATCCGCCTAGTCGTCTCTAATTGAGGTGACGGAATGGGATCAGAATGGCCGCCTGACGCATGCGCGTTGAAAGCTTCTAATGTAAACAACGTACTTGTTGAGATAATATGTCCCTTCTTTGGTTAAATGTTCTTCACTACGGTATATGATCTTCTGGGGTATAGTTTATTGTCACTGTTGTTAGATGGAAACGTTCACTTGGTGTAAAAATGTTGTTAAATAAGTATATCAACTGGTGTTTATGTGTCAGTTAACCTCGAATTTTCACTTGGTGTTTGATGCGATTTCAGTGTTATTTCAATGTAATTGGTTATATGTGATTTCGTTTATAGGTGTTATGTAGTTCGTGGGTCAACTTCACCACTTCACTTTCATTAAAATAGTTAAAAATTTAATTTACATAAAATGATTCAGAACTCCGTTGTAGCATAACGTCCATTAAAGGTTGGTTCAAACAAATATTCACGAGAAGTGCTCTCTTCGAGGTATAATAATGAACTGTCTGTATTTCCATCATCTCATGAAAATCTTAGCCTATATAATATAGTTCAGACATTGTTAAAAATTGCCATAACTTCCGACACGTTTTAAAATAGTACACTATGTTCATAAAATAAATTCGTTATTAGTTAACTGTTTGCAATATAAAATACATATTCGTTTTCACTATTCTATTCTACTTATTTTGATAGTAATTAAGTTAGTATTACAAAGTTTTATCTGAAAATTATTTCTTATAATTTTTTGGGAGGTAGGCCTAAACTTATTCTTCCCTGTCTTCTATGTAAATAATAGCCATTTTACCTAATATAATTATTATTCTGTAAAATCTGAAATTGTTATAATTGTCAATTCTCACTTATTTTATGGCAATTTAGTATACTAATGATGGTTTTTTAATATAATTCAGTTGTATATGACTCCCCTTCTGATAAAGTTAGTGAACCTATTTCAGTTTCAAATGGTATTTCATTATACAAATAAATAATTTTACTCATAGAATGACCATATCTTTAGAAAGCCTTATTTACATAGTATTTAATATGTTGGGTGTATCTTGCCTAAATATTGTCAGTTTGACTGGTTTATAAGATTAGGTTTATTAATTATTCTGCATTTTAACTTTATTATATTGCCTAGATTTGAATTGTGGCTATTTGCAGAATGTTTTACTAATGTAATTATTTTATTTCCTTCTCTGACTTCTGACTCTGATATATTTGATTAAAAATTAGTTCTCTGATCTGGCATAACAGTAATTATAGATTATACAATTAAAATATAACACCCAGATATATAAAACTGGTGTTCTTAATAACATTGTTTTGGTATATCACCTAATAACATAATAAAAAGTATTTCTACAACATTGGAATGTTATCTAATTTTAGATAATGCATTCCTAAATTAACATGAACAATAAAATAACAATTATAATACTAATATTTCTTATGACTAACCCTTACTTATCTAAATGCTATATTTAATTGTAACCCAACATTTGGATCCATATATAATAATATCCATAGTTGTTAATACCTTCTACAACTTCATCATAAACAGTTAGTTCTGTAATTCCCCATTTTATAAGATTTATGCCCCCTCTTAAAGTATAACCCTGGCTATCTAAGTTATATTCCATTCTATGGAATGTTCATACAGTTTTAGTAGCTTTTTATTAGTAAAATTACTACTTCATTATCAAAGTAGGCACTGTTCACAAAACTTAAAGTTTGTTACTATGTACTGCAACTCATGCACCTTTCTTAAAGTTTATTAGTTATAATTTGATCACTTACACTTTTCCATGGTGAATTATTACTATATTTACTAGTCTTTTTCTAGCTTTTAATATGAAATATTCAACCATGGGGGAACTGTGAAGATTTGTTTATGCACATTACACAATAACTTTTTGAATGCACTAATATTTACTACAGCTAACACTTTTAGTTTTTTGTCAGTTTTACAGTGATATGGTTTTTTAATGTGTTATACTTTCTTTTTTGGGCATTTATTGGTTTTGGGGTTTTTTGGGGGTTCTTTCCCTATGGGGTTTTTGTTTTATATGGGTCGTCTTAATTATTCTTCTTTCTTCTTGAGTTTGGTTCTTCTTTATTCTTCCTTCTTCTGTAGATTAGTTTTGATTATTCTTCTTTCTTCTTTGAGTTTTAATTGTTCTTCCTTCTTCTTTAGCTTTGATTGTTCTTCTTTCTTCTGTCTTCAGTAGATTTGGTTTTAATTATTCTTCTTTCTTCTGTCTTCAGTAGCTTTGATTATTCTTCTTTCTTCATTCTTCAGTAATAGTAGTTTTAATTATTCTTCTTTCTTCTGTCTTCTGTATCTTTGATTGTTCTTCTTTCTTCATTCTTCAGTAGTAGTAGTTTTAATTAGTCTTCTTTCTTCTTTAGTTCTAATTATTCTTCTTTCTTCTGTCTTCAGTAGTAGTAGTTTTAATTATTCTTCCTTCTTCTGTCTTCTGTATCTTTGATTGTTCTTCTTTCTTCTGTCTTTAGTAGCTTTGATTGTTCTTCTTTCTTCATTCTTCAGTAGTAGTAGTTTTAATTAGTTCTTCTTTCTTCATTAGATTTAGTTTGTTCTTCTTTCTTCTTTGAGTTTTAATTGTTCTTCTTTCTTCTTTAGCTTTGATTGTTCTTCTTTCTTCCTTCTTCAGTAGTAGTAGTTTTAATTAGTTCTTCTTTCTTCATTCTTCAGTAGTAGTAGTTTTAATTAGTTCTTCTTTCTTCATTAGATTTAGTTTGTTCTTCTTTCTTCTTTGAGTTTTAATTGTTCTTCTTTCTTCTTTAGCTTTGATTGTTCTTCTTTCTTCCTTCTTCAGTAGTAGTAGTTTTAATTAGTTCTTCTTTCTTCATTCTTCAGTAGTAGTAGTTTTAATTAGTTCTTCTTTCTTCATTAGATTTAGTTTGTTCTTCTTTCTTCTTTGAGTTTTAATTGTTCTTCTTTCTTCTTTAGCTTTGATTGTTCTTCTTTCTTCCTTCTTCAGTAGTAGTAGTTTTAATTAGTTCTTCTTTCTTCTTTAGTTTTGATTGTTCTTCTTTCTTCCTTCTTCAGTAGTAGTAGTTTTAATTAGTTCTTCTTTCTTCATTCTTCAGTAGTAGTAGTTTTAATTAGTTCTTCTTTCTTCATTAGATTTAGTTTGTTCTTCTTTCTTCTTTGAGTTTTAATTGTTCTTCTTTCTTCTTTAGCTTTGATTGTTCTTCTTTCTTCCTTCTTCAGTAGTAGTAGTTTTAATTAGTTCTTCTTTCTTCAGTAGTAGTAGTTTTAATTAGTTCTTCTTTCTTCATTAGATTTAGTTTGTTCTTCTTTCTTCTTTGAGTTTTAATTGTTCTTCTTTCTTCTTTAGCTTTGATCGTTCTTCTTTCTTCCTTCTTCAGTAGTAGTAGTTTTAATTAGTTCTTCTTTTTTCATTCTTCAGTAGTAGTAGTTTTAATTATTCTTCTTTCTTCTTTAGTTCTAATTATTCTTCTTTCTTCTGTCTTCGGTAGTAGTAGTTTTAATTATTCTTCCTTCTTCTGTCTTCTGTATCTTTGATTGTTCTTCTTTCTTCATTCTTCAGTAGTAGTAGTTTTAATTAGTTCTTCTTTCTTCATTAGATTTAATTATTCTTCCTTCTTCTGTCTTCAGTAGTGGTAGTTTTGACTATTCTTCCTTCTTCTGTAGTTTTTCGCCGTGTATGCCTTCGTTTCTTCTGGTCTGGTTTCTTTGACGGGGTATATTAATTGCCTGCTTCTATCTTACCTGGGTAATTTTGTTATTATTATTTTTAGTCTTCCGGGTTTTTAAATTTGTATTATATTATATTGTTTGCAGAAATTTTCTTTATTCAACCTTTCTTGGGAATATATTATTAAACAGTGCATTTTAATTAATTCTCATCTGGATATTCCATAATTAGAGCTTTATTAATGATCATTGAGTAATGCATTTGTGTGGATTATCTGTCACGCTACAGATTGCTCTCTTCCAGAAGTGATTAGTTCAGATCATACTTAGTTTGTCTGAAGTAATTGCTTATGACATTATATTATAAATTATATTTTCTTACTTCCTTCACATTTCTAAAAATTTTTCTCCTATATTTTTGAGCTTATTTATATTTCATTATTAACTGGATTCTTACTGATAGTAATAGTCATCTGAGGTTCGTTATTTTTTATTTTTCCATTTTCTTCTTAACCCGTTTCTTTATCCTTGGGATATTTATTCCCTAAAATTCCCTAACACGTTAGCTGGGGCAGTGTCCAGAGGGGCTCTGTAGGCATCTCACTCTGCTGGCCATACTACGTCATTTATTGATTACAGAGGTAAATCATCTCTGACCAATACATAATAATACTGCTGGACTTATCTCAGACAGTCATTAATAAAATTATATAAGAATAGTCCACCTTATGACTATATAAAAAAATTAAATATCTTTGGATATTTCACTTCGTATACGAACAGATCTATTAATATTTCTATCTTAGTGAATCTCTATCTCAGTTATTTTTCTCAATGGTTAGCTCTGCTGGCATTTTATTTCTCCTTGTGATTGGAAGCTGGTATAATATAATTATCACTCCTTATTCAGTGTAAAGTTTTTAATTCTCTGTCATTTTTTGACTGTTATCACAATCTCCTTCTGGTCATTGGTAGCATATATTTTGTATTATATTTTTGTTCCTTTCTTAATTCTTGTGAATCGTTCCACTAGTATTATGTTTTTTCAATTACTCTTTTAATTGTCTTTCTAATAACTGACATTTATTGTATGATCATCTTTTTCATATGGATTTATTTATATATAGTTTTTCCTTTCTTTTTCAAAATTTTATTTTGCTCTTGCTTTTTATCCAAATGCACTCTTTAATTATTAATGCCATATGTTTAATATCTCTGTTTATTTGACATAAAATTCTCATTAATTTCACTTCACAATAAGTTTATTCATTTAAATGGTATTAGTGGTTTGTATTGCCATTTCTTTATTCTGGAAAGTTTTTCAGAATTGGTCCCATATATAATTGTTTGTAATGTGTTATCCAAATTCTTTTTCTCCTTGTTCATTTCTAAAAGTTGTTTTTAAAATAAGGTAGTAAATTGTTTTTACTTGGGTTTTTGAATTTTGATGATTTAATTCAAAATTCATTTTCTCTTTGATTCATAAATTGTTTCCTAAATGGTAGGCAGTAAGTAGTCATTACTTCATTTTTGAATTTAGTGGTTTAATTCAAAATTCATTTTCTTCTTGATTCATAAATGGTTTTCTAAATAATAGGTAGTAAGTAGTCATTACTTCTTTTTTGAATTTTTACTTTTAAATTCTTTCTTCCATACATTCGATTATTCATAATATTTTTTCATAAATATGGTTAACATATCATATTATTACCCTAAATATGGTATTAGCTCTCTTCTTTTCTTTATTTCAAGTGTACTTCTTATAATTATTTTTCTTTTAAATACCCAGGTTGAAGATTTTTATTAGGTTGGACAATTGCTCATAATTTCTTTTTCTTTGACATAGTTTTTTGGCCGTCGTCGGTTATCATAACATCCGTCTTTCTTTGTGGAGGTATATGGTATTAGACTTAACCGTAGTCTGTCACTTCAGTTACTCTCATTGTCCGGATGACCATAGTTTTCATCATCGTTCCGGTACTAGTGACTTCTCTGGCCTTTGTTTTGTATTTCATTTTTCTAGCTGCTATTCCTTTGTTTGCTGCTAAGCTTATTCGGCTCCCTCTATCATAGTGTTTTATATACCAGTACGTCTCTGGTCCATCAATGATCAATGATACCATTGACAATCTACCATATATCTCCATCCCTGTTGTATTCCATTTACCTCTGATCACTTCCCCGTGGTAAACTACTGTCTGCTGGTAAACCATTTCTGAGATTACCATCAATCTATTTCCATAATTTCTGGAACTCACGATTTCTTCATTGTTGGTAATAGGGATATTATCATTATCAAATAAACCATGGTTCATCATTTCCATTTCTTCCCTTGTTTTCATTAATTTCTTTGGATGCCTTCTTTTCATTCCCTTTTGTTTCACTTCCATATCCTTAGTATTTTCTTTCTTCCCGTTCGTTTTCTTTTCAGGTAACACTATCCCTGGCTCCATTGTTTTATTGTTTGGTATTTCCTTTCGTTCTGGTTTGCTGTTGTCCAGTGTCTTATCCAATTCTTCATCCAAGGATGTGACGTTTTTATCTATTTCACTCAAACCTTCCTTCAAGATTTGTCTGTATTCTTTTCTATCCCTTCTTTCCTCTTCCCTGTCTTCTTTCATTTCCTTATGCCATCGTCGGTTATCCTCCCTTATTTCTTCTCTTAACCGTTGGTAGTCCTCTCTTAACTCTTTCCTTAACTGTTGATGATCACTTTCGATTTTCTTATTGGTTTCTTCCATTTTTTCTTCCAAATTCTTCTTATTTTCTTCCATTTTCTTTTCCACCTTTTTACTGGTTTCCTCAATTCTCTTATTGGTCCTTTCTATTTTACGGCCCAATTCTTCTTTTGTTTCTTGGTTGTCCTTCTTCAATTCTTCCCTTAAAGATTGGTTATCATTCTTCAACTCTTCTTTTGTTGCTTGGTGGTCCTTCTTCAATTCTTCTATGTTTTTATTTATCTCATTCAAATCTTCCTTGGTGGAATCCATTTTCTTACTGGTCTCTCCTATGTCCTTCCTTAAGTTTTCTTCCATCTTCTTGCTGTTTTCTTCCATCTTCTTGCTGTTTTCTTCCATCTTCTCCATCATTATCCTGAACATCTCCTGCATGTTACTATTCTCTTCTCGTGGTGGATTCTCGGGTTGTCCTATTCGTTCCTCCCGGACATCGATTTCCCCTGTTTGTGTGTGCGCTTCGGGTTGTTCCTCTAGTGGTGCTGGTTTTTTACGTTCCACCCGTTCTAATATCCTTTCCACGTCCTCCACTGGGGTCGCCTCCTTATCCTCCATATCGAGTTCTTTCTCGGCCTCCGCCGCTCTCTTCTTTGATGTGGCACGACGCATTATTTTCCCTGATTCCCTGGCTGGGTAACCGCTGCCAAGCTGAATTAGGAGTTGGGTAAGTAATTACAGTAATTTCAACCCCTAATTACAGCCCCACGTTGGGCGCCATTTTTGTAATATAACGGTGAAATTACAAATTATAATTAAATTTATAAAGTGTTGCTTGTTCTGGTATTCTGCGGTAATCGAGCCCCACAAGTTGGACTCGCCAAATTATGTAATATAACGGTGATTGAGTGGGTATAATAAAATAAATATTAAATATAAAAATAAATAAAAGGTTGATGTATGTAGATTGTGCTCTCCTGTAAGTCCCACTGGTTGTGCTAGCTGATTTTGTAATAAAACGATATTGCAAAATATAGCTTAATTTATAATATGTGTAGTACGTAGCTAATATCTTCTTGTCTTCTAAGCTCCCACTGTTGACCTTCGCTTTTGTAATACAACCCTACTATAATTGTAATTGTATAGTGTTCTGGTATAATATTATCCAGGATAATTTTTATGGTGTGTATGTTCAGTAGTGACGTTCCGCTCTGGGAATCGTCGATTTGGTAAAGTTCCTGGTCTTTGTTATTGGTAATTGGGATGTTATTACCATCAATTAAATAAAGTGTATTTTGCTGTGTAGCAAATTGAAATAAAATATAAATTTAAAATTTATATTTATAAAAAAAAAATAATTTCGGAACAAATATTTTCGAGGTATTTATGTGCTTAATAATAGGAATAAATTGAGGTTGTGGATCGTAATTATAAGTATAATAGTAAGGTGTTTAATTTGGTAATAAATTTCTGTTCGGTAAATTTGTTAAAAAGATAATCCAATTAACTTCAAGTTAGGCGAAAACGGCTCTCTTCTTCTTACTCTTGAAATGTTGTAGTTTCGCATATACTGCCTTTAAAGATTATCTATTTTTCTTGGTTAATTAATGATTATGTCCTTTTGTAAGAGAAATCAACTCCAATTTACCAAAAAACAGACAAATACGTTTATTAAATACAATAATAAGGTTGGTCGATTAATTAATCGAAGTTACAAGCCATATCGAGTTCTTGCTCAGGATCGGTCGATATTAGAAGTTTTACAATTGTATTATTTAAACAGGTTCTTTGAACGGTTATTTATATAAAAAGCCAGAGAAGGTCAGGGACATGAAAGTATAACACTTACAATTCAAAAAAAAAGGTCTTAAATTTAAACAATATACTGGTAATTATTAATAATAAAAGTTTATATATAATTTTGTTCAAACCAGAAAGCAGCCTAGTCGTCTCTAATTGAGGTGACGGAATGGGATCAGAATGGCCGCCTGACGCATGCGCGTTGAAAGCTTCTAATGTAAACAACATACTTGTTGAGATAATATGTCCCTTCTTTGGTTAAATGTTCTTCACTACGGTATATGATCTTCTGGGGTATAGTTTATTGTCACTGTTGTTAGATGGAAACGTTCACTTGGTGTAAAAATGTTGTTAAATAAGTATATCAACTGGTGTTTATGTGTCAGTTAACCTCGAATTTTCACTTGGTGTTTGATGCGATTTCAGTGTTATTTCAATGTAATTGGTTATATGTGATTTCGTTTATAGGTGTTATGTAGTTCGTGGGTCAACTTCACCACTTCACTTTCATTAAAATAGTTAAAAATTTAATTTACATAAAATGATTCAGAACTCCGTTGTAGCATAACGTCCATTAAAGGTTGGTTCAAACAAATATTCACGAGAAGTGCTCTCTTCGAGGTATAATAATGAACTGTCTGTATTTCCATCATCTCATGAAAATCTTAGCCTATATAATATAGTTCAGACATTGTTAAAAATTGCCATAACTTCCGACACGTTTTAAAATAGTACACTATGTTCATAAAATAAATTCGTTATTAGTTAACTGTTTGCAATATAAAATACATATTCGTTTTCACTATTCTATTCTACTTATTTTGATAGTAATTAAGTTAGTATTACAAAGTTTTATCTGAAAATTATTTCTTATAATTTTTTGGGAGGTAGGCCTAAACTTATTCTTCCCTGTCTTCTATGTAAATAATAGCCATTTTACCTAATATAATTATTATTCTATAAAATCTGAAATTGTTATAATTGTCAATTCTCACTTATTTTATGGCAATTTAGTATACTAATGATGGTTTTTTAATATAATTCAGTTGTATATGACTCCCCTTCTGATAAAGTTAGTGAACCTATTTCAGTTTCAAATGGTATTTCATTATACAAATAAATAATTTTACTCATAGAATGACCATATCTTTAGAAAGCCTTATTTACATAGTATTTAATATGTTGGGTGTATCTTGCCTAAATATTGTCAGTTTGACTGGTTTATAAGATTAGGTTTATTAATTATTCTGCATTTTAACTTTATTATATTGCCTAGATTTGAATTGTGGCTATTTGCAGAATGTTTTACTAATGTAATTATTTTATTTCCTTCTCTGACTTCTGACTCTGATATATTTGATTAAAAATTAGTTCTCTGATCTGGCATAACAGTAATTATAGATTATACAATTAAAATATAACACCCAGATATATAAAACTGGTGTTCTTAATAACATTGTTTTGGTATATCACCTAATAACATAATAAAAAGTATTTCTACAACATTGGAATGTTATCTAATTTTAGATAATGCATTCCTAAATTAACATGAACAATAAAATAACAATTATAATACTAATATTTCTTATGACTAACCCTTACTTATCTAAATGCTATATTTAATTGGAACCCAACATTTGGATCCATATATAATAATATCCATAGTTGTTAATACCTTCTACAACTTCATCATAAACAGTTAGTTCTGTAATTCCCCATTTTATAAGATTTATGCCCCCTCTTAAAGTATAACCCTGGCTATCTAAGTTATATTCCATTCTATGGAATGTTCATACAGTTTTAGTAGCTTTTTATTAGTAAAATTACTACTTCATTATCAAAGTAGGCACTGTTCACAAAACTTAAAGTTTGTTACTATGTACTGCAACTCATGCACCTTTCTTAAAGTTTATTAGTTATAATTTGATCACTTACACTTTTCCATGGTGAATTATTACTATATTTACTAGTCTTTTTCTAGCTTTTAATATGAAATATTCAACCATGGGGGAACTGTGAAGATTTGTTTATGCACATTACACAATAACTTTTTGAATGCACTAATATTTACTACAGCTAACACTTTTAGTTTTTTGTCAGTTTTACAGTGATATGGTTTTTTAATGTGTTATACTTTCTTTTTTGGGCATTTATTGGTTTTGGGGTTTTTTGGGGGTTCTTTCCCTATGGGGTTTTTGTTTTATATGGGTCGTCTTAATTATTCTTCTTTCTTCTTGAGTTTGGTTCTTCTTTATTCTTCCTTCTTCTGTAGATTAGTTTTGATTATTCTTCTTTCTTCTTTGAGTTTTAATTGTTCTTCCTTCTTCTTTAGCTTTGATTGTTCTTCTTTCTTCTGTCTTCAGTAGATTTGGTTTTAATTATTCTTCTTTCTTCTGTCTTCAGTAGCTTTGATTATTCTTCTTTCTTCATTCTTCAGTAATAGTAGTTTTAATTATTCTTCTTTCTTCTGTCTTCTGTATCTTTGATTGTTCTTCTTTCTTCATTCTTCAGTAGTAGTAGTTTTAATTAGTCTTCTTTCTTCTTTAGTTCTAATTATTCTTCTTTCTTCTGTCTTCAGTAGTAGTAGTTTTAATTATTCTTCCTTCTTCTGTCTTCTGTATCTTTGATTGTTCTTCTTTCTTCTGTCTTTAGTAGCTTTGATTGTTCTTCTTTCTTCATTCTTCAGTAGTAGTAGTTTTAATTAGTTCTTCTTTCTTCATTAGATTTAGTTTGTTCTTCTTTCTTCTTTGAGTTTTAATTGTTCTTCTTTCTTCTTTAGCTTTGATTGTTCTTCTTTCTTCCTTCTTCAGTAGTAGTAGTTTTAATTAGTTCTTCTTTCTTCATTCTTCAGTAGTAGTAGTTTTAATTAGTTCTTCTTTCTTCATTAGATTTAGTTTGTTCTTCTTTCTTCTTTGAGTTTTAATTGTTCTTCTTTCTTCTTTAGCTTTGATTGTTCTTCTTTCTTCCTTCTTCAGTAGTAGTAGTTTTAATTAGTTCTTCTTTCTTCATTCTTCAGTAGTAGTAGTTTTAATTAGTTCTTCTTTCTTCATTAGATTTAGTTTGTTCTTCTTTCTTCTTTGAGTTTTAATTGTTCTTCTTTCTTCTTTAGCTTTGATTGTTCTTCTTTCTTCCTTCTTCAGTAGTAGTAGTTTTAATTAGTTCTTCTTTCTTCAGTAGTAGTAGTTTTAATTAGTTCTTCTTTCTTCATTAGATTTAGTTTGTTCTTCTTTCTTCTTTGAGTTTTAATTGTTCTTCTTTCTTCTTTAGCTTTGATCGTTCTTCTTTCTTCCTTCTTCAGTAGTAGTAGTTTTAATTAGTTCTTCTTTCTTCATTCTTCAGTAGTAGTAGTTTTAATTATTCTTCTTTCTTCTTTAGTTCTAATTATTCTTCTTTCTTCTGTCTTCGGTAGTAGTAGTTTTAATTATTCTTCCTTCTTCTGTCTTCTGTATCTTTGATTGTTCTTCTTTCTTCATTCTTCAGTAGTAGTAGTTTTAATTAGTTCTTCTTTCTTCATTAGATTTAATTATTCTTCCTTCTTCTGTCTTCAGTAGTGGTAGTTTTGACTATTCTTCCTTCTTCTGTAGTTTTTCGCCGTGTATGCCTTCGTTTCTTCTGGTCTGGTTTCTTTGATGGGGTATATTAATTGCCTGCTTCTATCTTACCTGGGTAATTTTGTTATTATTATTTTTAGTCTTCCGGGTTTTTAAATTTGTATTATATTATATTGTTTGCAGAAATTTTCTTTATTCAACCTTTCTTGTGAATATATTATTAAACAGTGCATTTTAATTAATTCTCATCTGGATATTCCATAATTAGAGCTTTATTAATGATCATTGAGTAATGCATTTGTGTGGATTATCTGTCATGCTACAATATATAAAAAAGAAAAGTCCAAGGCGGGTTGAAAAAGGTTGGTGTGTCTTATCATAGAAATAATTTGAAGTGTTGTCAACTGCATGTTTATTTATTCTGTTGTCATTTCATTGCTTTTACAAAATTTCCGAATGAGATTGTGCTATAAACAGCGTATGTCCTTTTCATGATTTAATTTTCAAAAGCAAACTAAAAGGAATGTGTCTTCACATCTTGTACTTGTTTTGCAATTTTTTAAACATATCTGCTATGAATTTTGGTTTGGATTTCAGAACATTTTATTTCTTTTTCCAGTGGACTTTCTTTTATCCTGAACTTTGCCATTTTTTAATTTATTCTGGTACTACATCAAATTTCTGATTTGACTGGATTTTTTTACGTGACAATGCTGTAATTTGTGAGCATCTGAACCTTTTCTTAAATCCTTTTTTGGTAAGTTTGTTCAGTTGTTTTACCCTTGATGTCATCTTATTTTGATTAACCTTGTGTTCTTTATACAATAAATCTCTTTGAATTTGATAAATTTTACCAACAGATTAGATGGCTCATAGGAGGTGTCCAATTCTTAATAGGTTTACTGAGAGGCTCCGTGCTCTTGAGTGCCTCTCAACAAATTAACTCATAGCGTCCACATATTTTACTTTTAATATTATTTAAAAATTATTATTATTATTATTTAATATTATTTAATAAATTATACATCATACACAACTCTAGACTTCACAGTTTCATTCTCAAACATGTGTTTTAATGAGAAATAAAATCACTTATTTCTGTGGAAGTCATAAAAGTAGTTAAGCATTTTAGGTCTGCTGCTGTTTAGAAGGAACGGATGAATATTGTCTTATTCATTTTTCAGAAGCCATTTTTCAACTTTCACTTTTGAAGTTTTTTATTATGCTTATAATATTGCTTTTACATATGCCTCTTTAGTGAATAAGCCTCCTTATTATCACAGGATTTCTTATTTTGGTTAGGAGAACAAATTTGAGATGAGAATAAAAGAAAGTGGTTAAATATAACTGTAATTAAGAAGATTAAAGTACAATTATATGATGGGGAGTTGAACTGTATATATCCGTAAACACAGGATCTGGAATGTAAGCAGGCTGATAAGAAGGAAACGCTCACTAATATGGTTATCTAACCATGTACCTTAAATATGCTGACCATAAGACACGTAAATGGGCTTGTTATTTGAACCTTTCCTTACTCATTGTTTGACAATCGTTGTGACCCAGTAGTCGTGAATTTTGGTGTAAATGGAACTCATTACTTTGAAGAGAGGAAAGCCTCTACTTCTTCACGAGGGCTATGAGTACAGGGTTAAATATTCAAATGAGTATATTGGGTTCTGGGTGTGTACGAAGGAAAACATAAACGTGTCGAGAGTACACTGCAGGATTATCTTTGTCTGCCAAATTTGGTAGAAACAGTGGTGTCAAATGCGGTAGAAAACTACAAAAAAGTAGTGCAAGAAGAACTGAATGTGGGGGTTCATCATGTATACAGGTAGGAATTCCAGCCATTTTATGATCAGGGACTTGATATGGTGGCCCAAGAAATACCAGAATACAAGTTGAAACCTATCCAGTATACAATATTCAGACTAATGTTTAGATTTGTGTGAACCACAGAAAAGAAAAAAAAAGATGTATTCTCGTTTTATGTCAATTTCTACTCCTACAATTAAGTCTAATCAACATGTCATAATGTGTAGGCTATTTAATTGAACAAGCTAAGTGAGTCCTCAGTTTAAACTCGACTGTTTGGTGTTTGAATGCCTGTCTACATATCTGTATATATGGGGTATGTCACACGATAACTTTTAAATGCATCAACTGATTTTCATAAAAATTGATATCTGTGTCCTTAATTTTATTCTATAGTGCAACGAATCACAGGATCATGATAGGCGGGGCAAGTTCATATATTACACAGACAATGGACATTCATATTATATTGGTAGATGGTTAAGTTTGGTTGTTATCAATTGTATTTAGTAAGGTTAAGGGTTTAGTTTAGAAAAACTGTGCATTATTATTTATGGTTATTCATGTGCTGTGTTAGTGGAAATGTGCGCGCGTGCGCGAGTGGGAAACGTTTCCCGGGCGGTGCGTGAAGTATTATCATTGTTTTGACATTAGCTGAACTGAGACATGTGTATCGCTACAATCCCTATACCTGTCGGACTATTGTTTACGTTCATGTATATTATTAGTATGTAGGCAGTCATGCATGAGATACGAGTAGTCTGATTACCGCTATGCATGCTGTTACAAAGTAAATGCACTCTACTGCATGAAAAGTGCATGGTCATTTATACTAACCATGTGACTTCCATCCACCAATAGAATGCTGACTGGTGGTTGGAAATTTTCTTAAGCCTGTCGTTACACAGGCAGTTCTTCTACGCCATCTACTGCGAACGGGTCGTGCACTCCTTGTACAAGAATTCTACCGCTTGCAAGGTGTTGTAAAGACTATTCGTCGATAGTGAAACGAGAAGGCTCAGAACTGTGTATGTAGTACATCTGCACACAGGTGTGTTTAAACGCATTACGCGTATAATTACGCAGTTCTTCTACGCTATCTACCGCGAACGGGTCGTGCACTCCTTGTACAAGAATTCTACCGCTTGCAAGGTGTTGTAAAACTATTCGTCGTTAGTGAAACGGGAAGACTCAGAACTGTGTGTGTAGTACATTTGCACACATCAGTGTTTTAACGCATTGTGCGAAAAATTACAAGCAGTTCTTCACTGCTGCTACCGCGAACGGTACATACAATCCTTGTACAAGACTCTACCGCTTGCAAGGATCTGTTAAGACTTTTCGGGGATAGTAACGTGTGTGACGCATAACAATTGATTTTATATCTTTACACACGATATTAGTATTGTAATATTACGTGTGTAAGAAGTGAGTGTAACAGTATCATTATTGTTACGAAATAGTTCCATCAAGACGTTTCCGTGCTAGTGCAAGATTTCCTCATAGGGTGGTCTGCTGATCGCGGTAGACCTTCGTATTCGCGAGAACACTTGAAGAAGCCGGAGAGGTATAAGCTCAATATACCGTTATTAGATTAAACTCACTGTCACCTGAGATATTACTTGGTCTTAAACTCTATATAAGTTTTGCGAGAAATAAAATCCGTAGTACCGTTGTGTGTGCGAAGCGTCGGATTCATCGTGGGAATTGCAGGACATCAGCCCAGCTGTTATAGGACATCAGCCCAGCTGTTATAGGACATCAGCCCAGCTGTTATAGGACACCAGCCCAGATGTTATAGGACACCAGCCCAGCTGTTATAGGACATCAGCCCAGCTGTTATAGGACCAGCCCAGCTGTTACAGGACATCAGCCAAGCTGTTACAGGATGCCAGCCCTGCTGTAAACGTTTCTGGTGAAACGTCTGTCATTTGTAAGCCACACCTGACGAACCATCTATACCGCAAAGACCGGCCCTTCTCTTCAACAACATCATCGTGGGAGTCTTCTTATGTAACGTATCACGTCTTGCGTATGAACATTATTTAACATTTTAAAAGAAAGACTCTATATCAAACATTACATTCTGTACATTTCAAATATACCATATAAACTATAACTTGTGTTTGTACAATAAATAATCTTAAACCCTCCAATATAGACTTGTAATTTGAAATACACATACTATCATATCCTATGCGCCAATAGTTTAGTAATTTGTGTTGTCGCATAGAGATATTTTGGCGCTTAGCAACGTAGGGCTCGGAAAATAGCGGAAATTTTACGCTATTATATATTTGTCTATGAATATAAAATTTGTTGGAAAAATCCGACGTATAAATATAATTAACATAAAAATTGTATGTGTGTTGTTCATATGAAAAGCTGAGGATATAATTTTTCAAGTGTGCATATTCTCTTGTATATCATATGTGAACAGATTTTATCAGTATATTGGAGGTTGATTATTAGTTGTTGTATGTTAGATAAGG
Organism: Magicicada septendecula; assembly: GCA_034769895.1. NCBI lineage: Eukaryota > Metazoa > Arthropoda > Insecta > Hemiptera > Cicadidae > Magicicada > Magicicada septendecula. Next base: position 81,880,927 of record CM068369.1, read on the forward strand.
TATTTGCATGTTGATATTTTGAACTGCTTTTTCTGTGTGCTTATAAACTGGTTACAATACGTTCTAATCTTGTTGTGATAATAATAACTTGCTTGGCGTATAAGTCAATAAATTTAAATTTACTAAATTTTAAATTAAATTTTAATCATTATGGCGGATACTGCTGAAATCAAGAATGCTTTAGCGGCCTTATTAGCGAAGATGGAAACCATGTCCGAAGAAATGAAAGCCAATAAAGAAGAACGGAAAGCTGATAGAGAGGAAAATAAAGCCCGTCAAGAGGAGGTGAAAATGAGTCTACGGGAATTAGCGGAAAAAATGAAAGCAGAAGAAGAAGAACATGACGCCAGTATGCAGAAATTTTGGGAAGAAATGGGAGCTGGTAGAGAGGAGAGGATGGCGAAGCTATAGGAAATGTCAGCTGATATTGAAGTAGATTTAACTGTTGAGAATATTGTACCTTATGATAATTTTGAAGTACCAAATGTCCTTGTGGAACATACTCTCAACGAAAGTAATATGGAAGTTAACCAAGATGTGACATCTGAAGGATTAACGGAGAACAGTAGCGTAGCAGGTGAACTTGAAAGTGATTATACAGAAACCACCTTATTAGGGCCTAGTAGTTCATATCTCGGTAAAGTCGAGTATTTAGATTCTGCATCGGATTGTCGTGAAGATAACAGAAATGAAATTAGTAGTAACAACACTATTAATCTGGAACATACTTCAGGTAAGTGCTGTGATGAGGTGATATTTTATAGTGTAACAGATATAGCATGCGAGAACCGTGAACGTATGATAGGATCTGAAGCTATCATGGATGCGGACAGTGTATGCATAACACATAAAAATTCCGAACCAGTAGTAGAGCCTGGAACTAGTATGGATACTAACGGTGCAGGTATTTATGACACATGGCCTGATGATGAGGTACTAGATGAATCTATATCAGGTACTGAGGTGTTTACGGAGGACGGAGAGATGAATGATACTGGTGACAGTAAGGTGACAACAATTATGGTAAATAATAATGAACCGCCGCGTAATCAGTTTCATGTTCAAACACCACAAAATCAGCCGCAATCACAACAACATAAAAATACAACTCAGCAATTTAATACCAACTTATTAGCAACAGTTATTGAAAATGATTTAGTTGAAAAGCAGTTCAATCAATCAAGTATGAAAAATGTTAGTTATAAGAATGAAACTGTTATGTATGGCCTATATCCTGCCGAAATTAGGGATAATTTAGTATGTAATAATGATAATAGTAATAAACATGAGGGAAATCTTAGGATTGAAAATTGCACCGACCTTATTGTCGAAGCAAAAATCAATGGTTATGGCGACGAGAGGTTGTCCGACAGTGGCACAGAAATATCGCTGTTGGACAAGCAGTTACAAAAGAGGTGTAAAAACCACTTTGTACAAAGGCCGATTCTGCCGGTATGTCACACAAGGATAAAATCAGGAGCATGTGAGTCGCAGGTAATTGAAAAACAGGCAATTAAAGCAACATACGAACAGGGTACGGAAGTAGATGCGACCGTCCTTGGAGTTAAAAAACTCGGGCATAATATTGTTTGGGAAGTTGATAAATTGAATAAATGGCATGCTGCATTGGAAGTTCAGAAAGAATTATTGCCAGCTAAAGTTGATTGTCGACCTCACGTTATCAGACTGGGACGCTCGAAAGATAAGATAACGAATGACTCACCGACCACCAAGGTTCAGTTAATGGGTTGCGAGATAAGGCAATTACGGCGTATATTAAACAAATTCAAATCTGTATTTCCAAGTAAACGTGTGCGTTTCAAAACTGAGAAAAATGTATACAAAAAAAAACTCAGGAATAAATGTCAGGATATAGGGGTAAGAATGTGTAGTGATTTAAATATGTCAATTCAGGTTTAAATGTTGTATGTAAGATGGATCTGTGAATGAACAATAATCTAGTTGTGATAAGGAATGTTGTCTGTGTACCCTGTGACCCTGCATAAGATTTCGTTATCTGTGTGTCAAGAACATGTGGGTTTGTTTTGGTTTGAAGGTTACCACGTGTCCTTTGATTTGATGTTTCTGTCAAAGTGACAGTTGGAATTGTTAGTATTAATTGAGGATGTTTATTTGATTTTAGTTTGAGGGTATTATTATTATTTCAGGATTAGGAAGTTGTTTTGGTTATATTGAAAAAAAAAATTTTTTATTTTTTGTTAGTTAACTAAAAAAAAAATTTTTTTTTTATGCGGGAAGGAGTTAATCCTGCAACGAATCACAGGATCATGATAGGCGGGGCAAGTTCATATATTACACAGACAATGGACATTCATATTATATTGGTAGATGGTTAAGTTTGGTTGTTATCAATTGTATTTAGTAAGGTTAAGGGTTTAGTTTAGAAAAACTGTGCATTATTATTTATGGTTATTCATGTGCTGTGTTAGTGGAAATGTGCGCGCGTGCGCGAGTGGGAAACGTTTCCCGGGCGGTGCGTGAAGTATTATCGTTGTTTTGACATTAGCTGAACTGAGACATGTGTATCGCTACAATCCCTATACCTGTCGGACTATTGTTTACGTTCATGTATATTATTAGTATGTAGGCAGTCATGCATGAGATACGAGTAGTCTGATTACCGCTATGCATGCTGTTACAAAGTAAATGCACTCTACTGCATGAAAAGTGCATGGTCATTTATACTAACCATGTGACTTCCATCCACCAATAGAATGCTGACTGGTGGTTGGAAATTTTCTTAAGCCTGTCGTTACACAGGCAGTTCTTCTACGCCATCTACCGCGAACGGGTCGTGCACTCCTTGTACAAGAATTCTACCGCTTGCAAGGTGTTGTAAAGACTATTCGTCGATAGTGAAACGAGAAGGCTCAGAACTGTGTATGTAGTACATCTGCACACAGGTGTGTTTAAACGCATTACGCGTATAATTACGCAGTTCTTCTACGCTATCTACCGCGAACGGGTCGTGCACTCCTTGTACAAGAATTCTACCGCTTGCAAGGTGTTGTAAAACTATTCGTCGTTAGTGAAACGGGAAGACTCAGAACTGTGTGTGTAGTACATTTGCACACATCAGTGTTTTAACGCATTGTGCGAAAAATTACAAGCAGTTCTTCACTGCTGCTACCGCGAACGGTACATACAATCCTTGTACAAGACTCTACCGCTTGCAAGGATCTGTTAAGACTTTTCGGGGATAGTAACGTGTGTGACGCATAACAATTGATTTTATATCTTTACACACGATATTAATATTGTAATATTACGTGTGTAAGAAGTGAGTGTAACAGTATCATTATTGTTACGAAATAGTTCCATCAAGACGTTTCCGTGCTAGTGCAAGATTTCCTCATAGGGTGGTCTGCTGATCGCGGTAGACCTTCGTATTCGCGAGAACACTTGAAGAAGCCGGAGAGGTATAAGCTCAATATACCGTTATTAGATTAAACTCACTGTCACCTGAGATATTACTTGGTCTTAAACTCTATATAAGTTTTGCGAGAAATAAAATCCGTAGTACCGTTGTGTGTGCGAAGCGTCGGATTCATCGTGGGAATTGCAGGACATCAGCCCAGCTGTTATAGGACATCAGCCCAGCTGTTATAGGACACCAGCCCAGCTGTTATAGGACACCAGCCCAGCTGTTATAGGACCAGCCCAGCTGTTACAGGACATCAGCCAAGCTGTTACAGGACGCCAGCCCTGCTGTAAACGTTTCTGGTGAAACGTCTGTCATTTGTAAGCCACACCTGACGAACCATCTATACCGCAAAGACCGGCCCTTCTCTTCAACAACATCATCGTGGGAGTCTTCTTATGTAACGTATCACGTCTTGCGTATGAACATTATTTAACATTTTAAAAGAAAGACTCTATATCAAACATTACATTCTGTACATTTCAAATATACCATATAAACTATAACTTGTGTTTGTACAATAAATAATCTTAAACCCTCCAATATAGACTTGTAATTTGAAATACACATACTATCATATCCTATGCGCCAATAGTTTAGTAATTTGTGTTGTCGCAATAGAGACTGATCCCCAGAAGTAGGCGGCAGGAGACAAATGGTGAAAACAATTGCAAAATATGTGTGGAGTATCAAATTAAAGGGAATCTTAACCATAATCTGATTCTAGTGTTTATATTTGAAAATTTTAAGACACCAAGGCCCAAAAAGTGGGTCAACATTTTGGTAAAATATCAAAAGTTCATCTGTGGTATAAAATTTTGAAATAGTGTACGATTTTTGAAATTAAAAATTTTAGTACACCAAGGCCTTAAAAAGGTATCAAAAATTTCTTCTAAAATCCAACTGGATTTTAGTCTAAAGGAAACTTAAATGCCTAATTCTAATATAATGTTTACTATGAATTTTTTTAACTTTGGTGGCACCAGGGGCCAAAAATAGAACTCAGAGTTTTAATAACATTGTAAAAGTTTATATGCTCAAAGTACAACAAATGACCAGACCTGAGGCTGCCAGGTCAAGAGAGTTACCCACTGTAATTTGCTTCTTTGTTTATTGAAGCACGAAGCTGTGGGTCGCCTCAGGTTTTTTTCTGATGAGAAGATTTTGACTGTTTTTGCAAAAGTGAACTGGAGGAACAACCGTTGGGTTGCCCATGATCCAAAGGATGTCCCTGTAGTAGCCAGGACGAAGTTTCCGGCCAATGTTCATGTCTTAAGCGTCGTCTCCATGAGGATGACGTCATGCCAGCACATTTCTTTAAAAAGGGAGAAACCATCATGATGGAGGTTTACCTCCAGATTCTGAGAACTGTAGTGTAGGATGGAAACTGTTGCCTCTGGGAGACTGTACATCTTTCAACAGGATGGTGCACTGGCTCACACAAGACATTAGTGCAGAACTGACTTCCTGAAATGTGATGGTCTATGGAATTCTGGCCTCCCAATAGTCCTGATTTAAACCGCCTCGATTATTATGTTCGGGGCATTATTTAAAGGGTGTCTAACAAGTGGCAACTCTTCAGGCAGCATTTGCGGTTTTGGACAAAGAGCAGCTAAAGAGAGTCGAGACAGTGATCACAGCAAACGGAGGTTATATTGAATAATAGAACTCAGGAAGGGTGTCTTAAACAATGTACAAAATTTTTTTTTTTTTGTAATTGTAACTTTTTAATGAATAAACAAGTGTTTTAATAAACTGTTTGTTTAGTCCGGATTTACCTGACGCATCCTGTACATCATTAAAATAAACTACTTTAATTTAGACATTTGAAAAAGTTAAGATAATTTTAAAATTACTGAGAAAACATGAATTTCTAAAATAAAAAATTAAATAAACACTACAACTTTAAGATATTGGTTTCTGAACATTACAACTCTTCAATGTTATGTGATCAGCTCAGTTTTAAATTTTGTTTCTTTACAATATGATTCATGTGTGAATGAAATAATAATGATCAGATACTGAAAATGTATGTGTCATTGCACTCTTATAGATCCATTGACTCGAAATACAAGAATACGATGTACACTATTACATATAAAGGTTGAGTTTACCACAGCTAATTTCAGTTTGCAAGGTACTTATTATTACATTCTGTTTGAATTGCACAATATCTGTTTTCTGAAATACTGTAACAGCTATAAAAAATTCTTAAAAACATAAGTGTTTTGTTTGTATACACATAAATTAATAAATAAATGGACTAAATTAATGTATAAATTGTGTATATAATTTTTCCCCCAATAAAACTGAAATAAGGGATTTAATTAGAGAAGTTCTATTTCAGGTGGTCACTTCACTTTAAAATCAATGTAAACTTGATGTAGATATATCAGAAAGTATGATTTCAGATTTCGAGTCAGTATCTCAAAATGTTTACAGTTGTCATTTCTCAAGAACATTAACAACTGTTAGGCAAGGAGAGAAACATTTCAGGCAAACTTGCCTTCAGGGAACCACAGTGTGAAAATTTAATTCATTTTTTTAAGATTATTGTACTGCCTTGACTAGTGAAATTTGGAAAGTAATGACAATTTTTTTTATTTGATTCACAAGGTGATCAAATATATTAACAGAGTGCTTCAACTCTCAGTGTAAAAACATTTCAGAATATTTAGTTTGTTTAACATGCTACAGAAGTAATATTTTGAAGCAGTTCACATGAATTAACTGTTTAAAATATTAAAAATCGTATTACCTACCTTTATCGGTAATTGACCAAGGTGTCGTCTGGTGTACTTAGCAGAGAAAAACAACAGGTGAATGCAATTGACAAACACATATTTATATGTTTACTTAACACATTTTTTATTCCGTCTTACTTTGTCATCAAATACTATCATAACTCCCACATCAACAATTTCATATTTCTTTTACGTTACATTGAACGTAGGTTTTGAAATGTACTTAACACTATTTATTAAACTAGACTATCTCTATCGTAAAGCAACCCAGCTTGCTCACGCACTCAATCATTACTCATACTTTTTATACCGTAAAGCGCTTTTTTATTGAATTTTCATAACTAATATTGGTGAGTTGAAATTAATTAAAATTGAAATATTTTGTCTGTTCAAACTGCTTAAATTAGGTAATCATCCCTTCATCCACATGGTTACGCCATCACTGTTAACACTTGATTCTGCTGACACACTCCGAATATAAGTTTAGAATGTTATTGTTTGCCGGTTACTTCTGTTCGATCACTATAACATGATTGACTGTTACTTTAAATTAAAATAGCCAGATTTACTGGTCGGTCGACCCTAATTAGCTCGAGTAATGTTTTATATGACCGCGCGGTCAGGAGTTCTAAGTCGACTAACTGACGCTACTCTCAGCGTCACTCCGGCCGCATCCGCCACATGTTCACCAGCTTGCGTTCTGATTCGTGGATAAAATCACATGACATGGTCATTAATGAAATTAGAGTTTCCGCTCTTGGTAGCGAGTCTGGGTATTTTTGTCCTGTCCTGGGGCTCGCCACAAAGTTTGTGCTTTTTGCCAACGGAAAACACAATCATCCGCGCACGTACTCGCATTCCAACGCCTCAAGAAACAGTGCTTATTGCAGGGCACTGACAAAATGTGCGTCTTGGTGCCCCGACAAAGTAAAACAAGGAATGTTAATTGTTCAAAACTGAGGCCCTGTTTGGGTAGACCTTATGTTACATTTATAATTGCAATAAAAAATAAAACCCCTCAAAATTGTCCCATTACAATACCCCCCCAATAAGAGGTTTTCTGCCGAAACAGAAAAACTCTCATTGCTAAACCCTAAGAGGATCGGTGAGGATATGGCGCCAATAACCCCCCTTTAATTCCTAAACACATCATGGGCAAACTACCCCCCCTAGCTCGGCGACTATGGCAGCACCTGAACGACATTACTGGACTTCTCTGGGCGAGATCCCAACACCATAAAATCGGACGGATACTCACCACAGGTACCACGTAACCTTTTATCATTCCAAATAAAATTCCAAAACTGGCCTTCTACCATACCAGATCCTCAACTGATATATCTCCCCTTACATACACACTGGGTTGCTTTTAGCAAATACTGGGTGCTTATTCATACTCATTATTATTCATTAAACACAACCTCTCCACCTTACTTCTTAATTTAAAATTCACAAATTTTTTATATTTTATTTTCAATTTCATATCTCAATTTAATTAGCTGGACGTTATGGTTTTAAATAACAAAAATAAATCAATCAAATCAAATTAAATCATTTAAATGTTGCTCACCGAGAGAAATTAATCTGAGTTCAATATCAAAATTCCATATTACCAGTAATTTGATCAAAATCCTAAATTTTTTGAATGAATTTACAATTCTTCTTCACTAGCTGCTAACAAACATAGTAAACAACATAAAATGAACACCTTATTTTATCCTAAATTCCCTTAGTAAATTGAAAATGAATACCATGCAAAAATAAGAAATTCTTATTATTTTTTTATCACACCTTGTATAATACTTATGCTTTGATAACCAGTAGAAATGGAAAACTTTAGGGACTTGGCTATAATACATCGGTGTTTTAGTTTGATAACTTTTTGTTACTTTTGGAAAATTTTGTAATGTTTTTTTATGATTTTATTGTAAAATCTTAAAAATGATAGATTTTACACAAAAATTTCATGGTACAAAATTAAGATTTATAAACGTTTCATTCATTTTGTTATTTTCCTTTTTATTATAAAGCTACACAAGATTATAGTATATTTTTAAAATTTGAGAAAATTTTGCAGACTTTTAACTCCAAAAAAATTTTAGTCGGTAATATTAAATTCTTGGATTTCAGAACCTCTGAAGAAGCTTTTTAAAAGTGAAAACCGGTTCAGGTTATAATGTAAAACTTTTACGTTTTTACCCATAAAAAGTTTTGTGTTCCGAGTCGTAGAGAAATAATTATATTCTGTAATATTATTTAATCCAAGCCTATTATTCAAGCAAAAAGTACACCATTAATTATATTAGAAAATTTCCTGCAAGAGTATTTATTATAAACATTTGTTTTACTATGAAGTTACCTTTTATAATAACAGCAGACTAAGGTGTATCCCCGTGATGAAAATATGTAAATGTAAGAAATTCATATTTCAAGTTCTTTATTATAATTTCTTACAGTACACTTATAATAAAATTATATTAAAAATGTTTCATATACTTTTATATACTAGACATATAATATAATTTTTAATATAAACCTTCATAATAATTAATTTTGTGAACATTTTTACACTCATTTTGTGTTTAATTCTGATTTTCGTAGTAATGAATGAAAACATTTCATTTCTATAATATATATTTTGTCCTTTTTTTATATCATAATAAAAAATATTTGTTTTCTCCATTTTTTGGCCATAACTTAAGTCAATTTTAAACTATAAAATAGGTTAATTACCTTCTGTCAACGTTTCTTAAAATCCTTTTCGGGATAACTCGAGTTTCGACAGCAATGGTGTCATCATCAGATCGGATATGAATTAGGTTAAAACATTATTGATGTATATACATCTCATCAGATATTAAAAAATTAAAAACACATACATTACACAAATAATAAATAAAATATATCATAACAAAACAACAATACAACAACGAAATATAAAAACACGCGGCCGCAAACAAACCTGCACAGGAACGCCTCCACGGTAAGACTAATCAATGCCGGTTTGACCTTGGTTCAATTTTATCGATCTGATATAGCCGATTTCTCATTCTATATGATCGATTCTATTAAATAAAATATTATTTGTATGTATTGCTTTTTCATTTAGGACACGATTGTGATCCTCCTTTATAGCTTTATATATCTCGAAACTTTCAAGGGTGTCCAGCTTTAGTGACTTTTTACATTTATGTAGGATATCTAAATTATCACCAATACTCTTTATATTATGGTCATGTAAGCTTAAATGTTCTGCAAATGTAGATCTTTTTACATTTGACTTGGAGCTTGGGATATGTTCTTTATAGCGTAATTTGAAGGAACGACCTGTTTGTCCTATATAGAACTGTGTGCAATCAGAACAATTAAGTCTATATACACCAGTACCATCAAATATATCGGAGGGTATATTTTTGTTAGTAAATGTTTAAATTCAATTTTAAAGACGGAAAATAAAAAAAATTTCTATACTGTAGAGAATTTAATTATTAAACACTTTGTTTGAAACCTTTTTTCATGAGCTTTTAAAAGTCACATATGAAATTTACATTTGAAGACAGGCGTAACATTAAATTGTAAAAATGCCATAAACTGGTTAATTTTTATATTATGACTTGGAAGGGACTTAGTCAACCACTAGGAAAAAAATATTTTAGATATGGAACATTTGGAAAATATGTTTTGTGAAATCATATTTCTTTGGTCACGTCTCTCCATTTTTTTGTCTGTAACTTGATCAAGTTTAAAGATATATCTACTAGTAATTTTATACAAACCACTATGTTGTCTTTGGTATTGATGAGCGCTTTTGGCAGTCAAGCCCATCTTCAGGTCATTTACCAACACGGTCAAAAAGGTTGGTAAATGACCTGAAGATGGCTTGACTGCCGAAAGCGCTCGTCAATACGAAAGACAACATTGTGGTTTGTATAAAATTACTAGTAGAAATATTTGAGACCACTAACACTCCAATACAACAATAAATTAAAGATATGGTTTATAAAGAGTATAGACATAGGGAATTAAATTTCATAAAACTTTTATTTGAAAGTTTTTTGTATAAGCCTTCATTTTTCGGAAAAATTGCTTGAATATTGTGTTTGAAGAAGTAGCTGAAAAATGGTTAAAACTTCAAAAGGCCATAATTCACTCGTAGAAAAAAGTTAAAAATCAATTGGCTGGAATACTAAATTTATGGAAAAAATATCTTAAAAACTGAAAATAGAATTTTTTGAGATATTTTTGGAAAATCATTATTTTTTTACCCCCTTTCAACCCCTGCCGCCACTCTAAAGAGAAACTCCCGTCACTTTGGACTCAAAGAGTTTTCAACCTAAATATCTACGGCTCTAAATTTTTTCCTTTTTAAGTTCAATTTTGTAGTTTTAGTGTACCGATAACAATAATTATTGTATTACAAAAATCAAATTCATTGTGTTACGAAAAATTGTATCATATTACTTTCTTGTAAATATTTTAAATACCATAAATTTCGTACATTTTGTTGTAGTTAACTTTTATAGTTTAGACGACGTGCATGTATGTGTGTTTTCAAGTTACAACGTGCCTTGTAACATTTTTGTGCTCATTTTTATAACAATTCGGGTAATAGACGTTACAACACGATCTACAGTGTATAGCCTATGACACTGGGAAGGTCAAAGCTATTTTCTCAAATTGGTGCAGTAGTTTTAGTGATTACGCTAAAAGTCGGACAGACTAAGAAACTATTTCTTCGTTTTATAATATATATAGGCCTGAGTATATAGATTATATAATATACTTTATCAAGACAGATATAATTAAATTGACACACTTTTGTGATTAACATATAAATATCATTATGACCATTAAGTGATATAAAATTGTGACTACTATTGTGGTCATAAGATTAGAATATATTTACACAATTAAACAAGTTTTTATCCTTTTCAGCAAACTTAATTTTCGACACAAACGATGAGCAATACCTCGGCGCATGGCGTAACACTTGTAGTCCCACATTTTGTTCATAGATGGCGCAGGAAGTTTTCACAAGGAATTTGAAATGCTCGACAGTCAACAAAATTGTTATAAATAAACGAGATGTTTAGTTTTAATTTTTTTAAATATTAATGTTATTTACTGGTAATAACAGAATACAAGTATATATAGATATATAAGCATGTATGTTGACTGAGTATTAGGTCCAAGTTTTACGTGCCAGCACTAAGTAACTATTTTAAATAATGCTACGTCATTTTTTAATGAACAGTATATTATTAAGCCAGTGGACATGCACGTAACGAAAGCAAGACAAAATACATGGTCACAGAACAGGAAGCTAGAGAAGGAGAGCACGTCCAAATCTGCATCTATTCCTTCGAAAAAGTTAACGGTATATTATTAATCCAGTGGACATGCACGTAACGAAAGCAAGACAAAATACATGGTCACAGAACAGGAAGCTAGAGAAGGAGAGCACGTTCAAATCTGCATCTATTCCTTCGAAAAAGTTAACGGTTCAACAAACCCCTGTTCCATAACAGAACAATTGCCAGAAGCTTCAAGATGCTTCTGTATAAAACACCGATCCGCCCAGTTCTCTCACCTATAGTTCTGAGACCTGGACCATTTTTAGAAAGTCTAAGTCAAGCCTGCTGGTTTATAAACGCAAAATCCTTCGCAGTATTTTTGGTCCAATATGTGTAGGAGGTGACTGGAAGAAAAGGACCAACCAAAAACTGAACACTCTTCTGAACGAATCAGATATTGTGAAGTTATAAAACTTGGTAGACTCAGGTGGGATGGACATGTGGTCAGAAGGGGGAGAATGAATAACCAGAAAGGTACTCAGAACAGATCTATGGCACCAGGAGAGTTGGTAGACCCAAAGACGGTGTAATTATGTTGCGCGCCATATCCTTGGGACCCGGAACTGGAGAACAGCTGCACTTGACCGGGACAACTGGCGGAGGCTGTTAAAGGAGGCCTTGACTCAGTAATGGGTTGTCGCTCCGCTGAAGAAGAAGGATATGCACGTGTTTCATTACTTCTTAACTTTAATTAACAACCTAACCATCTTATGGCTTTATATTTATCACTTGATGAAGCGATTGGTAGTACATACTGTATTCTGTTTTGTCTAATGAGTGTTTTTCACGCTTTCCGAGATTCGTTGTTACTACTTAACTTTTTGCAGATACGTATAGAAGCGTAACAATTTCCCACACATTTTTGGCACCACCTTTTCGAAAATCATTTTTCCCCGCTTTCATGAAAAAAGCGGTATTTCAGCTCATAATAAAATTCCAAGCTTAGCTATGCTCGTTATGTTTAAATATCATCAAAATATTTATATAGCTGTTAATTTTAATTTTAGCTGTTAATGTAATTTTGAATTTCGGCAAGCCAGTTTGAAAATAACACATTTTGTTATCAATTTCCAAAACCGTTTGTTAAAATGAAATTCACATGAACGTGTTTAGGTCGCCTGACATTAATCATTAACATAAATTGATAATAATCAGTAATCAGAAGGATGAATCATATGTTGTCTTGCCAGTTTGTCAATGTTTGTACATATTTTATAACTTAGATTTATCAGCAGTATTCTTAAATCTCCGCAGTCAATATTTTCACTTGATTCCTCCCGTTAATCAGAGATTTGTGACCGCACTAAATACACCTTCAATTAAATAGGATGTCGAAAATGAAATTAAAAATTTCCAACCACAGCTCATAATCCAGAATAAAGTATGTGTTTGCTTTTGTAATCCATAATTCTTGGTACCCATTTTTCAATTTTAATTCATTGTTTGTCGATAATTCAATTGACTCCGGGGGCGAATTTACGGGGCTGGACGAACGGGACCCCCCCCCCAAAGGGTCGAAAAAAGTTTACGAGAACTTTTGTTAATATCTGTTAATGTTAAGACTGTTTTATTAGTTGTTCAGCTGTGCACGCTAATATAGCAGTAACCCTTTTTTTAAATATACAAACAGGTTTATTACACAGCATTTGATATAGGCCGACGTTTTAAATATAAAATACAGGGATCAAATCAGTCAATAAGTATCTTATAAACTATGTTTCAATGGGGCTCATTTTTATTGTATTTTTACAGTTCACTTTAATGGGATTGATTTCAGGATGTCATTACATGTTTTTCAGCCACTTTAAAGATTGTAATATTGATTAGTCTTAACTTTTTTTCTTTTGCATGAAGCCGACTCGACCGGACCCCCTCCCCCCCAGACCAAATTCTAGATACGCCGCTGATTGATTCTCCTTGTTACTGCGATTCTGATTCTTCACTATTTGAGAACAGGAACACTTGTTCCGTATACATTTCAGGACTCTGGTGGGAATATAATTTACGAGACTTGTAATATAACGTCATGAAATTGTAATCGATGATAAACATGCAAAAGGGACAATTAACCAAATGTAAAGCTCCCAAAGAAAAGTTCTCAATAAAATGTAATAATTAAACAGATTTAAACGACCAAATTTTTTTTAGCTTTTTCGTGTGCCTGTAACTGCAGTTCCCAAATGGTCGATAGCGCCGACTTTGGGAAATTACCGTTTATAAGTAAACTTACTGAATAAGATGTGAACGTTCAACATTATCGTAAAAATTTGAATATTCCTTTATTTCCCTACTTTATGCAATATAATAGTAAAGCTAATAGCCTATAGTTTTGTTTATTATAGAAGTAGTAATGGCAGACGCCCCTCACCAAAAATACATCAGGAAGCTGATTGTTTTTTGCCCCCTTCAATAATGGTCAACTAATTAAATTTTTTTTAGATAGGTATACTCGATATGTAGTGTTACGACATTACAGAGCATGCTACGTGTTTCTCGGCTATTCCAGCAGAGCCCGGCTATAATGTGTGTGTGCGTACATATTGCTGCTACTTTGAGATGAAGGACAATTACGTGACACTTACCACGCGTCCCTAGCCGAGACTGATCCAGACTTCGCCGATCCGCGCACACAGTGTTCAAGGTGGCAAGCAAATACGCTCTAGTGTTTTCTAGTAGCGTTCTTGACGCGTAGTATGGACTATTCTGGCATCCCAGCAGGGTATAAATACAAGTACTCAGCGACGCTTAGTCAGTTTAAGTGGCGATTTATTCCAGTGCGGTTCGAAGCATTGTGGCGAACTGTTATGTGTTTTATAATTGTGCAAAACTCTACTAGTTGGAATTATTATTGCGTGTGAACAATCTTTATTTGATTTGTTGTAGGAGACTATCTTGTTGATTACGAACTATTTAATTGTGATAATTAAAACTGGTTATTAGTAACTTAATTGGTGTCTTGTATTTAGTTTTCCACTGTACCATACGACGATCAGTAGACCATCGTCTACTTAATATACTATATTAAAAATATGGTAAGTTTCCCTGGTAGCGAAACAACTTTATTTGGTGATGCTCTAACGAATGTGACGAAACGCTCGGAAAGAAGGCAGTATAGCTTAGAGATTAATGTTCATACGACTTGTGGGTACTATGAACAAGAATTCGTATGCTTAACTTCAAACGTTATATACTCTATTTAAAACATAAAAAAAACTAGTAAGCCCCCTAATCTGCCGAATTCGCTCACTTTTTTGAACCAAATACATTTATTATTATATAAAATAAAATAAAATACATAGAGGAGCAGACCTCTTCAGACACCTGGGTTCATCTGGCTCCGGAACCCAGTAAGGGCCCTTGCCTAGGGTTACAGGTGAAACCCGGTCATCGGTCTCAAAGGCGGATGAGAGACCTCAGTTCCCAACGGCAGAGAGAGCAGAACGGCACCTAGTGGAGTAAACCACGAAAAACAATCACTTCGGACTAACAATCCGATCTTATCTCGGAATTTAATTCCTACTTTTGAACTCTAGACAATTTCAGTTGCAGTATGGAAAGTCCGCTAATTGACATAGTATAAACGCAGAAGAAGCAATTGAAAGAGAAGTTTTTCGGGCAAAAGTGTTAAAAATGGAAGGAGAGAGAAAAACGCTGGTTTAAAGTGGACTGAAGACAGGAAGAAGAGACACAGTGAAAAGATGAAAGAATATTGGAGAAAAAACAAAGAAATCGTATGCCTTATTCAGTTACTTTACTCACGTTTAAAGTGGTTTCAACCATTTTTCTCTTCAGACTTTATTCTGCAAATAGTTCAGATGTAAAGGCTGAACTTACAAATGTTTGTTTGTCATTCGTAAAACATTTCAAGCAATTAATATAAAAAAAGCCAACATTTAAAAAGAACAAATATTCCAAAACGTTTACTGGCCAAAGTGAAGAAACGACATTGTAACTGAAATGTGGCCCAAATAAGAAAGAGTGTGTTAGAGCAGCTTTTAAATGCTTTGCAGTACCTTTAAATGACAATGTTACAATTACTGCGGTAACTGACACAAGAACGAATATGGAGCGGGCGTCATTAAAGGACAAAATGTGATACAACCTATACCCTAATAAAGAAAATCTCGTCAATTTTGTTTTTTAAGGAAAATTTTAAACCAGTATCATTTAAAGCTTGAATTACGGGTGTACAAACGTATTTTCAGAGTGCCTTGGATGAATTGCAGAACGAATATATCCTCGTTACACGAAATGAGGGTAAACGATACGTTACTGAAGTAGCTGAATAAAGCAAACATAAGCTACTTTGGACACGAAGCCAGAAGGCGTGTGAAGTGGTAAACTTATTGTTCACGGTAGAAACTGAAGGCATCTATAATAGATCTCCCAACGAGATGGGTGGATAGTATTAAGGAAAAAGGAGTACTTCCTATTTGGAGCAATAAAATCCGCTCAGGATGGGTTGTTGAAGGAACAAATAGATTTAATTATATTTACCTAATCAACGGACACATGGACAACGAAATCCAAGAACAAATAGACCAGATCCATGCTATTTGGTATCCAGGCCACTATATGTATATAAATAGTAAAATAGTTTTACCTTTTCCTTTTCCGTCTGGTGGCCTTTATCCTTTATGAATATCTACGCGTTTCGGGACATATGTCCCATCATCAGGAATATCCCTTGGTGAAGTTCGTC
This sequence comes from Magicicada septendecula, assembly GCA_034769895.1. Lineage (NCBI taxonomy): Eukaryota > Metazoa > Arthropoda > Insecta > Hemiptera > Cicadidae > Magicicada > Magicicada septendecula. The sequence goes on from CM068369.1 coordinate 81,897,169, forward strand.
AATCATTAAAATATTAAAAACAACTTTATATACAATTTTACACACATCACAATAAATATAAATATAAACACAAAAAATATATAAAAACTCCCAAACGTGAGCACGCGATATCGCTGGTGCGCACCACGAAATACTATAGTCGACTGCTGTGCTCATGTTGTTATAGGTCGCGCACTATGGACCTTGTTTTGTATTCTTATCGCTGTGTCGTCCAGTGGATTTGATTGGAAAATCAATTGTTCATTAAGAAGGACCTCTTTTATGTTTTTATCTTTATAAGCCTTATATATATCGAATTCTTCGACAGCATTCATATAACTTCCTTTTCTGCGTACGTGGAGGGGTTGAAAGTTCGTCGCGAAATCGGTATAACTATGGTTTTTGCCCATCAGACGGCGCGCGTAATTTGACACAGTTTTACTAAATTCTTTTTTAGGTAAATGTTCTTTAAAGCGTTTTTTAAAGGGTCTACCAGTTTGGCCAATGTAGTAGCTATCACAGTCATTGCACATTATCTTATAAACGCCCGTCTTGTCCTCAACTGATTTTGAATGTTTAGGTAGGAGTATCTTATTAACGTTGTTTTAGTTCGGAAAGCCATTTTTATATTTATCTCACTGAATACTTTGTTTAAAATTTTGGATAAAGGCTAAATTAATAAAATTAATTATAAAATGAATAAAGGATAAAGGCCACCAGACGGAAAAGGAAAAGGTAAAACTATTTTACTATTTATATAACAAATAGACCTTTAAGTCTACTAGCACCGCCAAACCCTCACAAGGGGGAAATCATAAAAAGTAGAAGATTATTCAAAACGAAACATTTTTCTCTTAACTTGGACCTAGCATTTGTTCAAGCTATTAATAATAAAAGCTACAAAATTTTTCTTTTCTTTTAATTTATTGTGAAACAAGCAAATATTGTTTGTTAAATTTTATGATTTGTATGGAAAAACTACCACATGAAAAATTGTCTATTGACGTACACTCAACGATGTACTAAAAGCAGCGAGTTCTTCTGTACTGATAACGTCACAGCAAAAGAAAAAGTATGTTTTTATTGTAGGCCACTTTTTTTGCGCTTATCCGAAATTATTTACTTTAGGCGTCCACGGTGAGAGAACACAATTTCTAATCCATGAGGATGCGTGATGATAGATTACAGTCATCAGCAACAGCATTTTATGTAGAAGCGACGTGGCTAATACATTTTCCTGAATCTGAAACACGCGGTTATCTGTAGTACTTAAAATGCTAAGAAGGATTGGTATTCACGTAAGGACTATTTCTGGGTCTGTACGAATCCTAAAATCTCTCTCAAAGGCATTTTCATCGGCTATTGCCGCATACCCAAACATAACCGCCATCTATTTCTGTCCTGTGCATCTTCTTCTGCTAAGTTATGATGTTCCATGGCCTTCCTCATGTTTTCATACCAGGACAGTCTAGGTCTGTCCATTTTTCCTCTGCCTGGGGGCCTCCACTGAAATATTTTCCTCGGCCATCTCTGTTCATCCATTCGGAGTAAGTGACCGAACCACTTTAGGCCTCTTCGTTCCACTCTGTTAATAATTGTGTCTTCTGCATGCATTATTCTTCTGATGTTCTCGCTGATTATTCTATCCCTTCTTGAGACTCCGGCACTTCTACGGAGATAATCCATTTCCGTGGCATTCAATTGTCGTATAATTTCCGTGCTCAACGTCCATACCTCACAGCCGTAAGACAGAACTTATTCAACAAAAGCTTTTCCTATAAGAATCTTTATGGCTCACGAAATATGTTTGTCCCACCAAATGGAGTTCAAGCTTCCTAGAACTTTCCTGCTCTGTTCTATTCGTTTTTTGATTTCGGGTTTTCCTAGGCCTTCCCATGTTATTAGTGCCCCTAGGTATTTAAATTCTGTCTCAAACTGCTGACGAAGGCGCACATCACGTCGAAACGCGTACGGGAAGAAAAAACAAGTAAGTTTCACAAGTGAAAGTTTCAATATCTATATTAATATTATTTAAATTCATCGACCTGTTCAATTGACGTACTGTCTTTAATCAATACTTCAAATCTGGGATCGGAATTAACGACTAGATATACTGACTACTTATCTACTAATCCAAGATATTCTGTCTACTACTAATCCTAAAATCTGGTTTTAGAAAACATCGTTGTACACATCAGTTCTGCCTACATAAATCAGACATCGTAAGAGCCGTGTACAAATAAGGAAGTGGTTACACTTCTCGATGAGTGTCTAGTAGGGAAAAGCTCACAATATTAGTTTTTACGACAAAATAGTCGTGCAGTTGCAGTCACTGGCACAAAAGGCCTTCATCGGAGAGACAATTTTCACTTCCTCCTAAGGCCTTCCGAAATCTATTTTGACTTCGGATACAAGTAGAAGCAATGTTTTTTTCTTGTAACAACAAAGGATCATTCCAATTCGGTCCGAGAGTTCACAAATTCTGCATGTTCGATTTCTCCGAAGAGTTGATGGAAGCGATATATTCATACGAAATGATAAGAATCTGATCGAAACATGTTTTCGAGTTTGAACAAAAAGGAAAATCTGAAAACAGCAATCATATAGAATGCTTGGCTCCCAACTTGCACGAATGAGTATCAAAAAGTATTCTCACAGTCCTTGTCGTCTGTGATAAATTTCTTCAATGGGAAATGTCCAGAGTCTAGAATTTCTTGCAACTAAAGCAAATCTATGTTGTACTTATTACACAGATTAGGCTTGCCTTCAGTCACATAACCGAGCAAATATGGGTATACGTTTAGCAAAAGAAAAAAACCGGATATGTACAGAATATACAACTAAATGTGCATTACTAAATATTCTAACAACTAATTAGAATATTGATAAAAGTTTCTTGGGAAAAGGGAAATTTTGAGGGGGAAGCATTGGCATTCTACAAATCTGAATATATATATATCCTAACAATAATCTATGACAATGAATTATGACCTCGAATGGAAGAGATAAAAGCTAAAGTCAAGCAATAGAGACGAGATTTCATAGAAGTTTATAAAACGAATCAAGACGAGATAGTATACGAAGCCTCCCTATCCGCAGGAACGTCAAGGCGATCCCTCTAATTGATACGATAGAAAGTTCACAGTTCAGGCGGTTTGGCCACGTTTGTAAAATGGAAGAGCGAAGATACCGTAGAAGGCGTGAGAAGGAAACCCGGAAGGTAGAAAGGTAAGAGGAAGGCCCAGATTGAAGTGGGAAGACAGTATTAAAGAAAATGTAGAAAAAAAGGAGCAGTGCGGTCTTGGGCTAGAAAACTGGCCCGTGACACAACAAGACAATCTCGACACCTAAAGGGTGGAAGAGGACGATTAAGTGAGTAGAATGTTGGAAATGGATATAACAACGGGAAACACTTTACAGAACGACCCCAGTATTAAGATATCTTTGGTAATTAGTAGTTTTGATTAACTTTCCTAAAAATAAGAACATGTTATCCAAGATATCAAGATGTGTTCATTGAACAACAAAGATAGTATGAGAATTACGTTTTTACTTCGATAAGGTGAGATACAATTTACTTCCACATGTCAGAGAAAAGAATGTCGCATTACCGACAAAAAAATTAATCACGTTTCTCAGTAATAAATGCTGAGAAACGTCCACAAGTGTGTTAGGCTCCTTAGGATGGGGATCCGACTGTCTCAAAAACTTTAGATATTTTAATTTGGAACGATCAGAGATTATGACGGAACAAAACGTCGATGGAAATGAGAAAATACGATGGATTCTGTCCAAAGTAGGAAGTTTACTCAAACCATGTAAATTATTATTCAGTTTTGCTATAAATTGTGCCTTTCGCCTACTTAATTTAATATTAGTGTCAGATTAATATGAATGTTTAGAAAATAAAACTCATTTTCAAAATGCCAGTTTTTATATCTGCACTAACGCATTCCCTCAATTTATTTCTAAGTTTGTTTTTTAGGTGCCATTTTTACTGTAAAGAGTTCCAAATGGACTAACGTGTCTGGATTTTCTTTCAGCTTATTTTATTACATAGGAGCAAAAATTCTCCCTTTGCTGACCTGACGCTTATTGTGGGATGAATTCAACATTGAGCAACTGACGCGGCACGTAATGCAACAGCTGCATTCTTATCGCATGGAATTCCGTTCATACTTAGAAAATGCACTCACATATAACGTTTTGTCAGTTTACTTACACTGAAAAACCCACAACCGTAGGTCGTGGCAAGATTTGTAACGTTGTGGGAATAATCGTGAGCGTTATAGGGCTCGTGCAAGTGTGGCCATACTCTTCTTACACACTGCTTCATCAGTGTAATTACCGGTGTTTGCTATATTTCCACCTGTAAAACCTGCAGCCTAGATGATAAATCTAGATTTAGATACGCTGGCATTTGAATGGGTCTTTTTTACAATACATTTTTAAAACTGAGTAAATTAAAATTAGACGCAATATTAGTATCATTACGAGTCTCCTCAACGTGTCGCAACGTGTCTTGTACGGCCTGAATTCAATCCGATGTTGTAACGATTACCCACAAGTACTGTTTGAGTTAGGGAAATCTATCTGTTGCGAGTTTTTATCTATCTGTTCACCAAAGAAAAGATGAGTGACGCAAATTCCAACGTTTCCGTTAATTGTCACATGTGCTGGGTACACCTCGACTTCCTACTTCACTTCACTCAGAGCTTGATTTCAGGGGGAACGCGCTGGAACGGCGTTCCGGAAGCTCTTGGATCCAAAAATAAATTACCGAAAAATATATATGAAAATAAAACCTCATTATTACAAAAATTTACTACTACTTTTTAAATTGTGTCCGTCATCAGCCCCACTACAAAACTAAACATTTGTTAAAATCAAACGCCAGCACTAATCTTTATCTTAACTGCTATCGTTCAAAAAATGTGCCAATAACCTGTGGAGAAAATGAAATAAAAAAACTTGCTTCAAAATTAAAACTACATGAAAGGCAACTGATTTTGAGCTTCCGAGAATATTTATTCCAGAATTTTTCCGGAGAGTCTTTCTACCTTGAAATATGCTACTGAATCAATAGCAATATCTTCAAGTGAATGTGAGAGGGCTGATTTATGGCCATCGTACAGCATTGGACAAAAAGAATAAGGAAAGGTCAAGAAACAAACAATATGACGACACAATGATGAAAGTATGGAAACTTTTTTTAAATGTCCGAACCACCGAAACCATCACTTAGAGTTTGATAGAGGCTCCGGGATGACGCCGTCATGAGTGACATGTTTTCGATTGTCGTGCGGCTAACATGATGAAGCTCTTTAGAAATATCAGTAAGCCTTATTACCTTTTTAGATACAAGTTTATACGTATGTTACATATTATATAAGGCTTTAAAAATGTAGACCTCCTTTGTAATAACCTGATGTAAACTTATACGCTAATATAAAATATATATTATGTATATAAAATACATAAAATATATTTATGTCTGTATAACTTTTGAATTGATGCGTTCCGGCACCTATAATTTTGGAAATCAACCACTGACTGCACGTACTGACAGGGTTCATCGATTCACCGATAACAAACAGTATCAATTTATGGATCCGAAAGTGATGTCTGTTTTGTTTACAGTGACGTCCACATGTTTATTTTCTCACGAAACACTGTGAAAAACAGGTTTTTGGAAAAAGTTTTTACTGATGATGGCTAAAGCAAAGCAATGGCCAGGGAATGAAATATCGTTATACGCTGATGGTTGAGTACGTATAGGCCTATTACGTGTTGTATAAGATACGTAACAGTAAGATATAGTAACTTGAAGTCTGCTTGTTTTACAATGCTTATCATCTGTAATTACGTGACCTAATAAATCTGGGCTTTTATTAAAATTACTATAGATTTTTAAACCACCAGGTGGCTTAGCGGGTTCAATTTCCGGTTGAGGCTCAGTACGGCGTGCACTCAGCGTCGTGAGGCAAAATTGAGTAGTCGCTGAGATAACAGCGGCGCTTCCTGGCTGTGAATACCGCAATTAGCTGTTGGCGACGTGTTGTACTAACCATGCAACCGTCCCATTGAGGAGAGGTATATTTTATTATTTATAGATTCTTAAATGTACGTAAATTAAATTAAAATTTAAATAAAAACTTACAGGCATTGCACAAATGCAATGCACAGAGAAGGGCATTGAAAATGCTTCAATAAATCTAAAAAATATATATATTTATATATATATATATGTATATACATTTTATATATATATATATTCACCAATCAATGAATTCATTCTTCATTCACCAATAAATGAATTCATTCTTCATTTACCAATATACAGATTATAAGTTAAATGTAGTCGCATTCATAAGCGAAGTTTTATATGTGTACTACGTTATTGACAACAAAGAAGTAGTTTCTATGGAAACTCACCGGTTCCCATTTTCGATCACGCACCAGCGGTCGTTTTCAAGTGTGCGACACGTCCTAAAATAAAAACCTACTTTTAAATTAAATATCGGGATATATGAAATCACAATAGCCTATTTGTTCCTTCCTACAGCCCATACTGGGCCTGGCCTTCTCCAACTATCTCAACCACCCGCGACCGTTCGCCAATTCCTCACCATCAGAAGACTCTCTCATTGTCTCGCCAAACATTTCCTGCCAGTGTGTTCTTTGTCTTTCCCCTCTTCTGGTATAAAGCATCGGTCTCTTCGTTATTTTTTGGGTATTTTGGTGTCACTCATTCGCTCAATATGTCCTGTTCATCTTAGGCGTTATAGCCTGTTGTAATCTACGGTGCTGGGTTATTTGTATAGTTGTTAATAACTAAACATGATGCGCCATTCATCATTAGTCTATACATACCTGGGCCAAAACTGTCCTCAATGCTCGATTCTCAGCATCTCTTCATTATCTTCGTACGCGCCCAAGATTCGGATCCGTGTGTGATGAAGGTCGTGTTATAGTCTTGAATAGTGTTACGTTTAGAGTTTCGTTGAATTATCTCGGATCTTACGCAAGATTTGATCTCTACTACCGTCAGAATTATATTTCTTACCTCATGGGTCATATCATTGTTGTCATATACTTTACTGCCTAGGTAGTTAAAATTTCGGACAACCCCGATGCTGTCACCTCCATTTCTGATCTCGTCTCTTCCTCGTCCTCATTTCCATCACTTTAGTTTTCCCACATTGATTCTCAACCTGACATCTGCAGCTTTCTCCTTTAGAGAGAAGTCCCTGACTGCACACTTTGACCTCTTATGTCAATATCGTCCACACATGCGATTATCTTCCGTTTGTTGTTACATATATTCCCAGCTCCTTTATGATTTTGTTCAGGGCAGCGTTAGATTGAATGTGTGCGAGTGCGAAGTCCTTGTATAATGTCAAAAGACTTTGTTATGTTATTTTGGATTTTAACTCTCATAATGGGGGTTTACTTCGATGGACGAGTCACATTCATTAATTTTGTTGCCACTCCTGACCCTTCCGTGGTTGTAAAAAAATCGCCTCTCTGTTCACACTATCATTAGTCTGCTTGAAGTCTATGAATATCTGATAAATGCTGACAACATACTCTCATGTTTTTTTATATAATTTGGCGGACAGTAAAGAGTTAGTATATTGTTGATATTCATACTTCGAAACCCCCCTGATAGCGTAATTTCCGAGTCCCTTCTTCACCGTAGGGGCTAATTCTTTGCGTAATGTATCCGAGAAGATCTCGTAGGCTGTGCATTAAAAGAAGATTCCTCTTTAATTATTGCACTTGAGTTTATCTTCATTCTTGTGCACTGGCCAGATGAAAACAGATTCCCATTCTTAAGACATTGTAAGAATTTACGACACTGAAAGAAATTACAGTAAGAAATTTTAATGTTATAACCTAATATTTCATTTTGTTTTGTAAATGCAGTTAAGCGTATATGCTTTTTGTATTACAGTATGTGAATCTGAAGCTTTAAGATATCCTACCAGTTATTTATTAAATCCTTTAGTGATATTTGGCGGTGCTTAGACAACCAAAACTGGAGTTTGGTAGTCTCATTAGTTACTGCCCTTCATTTTACGAGTAAGTACTATTACGAGTACCATTGGACAAGACATCTAGATGTTGGCCAAAGGCTTCTTTCAGGGTCAAGCCTGAGAGACTAAGAGATACCTCCCTCATGATGACTAACCATCTTGAGGATTAACCATATGCTTTCCCAATATAGTAGTTCATAAAACCAAAGATACTTCGTATATTAACGCTCTGCCAGTAACGACTCAACATCAACATCACCGCCCAATCGCCACCTTCAAACATGACACCTTCGCACAAACCTCTTTCCACCTTCTCTCACTCCCATTCCTCTCTGTTCTGAGCCACCCAGAGAAATTAATGACTTCATCTTTCTGTCGCCCCTTCTGTCTTTATCGTTTTGTCTGTGTCGTTGTTCTAAGGGTCCATCGCCGTTCGTCTCACGCTCGCCTTACATCCTGAAATCGTTTTCTTCTCTCCTACCGCGGCAGAAGACCAACATACTCTTCTCGATAACCCTAAAGTGCTCGTTTCCACACTGCTCTAATGAGTGATCAGTTTCCATGCCTGAGACGTATATAACAACGACGGCCTATGCATGCATCCATTATATTAGTCTTCATTACTTCTTATATCTTCATCTTTATTGAGCTTCACTTTTAAACATTAATAGCACTTAGACAGTGTATATTTTAACGTGCAGCCGGACACAAAATGTGCAGTGATAAATTAAATTGTGCAGTGATAAAATTGGAAAATGTGCAGTAATAAAATTTTGAGAAAAAAGTCGGAAAAATAAATTAACTGACATTTGAGTAAAAAATAATGAAATGAAACAATATTTAGCCTTATTAAAAACTAAAGCAGTTTTAACTCAAGCTTAACATATTTCATTTAAATTATTGTCTTTAAAACTCTTGTCTAAAAAGTCTTGCTCTTCATTTTCTTTTTATCGAGGCCTTCTTCTTCCTTCTCTTTGCTTTGACGGCTCTTCTTGCTTGCTTCTGGAAAAACCCCTGAAAAATAAAACTGCTCCGTTGCTTTTGGAGTCTGCCTGACTCGGTGTTGTCTTTTATTCATCCGTGTAAGCACTGCATTGAGGGGATCCCACTCCGACAACGGTGGCATGTTAAAGTGAATATACAAGTGGAGATTTTCAGTGTCAATACTAAGGCGTTGGCGGTGATCAGTTTTCAGAATGTTACTGGCTCTTATAATTCTTTCTACATCCGCACTGTGGGGCTTGGCTGCTAAGATGCTAGCCAATATGACACGAGTGTTTGAAAAGCTGTTTGATTGGCAAAAGAATTTTACGTTTTCTGAAAGGGGTTTTTTTCTTCAATGCCTCCAGTTCAGGATGTTCTTGGATATCTTGAAATTCTTGTACAAGAGATAACAAATCAAGATCTGACCCCCAAATTTTGGCCTCCGGGCCCCCGTTTACAAATGTGTCTGGAAACTACACATTTGTCCAGTGATAAAAATTTCTTAAAATATACCTGCACTTAGACACGAAGTTTTGCTTTTTACCTACAGCTGTTGAAACATAAGAAGCATTTGCCGCAATCTAAAGTAAAAGTTTGTAAAGATACGTAATCAGAATTTGAGACGTAGCCTACTGCTTCAAAATGCAAGTTAAATTTAACTGTGTATTTGCACTATATAATTCAATTAAATGCTGCCAATAGTATGAATGTAAGGTAGAACGGTTTTAAGTAGAAAATTTAAAATAAGTCACAGAATTTTGTATGACGTCAATTACCAATTATAAACGTAATTAAAATTTTTGTTAGAATAATAATAAGAATAAAGAATTAATAACAACAAATTTATAAATATTTCAGAAGCGTTCTTTGCGTATGTAAATATAACAAATGCTCATTGCGTATGTACATAAGCTTATAACACATGCTCATTGCGTATGTACATATAACACATGCTCATACAAACAATACACACATTCAACATATGTAGTATACGATTTAGTAACAGTGTGCATGTGTAATTAATTCAGTCGTATTGTTCACAAGCAAAATTTACGGAATTAATTTTGTGTCTATTCTTTTTAAAAGAAATTTTTAAAAATCAGTGCAGTTAAGAAATGTATTCTACTAGTAAGAAATTATGAAAGCTCCGGAATCTAATGCAGGGAATGTTTCCGTTCGGTAGCGTTCCCATGACCTTTCTGGTTACCGATTAGAATAAAAGAACGGATAACAATTGTTTCATCATTTCGGTTACTTTTACCCCAGTCGTGCGAGTCTATTATTCGCCGTCAGAGTCCAACCGAGTTTGATGGACAGTTGTTGGCTGCCAATCGGACTTTATCGTGTCAAACAATCTGCGCCAGTTCGTTGGAGCGTGAACCTACTAGCCAGGGAGCAGTCAGACTTTACTCAAATCTGAATAATCGGCCCTTAAAATTATTCATTTCTATTGTTATAATTATTAGTATGGACTTAAAAAAAATTATTATTGAAAATTATAATAAGAAGGAATGACAAGAAATGTTGTAAGAATAATAAACTCGCAGATATTCCCTCAAACTTAATTTTTTTGCCGTGCAGTTAGTTTCTTCAACAGTATGTCTGACAAAATAATGGAATAAGAAAACGATAACAAAGGTAACGAATTTGGTATTAGTATAGGTTTTTAGTAACAGATTTCTTTTCTTGGGAAAACCGAAGTTAACGGTTCCTTTGAAATATAATAATAGTCTAGTTCAGTGATTCCCAATATTTTAATTAAAAGGTATTACAAAATCAAAATTCTCTTAACTTGCAAAATTATAATACTAATGATGTCAAACTTAGTTTAATGTGAACAATGTAGCTGCATTTGAACAACTCTGCAATATTGGGTTTAACGTCTGATAATTTCAATATTAAGTCGATCTCCACATTCAGTTTATTTCTTAACTTTGACTTCAAGTACGGAGAATAAGCCCCTAGCCGCAAATTCAAACAGAATAAAATAATTTTTGCATACATCCCTGAATTGTAGAGAACTCAAGGCCTTTTGATTTTGGTGAAGATCGGTTAAGGGAAAGGGGTAGTTTACCTGCAACATTTTATGTTTTAACAAGGGTAATTTTTTCTATGACGAAGGATAACTGCCGCACATTGAAACAGAATCAAATAATTTTTTACACATGTGCCTAAGTAGTAGAGGACTCAAGGCCTATTGATTTTGGTGAAGATCGGTTACGGGGAAAGGGTAGTTTACCTAAAACCTTTTATGTTTTAACAAGAGTAAAGTACTTAATTTTGATAAATAAAGTATCCTGAAAAGAAGATCATAATAATCCACTGTAGAAACGTAGATGAAATATCTATAAATGAAGAGGCTAGTTGAACGGGGTGGGGGTAATTTTCTATAAATGAAAATTATAGTTTAAGGGGGAGGGGATAATTTTTTATATGTGTACTACGTTATCGGCAACAAAGAAGTAGTTTGTTGTTAACATTCCTTCCCGGGGTGTTTGGCCGTAGTCCAATGTTTTCTGCAAAACCAGACGTTTCGGCAGTGCCATCGACTTCCATCATCAATGAAAATCGAGTGGGATGACGTGAGGTGGTATACGTTAGTGACCACAGTACTGTGGTTAAGGCTGAAGCAGTAAGTAGAAAGAAGTAGTTTCTATGGAAATATTTCATTTCGAAAATGATTTTAAATATAAATCTTAGAACATGGAAGTCATGTATGGTTGTCCATACCGATATTTAACCTACGTTATGTGACACACTTAATCTGTCATATAGGGCTGCTTGTCTATATCGGCATTTTCGAAACGAGTTGTGAACCATACGTGTTCTACATTCTGAAATATATTTGAATCTGAGAGAAATTTCATACACATTCATCCTATTAATTTTTCTTTCTATGAAGTGGGGTTAGGTACAGTTCTGTTCCCTGTTACAAAGAAATATTATCTTTCAACAAGTCTCAGGTTACCCAATTTTGACGTAAGAGAAAGTAAGCTTTGTTAAGTGGCTATTTCATCCGGAATACTATGCTTCCCCAAACGTAGTGTATTTTTGAAACGTGTTATGTTTAATAACACGCGCGCGCGCACACACACACACACACACACACACACACACACACACACACACATTATAACACGTTTTACTGTACTTTTCTTGTTTCACTATTCGATATTATCAGAAGCCAAAATATTCAGATTGATCTCGAACGAAACATGAAGTAAAACGTTCTGAATATGAGTGATCTGTTTCTGGTCTTCGCACACACAAATGTACTTACGCTCGATTATTTTTTCCGATTTACATATATTTACATTTGGTTTGTATAAATAAGAAAACTTCTCTTGCAGTATCGAAAACGTCATGTCGGTGCAAACGGGACATGCTAATAGATGTCAAGAAAATAAGAAAAGTTTCGTGTATGCAAAAAATAATGAATTATTTATTTTTTTTAATATCTCCGTTCAAAATAAGAAAAGAAATAGTGTAAAATAAAAGACTTAACTACGGTTGTTAGACAAACTAATTAAAAAAAATCACAAACTCCACAATTTCTCTTCTATTATGACTACAGTCTGTATTTCCCACGAATCGTGGTCTGATGTAATAGTTAAATGAAACGAATATAGATAAATTAATTCATGTAGAAGAATGATATTGTGATTTATGCAAACAATAAAACGATTTAGAAATGGTTTAGAAAAATCTGCTGTAGAAGAAAGGATTCATAAATTGGAAAGAGCATATGGTATAACTAAAGACGTTTACAATAAAAAGTGCATATCTAAAAATGCGAAATAAGGCATAACAGTACAGTAATGAAGCCAGAATGCCTATATGCAAGTGAATGTCTAGCATTGAATTATAATTTAGACAAAATAGAAATATTGGAAACACGAATTATTAGGAAAATATTAGGCCCACGAAAAACTTCAGAAGGTTGGAAATTAAGAAGTAATCACGAAATATACCAAAGTATAGAAAATATAACGGAAACAATGAGAAAAAGAAGACTAATATTCTTTGGACATTTATATAAAAATTGACGACAATAGGTTAACAAAGCAGATCTTCAAATATCTGTGGGGAAAGAAATCAACATCTAGTTGGATTATAGAAGTCCAAAAGGATTTAGAACAAAATAATATAAACGCAGAAGAAGCAATTGAAAGAGAAGTTTTTCGGGCAAAAGTATTAAAAATGGAAGGACTCCAGGGTAGAAGAGAGAAAAACGCAGGTCAAAGTGGACAGGACAGGAAGAATAGTCATAGTGAAAAGATGATAGAATATTGGAGAAAAAGAAAAGAACAAGGAATAAAGAATTGAAATTGGAATGTGGTCCTCAGATGGCTGACACAAATAGAAAAAAGACGATTTAGAATGATAGATAGATAATATTTAAAGATGGATCGGAAGCCTTAAGGAGATTTAAGTTTAAGATCAATGTAACGAAGACGGAAGTGAGCACACATACCGGAGCAAGTAGAGTCGGCAGTGCAGGACACGAAAATACGGAGGACCATACAATAAAACACCTAGGAACAATATCGGATAATTCATAAAAATTATAGTTACAAATAGCGAATAGAATTGGTATAAAGTATCATAATTATATAGAATCTTGTATAACGCGTTCTTCAATAACAAGCAAGTGGCTAAAGGAACAAATTTTCAAGTCAATTCTGATGCAGATTGCGAATCACGGTTGTTGACGTTTGAAGAAGCAGGTCGAGCCATGTGAGATGAAAGTGCTGCAGAAGATTGAAGAGGTTACGAAAGTGGATTAGGGGCCAGAATGTAACGCAAAAATTAATCAATCGCAAATTTTACGAAATCAAACTATGCTGAACGCAAAGAAATGTGTATGGTTTAGAAAGCGGGGAGGTAGTGAAACGCCTGTACCGTTAGGCGGCGTTACATGAAAGAAATTAACTTGTAAAAATCTGTAGAGTATAGCGGTATGTTAGCAACGCCGCCTTGGGGCTGACGTCTATAAGGAAGGTAATATTAGACTAAGTCACGTTTTGGGACATAACTATCATAAAATGTATTATTTGCTAGGATATTAGGGGTGTTTACCAATCTTGTAAACTTTAAGTGCATGTAACAGTAGATACCGTTATGTTCGAGAGAGCGATGTAAGAGTGAGATAGATAGTGACGCTAGTTTTTTAAGCACGTGAGACGCGAAAAACGTTCGGCAAATCAGAGGAAGCGTCGTGTGTTGCGCGGGAAGTTTTCGCTAAGGAGATTGGGCGATTTTGTATTTAGCGCTAGTCTAAACCTATGGGATTGTTTTCTATCGAGACTTGGTAAGGGAAATTCAAAGCCTAGTATAAGAATATGAATTTGGAGAGAAATCAGGCAGTCTTCTTTATATCGGCGAAACTACACTGAAGAGACTCGCGTGCGCTGTTTTGCGTTAATTATATAGATATACATTTTATTAGTAATTTAAAGAATAAAGTAATTTCGCAGCAGTAAACAGAAGTACGGGAACGCGATAATTGCTAACGCTAAATTTATAAAGTTTAATATACAGTAATAAGTTAATGAGTGAATGTTCGGAGTAGTAACGAACAACGAGAAGTAAATACTACATATAAATGTTCATCAATACGATATGTTGTGGTGAAATCACTGAAGAAAGCGAATTAGTTCGGGTTAAATTCACGACGGTATGAGATAATCGAGACGCACGCGACGCGAACTGTGTTAGATGCACTTAATGTAAATTCAAGAATACGTTGTAAACCAGAGTGTATAATTATACGACATAATTGTATGTATCACCAATATGTCAAGTGTAGTGTACATCTGTGATAAAGTGAATTAGTGCATTCATAACCAGGATTAACGCGCAACAAACAGCTGCTGACGACTCACCGGCATGCAACACCTTAAGGACTACGCACATCGGAAGGATTCTCCACGCAAGTAACAAATAAATGAACATTTGATTCAATATTGTTTTATAAATATATATATTTGTAATCAAATATAGTGACTCAATTTGTCTAAAAAGAACTCATTGCCACAAAATAATATTCAAATTGTAAGGCAAAACTATTCAAGTCATGTTAAAGAAATTTGTAGTATATAAATGCAAATGAATCATTAAAAGTTGATTGATATATTTTAATTTGTGTTTATTATTACTGGCGCCCTGAGGTACAATAAAGAGTCGTTACACTGGAGTAAGTGTTATAGTCTATTGAGTAGAAATATTAATATTATCAGTGATTAAAGCAGTTTGTAAACCTTACTTCTTACATGCTCATAGGCCAACATAATATGCAAATCAACAATTTAACTCTTTCGTAAAGGCCTATCAAGTAGTGTATTACAAGACAATCAGACTAAGTCTAAGCGTTGCGGTGTGGGGAAAAATTGAGGCGCAACAGTTGAGATGATTTGGTCACGTTGCGGGAGTAGGCAAATGGGATCAAGAAGCACAAGAGACCTGGACAAAATTGTCTGTTATCCTGACGAAGAAAGGTTATTGGACTCAAACTAAGAGAGAAGCAGAGGATAGAAAGAGGTAGAGAAGAATCGTCGCTTCGACATCGCAGGTAGAATGGGTTAAGGGAGAAGCAAGTAATGAAATGAATGTAAACAAATTATCATTAGCGCGTGTAAATTAAACTTTTAAACAATGGCTCCAGCCCAACAAATAACAGCCACAGTATTGTTATATTATTCTCTTAAGAGGTCAACTATTGTTACTAAGTGGTGCAAGAAATCGCGTCACTAAGACTTTCACTTTGTATGTGTTATATTATCTTATTGGCGCGTATTGATTCTCTGAAGATTCTTTCACCCTTTCTTTGCTCTTGTGGCGTGATGTGTCTAGTGAAAGCTTGTCATCAGCCAAATAGTCAATTTAGAAAAATCTTGAACTAAATTAAAATAAAATTAATAAAATTTTTATATAGAATGTGCGTCTTTTCACAAACAAAAATATTGAAGAAGATTGCATGTTTGAAAATATAATTATTTGCGTTTTCTTTTTATATCATATTCTTATGTCGTATGAAAATTATTGTATTATAATACACATTTCTTTCATAAGATCTCATAGCCTTGTTTCCATGCTCACAGGTCTTTTTGTTTCCTGTAATATCACCAGTCTAATTACTAGTTTGATCTTTTCGGATGTAATAGTCCTACCAGTTTTTCCTGACGGTCTTATTAGCAAATAGTGAAATAAACGACATAACATACTATAGGAGGGCAGAATTACGCTAAACCAAAACATATATATGGAAATGTCCATTATTCCTTTGTAAGTAACTCGTTGAGTTTCCTGCAGTACTCCTACGTAATATCTTCAAATAAATACAGTGCAAGTAGGTTTATTTTCACCTGCCGCACGTTTCACAGAAATTATTCTGTATCTTCTGAGGTTTATTTGAACGGTAATTGAATGTTTCGCGTACAATACTTAGCGAAACATTCAATTACAATTCAAACAAACCTCTGGAGGTACAGAATAATCTCTGTGAAACGTGCGTCAGGTGAAAATAAACCTACTTGCAGTGTACATATTTGAAGATATTACATACGGAAATGTGTATAAGATTTATATTAGTCACCGTCTTCATACACACTTATGTATAGTGATCCTAATCGTAAATAGAGTAAATAAAATATTCTTAAGTAATATAATAAGTAAACCAAAACTTAATGTATTACGTAATACAATAATGCGAAACTATCTTAGGAAACTTGAAACAAAAACTTAATAGGGGTTATTTAAACAACTGTACCTTCTTCAAGACGGCCTGAGTATATAATAAATCCTAATTATAAATAGATCACACCGTAGGCGTATGTTTAAGTAATATAGCCTTAAAATATCTTCTTCTTCCTTAGCACTACAGCCCAACATGAACCCTGGCTTCCAACACAAATTTTCTCCATTGTCTCCTGTCCATTGCCATCTCGGTGTAACCCCTCACATCCATTCTTCTTAGATCTTAGATCCACCACACCTAACCTAACCATCTTATCCTAGATCCTCTTTCTGATTTTATAGACTTGCGGTCTCAGGGGTTTCTTTGACATACGGTGATCATCCATCCACTCTAGGTGACCTAGACATTGTATTCGTTGGGCCTTTACGAATCTTACAATTTCTCATCCTTGGATAGCCATCTATCTCCTGATTATTTCTTATTCTCCATTCATCAGCTTCTTTAACTGGGTCATAAACACGTCTTACAATCTTTCTTTCAAACCATCTTAGTGTTTCTTGTTCCTTTTTTCTCAATGCCCATGTCTCGCCTCCATAAGTATCAGCGTGTTATATATTTTTATTTTTGTGTTACGACTAATGAGTTTGCTTCTCAATAGTCTGCTGTTGCCATAATATGCCGTATTTTCTCTTAGTATCCTGTCATGCATTGTCGTGTTTATGGATCCTTCGTTATTTATCATGTTACCTACGTATCTGAACTTACTCACTGCATCAAATAAATTACACTATATATGCCTAAGTTATAGAGATTTCTTCTCCTTTCTGATGCAGAAGTTAGAAACTAGAAGCTTAGTTTTGCTGACATTTACATTCAGTCCCATTCCAGTAGAGTTTTGATCCAACTCCTCGTATACCTCAACTAGCCGT
Organism: Magicicada septendecula; assembly: GCA_034769895.1. Taxonomy (NCBI): domain Eukaryota; kingdom Metazoa; phylum Arthropoda; class Insecta; order Hemiptera; family Cicadidae; genus Magicicada; species Magicicada septendecula. Next base: position 81,914,796 of record CM068369.1, read on the forward strand.
TGTCTTGATCCGGCTATTGTCAAAACATCGTTCGCGTAAAAGTAAAAAGTAAAACATAATGTAGCGTAATAGCTTTACGTTTTACTTAATGTTTATAATATCTTTATGTTTTACGTCACATTGAAAACAAAATATCTTAAAATCCTAACTCGCTGTTTCACGGGGAATTGCAGTTAACTTAGAAGTATCTACTGGCAAGAATCAGCTAGGATGGCGATAAGCGTTCTTAAGTTTTATAATCGTTCACCTGTTAAACCTGAACACCGTTAATGATTAGTGCGATTTATACATATTTTACTGATGAACTCTGGTTTAATCATTGAATAGTCAATCCATAAGTATTGTTCGTTTGTTTTAATTAAGGCATTAACGATTTTTTGCAAGCTTTCAGTAATAGGCTACCTGTAACCAGGGGCGTATTGACGGTGGGGGAACGAACGGGACCCCCCCCAGAGGTTAAAAAAAGTTGACAAATTTTGTTACTCTCTTAAGTTTCAGGTTATTTTATTATTTTTGCAGCTGAGTACGCTAATATAGTAGTAATTATTTTTTTAAATATGTAAACATGTTTATTACACAGCATTAGCGTATACGTTTGGAATATGAAATATAGGAAAATCAATTCAGTTAATAAGTATCTTGTAAACAGTGTTTCAATACAGCATACTTTTATTGTGTTATTAGCCTACCATTTACTTTAATGAGGCTGATTTCAGCAACTTTAAAGATAGTAATGGTGATTAGTCTTCACTTGTTTTTTCTTTTGTATGAAGCCGGCCCGACCAAGGCCAAATTCTAGATACGCCACTGAGAATGGGAGAAAACTCCCCCCCCCCCCAATTGTCACATCAGACGAAATTTTCTAGTTGTAATTATGATAAAAAATTCATACCACGTTGTGCAGGTTCATGGTTTTTATCTAAAATTATTTTAAATTGCATCTATATCTTATTTGAGGCAATTTAGTAGTGAATTTGTCCCCTGGATATGTTACTAGCATATCGCAGGGTAAGATGTATGGTGGGGCTGCCACCTTCAGGCTTAACGTCCAGCCCGTTTTTCTGTCTGGGTGTTCTCACATAAACTGGCTGTCTTACCAGACTAAAGGCACCATTTTTCCCTTGTGAAATACCTATAAGGATCTTTAATGTGGTGCTTCCTTGCCTCTCACATCCTACGTCGTTGACCAATATAAGGTCATTCGTCTTCAGGGGCAATTTCTCACCCCAAGGGCAAGAGAAGGTAACCTCTACTTGACAATATCAAGTAGTGCGGGGACAGCTTATACCGGCTGTCACTCGGTCTCCAGAATTGAATATTATGAGTATACTCGACAGGATCGCCCGGTATCGGCTGAATTGGTGGGAACATCTTTTTGCCGAACGGATGACTGCCGCATCCCCAAACAACTCTAGAACTATAAGCCGAGGGGAAGGAGATGTGTGGGACGTCCGAGGAAGCGCTGGAGTGACCAGCTCTAATCTTTGCCTATTTGAGACCGGAACAAACCATTTTTGATTTAATCCGTGAAGATGATGATGATGAACTTTACCTTACCACCATCTTAATTAATGTTAATACATTAACTTAAATGAGTAGTGTGTATTGCAAAATGTAAGTGAATGTTATTACAAGAACAAAGAACGGACGAACATTCTTGTTTGCTTTTATATTTTAAAAGTATAACATGATTTTATACTTTTATATAAACAAATTTACTGGGTTGATAATAACACACTGTATTTTTAACTTCACTCATTCCCATCATTTATACTTAAAACCATTGAACAACGGTCCAACTTTTCATATCCTCCCACCAAAGTCAACTCTTCTCCTCCGAAAAAAAATGGATTGCTGGATCCGCCCCTGGTAATGAACATCTACTTTTGATATTCTAGCGAGTAAAGAAGACATCTATGTATTTTATTGAACGAGTCTTTATATATTCTGGCTGTACAATGTTTACACATTTTCCGGAACCAAAGATTACAGAAGTGATTGAATTCTCATCTTCCACTGCTGCTTGTCCATCCAAAGACTTTCAATTTCTCGTTCCCTCGATATAGTCTGAATTTCTTCTATTTAGGTGATAGATGGTCTTCCTCTTTTCCTTCTTCCTAGTGGGGTCCATTCCATAACTCTCCTTGGCAATCTTTCCTGTGTTATTTTTTCGTGTGTCCATACCATTGTAATTTTTTTGTTTGTATAAAATCAACAATTAAATTTTTTACATCCGTTCTATCCTTAATGTCTTAATTTCTAATTTTCTCACGTCTGAATACTCTTGCATAACGTCTCCAAAAGTCCATCTCTGCTGTCATTAATTTTGTTCTTGTGTGTTTATTAGTTGTCCAAACTTCTGAGCCGTAAGTCATGATATTTCTAACAATGGTTTTAAATATTTTGGTTTTAGTTTCTGCCGTAATTTGGTTATCCCACAGGATTCCATTTAATGTAGATATAGCCATCTTTCCTAAATTAATTCTGGATTGTATTTCTTTGTCTTGCTTCCCACTGGCTGTAATTTTCACCCCTAAATACTTGTATTCCTCTGTATATGAAATCTTCCCCATGTATTGAAAGAATCCATTATTATTAATTTAGGATTAATATAATCAAAGTTACTTTAGCTTATTCTACAGAAATATGGTAAAATGCTACTCATACGCTGACGACTGGGGTCAATTAGAGACTGCAGCTATCTCCAGCACAGCGTTCTAATCCTATGTGTGGATTCCGATGTGTGATGCGACCGCCAAACCACAATGTCTTATGCGTACAATGAATGTTTCAACAATACTTAGTAGGCAAAAGTGTTCGTTTTAACAAAGTTTAATCGATTCATTACAGCTAAGGTTTCAAGTTTGGAAGAACACAAACAGTAAAGATACGTTAAGTGATATTAGGCCTACTGTTGTTTTTTTAATAGCCTTTGTTCTGACAACAGATCGCTGATAAGCAGACCCATACGCACGCACACGCGCACGCGCACGCGCAGCTTGTTGTTTGTTCCCCATCACACTATAAAGTATGTCACCAAGTATTCAAACCCTCTTACAGAGCAGTTTTTTAAAGTTATAAAAAACCGCACGCGCCTGTGGCCACCGCCACCTCCAGTTTCATTTCTCTGTGTGCCGGGCCCGTGCGCTTGCCTCCCCTACCCTCCTTCGTTTTTTAAACCATTATAATAGTATAAAAAAACACTACACCATTCTGCGCATCGCCTCCGTAAAAAAGACGTTTTTTAAGTTGAACTCTTGAAAAGCACCTGGAGCCGCTGCCGCTCCCCTCTCGTCACACACACACACACACACACACACACACACACACACACACACACACACACACACACACACACACACACACACACACACACACACACACACACACACACACACACACACACACACACACACACACACACACACACACACACCCTGCCACAAGTTGTGTACAATGACTATGCAGACTCTTCTGAAGTATGCATACAAATACTACCCGCAAATATTTGTATAAGAACAAAACACACACACACACACACAAACACGCACATTTCGCTTTTAAGTGTCAATATTTCGGAAGTCAAATGTATTGTTTAGGAAATATTTAAGATATTGTTTTTTGATTTCATTAAAACGTATAAGATAAATGTAATCAGTGAAACACATGTATTGAATAATCTTGGGTATTACAGCGCTTCTGACAAAGTGGCAAGTAATGTCATAACACCAACTTTATCGTGTTTACTTCCTAAACTCTACGTGTCATGTTCCGGACGAGGCCCTTCAGTTTTCCACCATTTCCACCATTTGCCGTGGTTTAGGATTTGAAAATGGTGGAAACACTGAAAGGCCTAATCCGGAACCTGACTTACGCAGTTTAGCAAGTAAACACGACAAACTTGGAGTTACAGAAACTGCTAATTCAAATAACAAGATGAACAATGTCATAACGTTTAAGCTTTCACTGAAACCCGAAATCATTTTTAAATAAAATTTCCTGGCGATCGAGACGTGGAAATAAAGCCGATAAAAATGCTAAACGTGATAAACATTGATAAAGTGACAAATGTGTCCGGTAGCGTGTCAGCTGTTCCTTCGGCAGTTGGTTCTAAAGGAAGTGTCTGCTATATCCAAACCGAGGACCGCCCCGTCGTAACCCCTTCATAACAAAAACAATACCGTAAAGCACGATACGAGTAAAGTTGTATCGCATGTACAAGACAATACAATACGACGAAAGTGTCAACTCATCAAACAGTAATGTTATACGTATCAGTTATAAAGCACAGACTATTCCAGGTCGTAGAATTAACAATCCCATTCTAAGGGTACTGAGATTACTTCCATGCATGTATCACAATGGACCAAATCAGTAAGCGTATACTTTTACAGCGATTAGTTGTACGTTGTAATTATTGCGAAGTGATATTAAGTTGAGTGTTAAGTATGGTAACACCTTTATTACGTTTATAGGAATGCACAAAATATTAAAAATAGAAAAGTCGTAGAAAGGAAGCGTACAATAGGAAAAATGAATTTTGTGTAACAGAATGAAATTTGACCTCAGGGAGAGAAAATAGTGGAGTGCTTTATACGGAGCGTTTTACCTTACGGGTCGGAGAAATCCAGAGTCTTGAACAGTGAAGACAACCGATAGGAATAATAATGTTGGGACACTCGATGTATGGATTCGAGGGTGGACGGAAGGATAAAATAAGCACTGAACAGGTACTCTTTAGCAATACTTCTGCGTATTAGAAAGAGGAGTAGCGAAAAATAGATTGGATAACGGTGCTAACGGTTTTTGAGCAAACAGACTGAGGAAGGAACAAGAGACTGAGATGAAGATTATATTTCCTGAATGATAAAAAACGAAGGATGTCGTACGAAGATATGAAGTCCCAATAGATACAAATGAAAACAGTGGTGTTGTCTGGGTTTCGCCACACAGGAACGATGATGATGATGATGATTTCATTAGGGGTTCATTAGTATTGGTGAATGTTATTTGTGTTGTAAGAAGTTCGTAATAGATTATTTTGGGTTTGTGCAGGAGAACTGTCGAATTAAGGGAGGGTTAGACAAAAAGCGTTAAATAAAATATGGGTTTTTTTACTGTCTTTGGTGTTAATTTAATTCTACTTCATAAAGATCGATACTACGTATCAGTAGGCCTATACTACAGCATGCACTGTGATTTTAGACGAAAACGATGAGGAAAACATGCCTACGGAAGATCAATTACTTTGCTTAAGGAAAAACGATGCCTATGTTATTTATACTAGCTACAGTCGTCTAAAAATAAGTAAACAGGATTAATTGTTAACGAGGACAAGACCACAATAATTGATTCTGGATGTAAAGTGGACTAGGAGGAGAATGAAAGAATTGAAATGGGACACTTCATTTGGCGTAGCAGAAGATTTCAAGTGCGTAGGATCTATTGTTAACAATAAAAATTGAGGACGTAGAAATTTCAAGTAGACTTAAAAGTGCAAAACCTTCTAGCAGACTCATAAGTTCTAAATTTTTATTTATTATTCAGTCATAATTATTGTATATTATTTTTTAATTTACTTTTATACTGAATAAAAAACTTTTTACGCAACAAATCCGTCCGTGTAAAGCAAGCATACGACAGTTTCCATAAATAAAACTATGGAAACTTTATGTCGGTAGCCTGGCGGGAATAACTATGTTTTATCCGAGAGAGTGAAGGTCGCTACAGTCAATTAAGAAATTGGTTTTAGCTGCTGTCAGTGACACGGTAGCGCGTCTTTCCATATCTTTTCTGAGTGTGAAAACTCGATTCAAATCAAGTAACTGCCACAAAATTAAGAGTATACAAAAGAGTTATTATACGTGCTGTTTTATATGTAGCTGAGTCGTAGATTCTGTCCTATCCAAAAAGAATTGTTAATTTTTCAGAAGAAGATATTTAAAAAAAATTGGATCTGTGAAAGAGGAAGACATGGGAAAGGAGAAGAAGGAGAAAAAAGAATAGACAGTTAATGGAATTATACAAAATCCCACACACTGTTGCGTTACCAAAGAGGATGAGATTAAGCTTGGCGAGGCACGTGATACGAAGAGGTGATGGAGAAACAAATAAAAGAATTTGGAATGGGAAACCATGAGGAAGCAGAGATAGAGAGAAACAGGAAGTCAGGCCGAATGACCAGGTTGAAGAAGAATGTAGCGGAGACAGGAACACAGGTAGCCAGTGCCTGTGACAGACGGAAACTAAAGAGGCTGCAATGAGGCAAAGAACCCAGTACTAGCTGCAGTAATACAGAGGCGGGGCGAAAGTAGGCAATACAGTTATCGAAAAATGCAGGAAATCACGCAAGAATAAGACATACCAATGTTGTAGAAAATAATTTTTACAGTAAGGGACGGCTTATTTATGTCAGGTGATTTGTATTATCATCTGGTAAAACGATGTAAACTAAAGTATTCTAAAAACAAACAAATAGAAGGAACTTTGTGGGTTAGTAGACCGAGGGCTGTGGCGCCTGTCTACCAATCAATAGGTCCCATGTTCAATTCCCGGGCGTACCATAAAATCAAGTTTTTTTTAGTGTCTGGAAATGTGTACCTGGGATAATAATGGGCGGCCGAGGCGTAGTGCTGGCCACAATGCCTTCCTTGCACGCCGATCGGTTTGCATAAGGCAGCCTACCTTGCCTAACTCGTACACTGCTGTGGCGGTAAACCCCCCCCCCCCCAATATTGTTTATATCAGTGCAGTTTTCACTACTGCTCTTTGGGAGCACGTATTTACCCCAACAATTGATTTTAAATATGAAATCGAAGTTTTGTGTAGAATAGAGGTGGGAAGATATATCTATAACAGGTATTTTGGAACGATATTTTTGTATAGGCCTAATGGATACAACAGTGACTGAAAACTTGAAATACCTGTTCCTATTCACCAATAACTGAGAGTCGAAATACCTGTTCCGATTACTCGCGGCCTCGCGGTTTCGAGTCCCGGGACCCCCTACGCAACTAACGGGTAAACAAGTAACAACAAGTAAACGAGTACTACAAGTATTAGAAGTATTACAGGTACACAAGTAACAACAATTAAACGAGTACTACAAGTATTAGAAGTATTACAGGTACACAAGTAACAACAAGTAAACGAGTACTACAAGTATTAGGAGTATTACGAGTACACGAGTACGAAGCCACTTTTTGGTACTGAATACTTCACTGTGCATGTGCCGATTGCCATACAAGTACGAAGCGAAGCAAACAGCGAGGTTCAGAATATCTTTATGCCAAAGAGACGAAGCTGTTTTTAATAAATGAACAAAATTCATACTGGTGTTACATTTTTATTCTCGTGTGTTATGCAGATATATAGTACAAGTTATAATAACAAATTATATATTATTCTAGTCATCAACTTAGTGTTGTGCTATTACGTGCACTCTAAATTTCATTGTCTGAGACTCGCAACTGATTTGTCTAACGAAAATGGAATCAGTAATTTAATATTAAATCTATGTCTGTTTACTCCTAGTGAAAACTTAAATTAGTATTCCCAAAGGGAGATAGGCCTATAAATTCTCTTGTTTCTTAGTTTATTTTAAACAGTAACAGCTTAATAAAGCCACAGTGTAAAGTAACACTGTTAATACTTTAAGTTTCATTTTATTTCTTATAACAAATTATATAATACAGGTATATGTACAATAGAGTATATAATAACAGGTATTTGTACGTGTTATTTTTTTGGAACGGTTTCGTTCGTACCTGTCATTTTCCAATACTAGTTTAGCACACATCTAGTGTACAACGTTGCAAATATTATTATGAGTAATTTATGAGTACACTATACCAGTATTTATTGTATCTGATTTCCCTGGCGTGATTATGTGTGTTTTTATACCTTTTCAGCGACTGAATTTTGTATAATTATTTAGCCTAAAGTATTTGGCCTACTTTACTTCTGTGTAATGCCAAAGCAAACAAAGATTAACTTAGAAGAAAGTAAGATTAATTCAGTGAAGTAATGAACTAACTGGAGGAAAGCGGAAAGTTGGTTGCGTTTTTCATGGTAACGCTGAAGATTTCAAACACATACACGCGCGCGCGTTCGCAGACTCTGCAAAGTCGGCAGTTACTCTGAACAATACCGTCTCATTCAAAACATATTCGGTTGTATTACAAATACCATAGTTGCATACTTTGAATTGTTAAAAAAAAGTCCAAGGGTGAGGGGGCGCCAAGGGAGGCAAAATATATTTCCGTTGATTTCCACCACCTGGCAATGATTGACATTAAGGTAAAGTAGTTTTTGCCCTGTCAAGTGTTGATACACTGTCAGTTAGAATTTTCTTCGCCCTATAAAACGCGCTGATTACCGATGATTGACGTGCAAGTGACTTTGTGGTTTCTTAATGTCGCCGTTCATTGTTGAACATTGTTTTATACTTGTATCACTGCTTATAAAAAGAATTGCCAGCAAACGTGTGAAGAATTTTTATATAAAAAACGCGTTAACTAACTACGCTTGTTTCTTCCCAAAACAATGATTTTTTTAAAAAGTGAAATCTGGTAGAAAGATGTAACGGAATTTGGTTGTCACAGTTCACATCTTGCGGCAAACATTTAGCCGATAAAGGAAACGTATTCTAGAATACTGGTCTTATAGTAATTTAATGCAGGTTCCTAACAAACGTAGCCTATAACGAGAATTTTCTAAAAACGTATCAAGTTGGAAACAGAAAGATTTCTGCTACATAATGTTAGTGTCATAGTAAGTAAAATGTTCTCATTACGTTAACTACATTGTTATAAACTTAAACAACTATTAATGTTGTTTGGAAAAATAAAATTGAAACGGAATCTGGAATCTGGAATAAAAACAATTCAAGATTTCATTTGTGTACTATGCTAGTAAGTTTTGTCATAATTATTAATAATAATCACTCTATACATAATACACATGAACACATAGGCCCTAGATGTCACAGACTATAATTACGTAGGCCTATGTAAGTCTCGTAAGCTTATATAGGGCTATTGGAGAGAGAAATATAGATAGAGAGAGAGAGAGAGAGAGAGAGAGAGAGTGTGTGTGTGTAGCCGGACGGATTTTAATCTCACTTAGTACCGGTTTCCGCCAGTTTGGCCATGGTGCTCCAATGCGGTCTCCTTAGCTAAGTATTTCGATCACACATGCGGAAGTATCTTCATTAGCTGTTTATACATTATGACATACAAAACAAACATTATGACCATACAAACAAACATACAGTCTGAGAAAACCAAATTTTCCCACAGTCATAGTAAATTACCATACGTGACCATGGTTTCATATCACAGACCACGATTGGAGACACATGGTGTTAAAAGTGAATATCATAGCTAAACATTTTGATCATTGTTTAGTGATTAAGGCACAAGTTATTGAAGCTAACGACGACAAAGACAAGCTCTTTGCTTATGAAATTGTGATGTGTGTTTCAAGTGTGGGGAGACTTAAATTCATTAATCTGTAAATGCAGACACAATATTTCTTCTGTTTATTTTATTTGGACAGTTGTATTGTTTTATGCTGTTTAGTAATAAACTAAATGTGTAAACTGAATAAAAAAAGTTTATAATATTAAGTCGTAAAAATATAGTCATGTAACAATTTTATAATGTGGAAACTTGAGCAATCTGTAAAAATATTTTAGCCTCTTGCAATTCCGCTTTGAACACATTTTACTGTATTATGTGACCTTTAGAAATGGACAGATTTATACAACACCTCAAATTATAAAATTCTCTGTTATTATAAGTAAATCTCATTACATTTTATAAACATGGACAGCCTAATTTCACACAGTACCTGATCCTGAGTACAATAAAATGAAAACTTTGATACAAATAATTTGTATCTTCTTTGTGGAATGTTTTTGTTTTATTATTACACATAGCACATGACGTGATTAACACAGGCCATAAGGACAGAGACATGGTAAAATGTTACTCTGCATTATCATATGTAATGACCAACGTAGAATACCAAATCAAAAGTTAGCTACATAAATAAGAAAAGCAAAAAGTATGAATATTCAAAACATGATAGCAAATACGGATGTAGTCTATATTTAGTCTGGAAAATTGCAGGCTGAGGCAGTATTACCAGCTCTTGTGATAATGACGTATAAAATCAATATTCACCAATATTTTTTTCCAGTACATAATTTTCACAGTACAGTTTACGTGAACTGTTAAAAATGAATAAGTTGACCATATTCAGGAATCAAGTGGACAATTTGAGTTATTTCAATTTCACATCTCATCTGCTACATCTGTGTGCTGATCACCTGACCAGGGTGGTTTCTGAATACGTGTCTTGGCTGTTCTGAAAACAGGCTACCTTCACTTCTGCGGTGGTCGAATCGTGGGGGACGTACGTCAGAGCGGGCCTGGCGAAGTATCCAATCCAGAAGATTGGGTTGTTTGGGGTTAATTCCTGAGTGATACCAACGTGGCAAAATGTGGAAGTACAGCGGATGCTGCGGATGTCACGTTGTCTAGGCATGTTGTCAGGTAAGTCTGCTGTCAAGACTAATTGGGAGAATACAAAGTTGTACGGAGGCTTACACGGCCGGTGTCATTTAGATTAAAACTAACTCCCGGGCTATTTGGCCGTGGTCCGAGGATGCCGACAAAACCAGACGTTGTAGACCAATACTGGGGGCCTAACGTACTACATCCACGTTAGCGCTGACTCGTTTCTTCCACTGAAGATGGCAGCCAATAGTGCTGCCGAAACGTCTTGTTTTGTCGGAAACCTTGGACCACGACCAAACAGCCCGGGAGTTAGTTTTAATCTAGAAAATGGTGTGTTTGAAATTGGAACTTCATGGCATTAGGTGTTCATGGAGTGAGGGCTCGAACTTAGCTTTGTTGGCGTGCCGGTGGTTTCTGTTTAAGGCGCACAGGGTCGCACTGCTGGTATAGCTGATCAGTTGTCGTCGGTGCATAGGCCGTAGTACTCGTCGTTCTGTCTTGCTATCGTTCCACGTGGTCGGTGGTGGAAGCAGGAGGGTCGGATAATGATACGCGGTAGTATACGGGTGACCGATGCAATAGTTGATACCACGGTCGAGGAGTCGGAGATGTTACGTTGGCGCAAACGACTGTTGAAAACTGATGTTTTCAACATCAAATTTTGATGTTTAGTGCTGAGTCAAGCGAAACGCCAAAATATTTGCATACACGGTACAGGACAATGTTGGTAGGACTGAAGCGGTTGGACTTCTGTAGAGGTATTGCATTGCGTGAATATGCATATCTGGTCTTGTCGGTATAGCCTACTTGCGCCAATTATTAAGCAGTATAAGAAGGATTAAACGTGCAGCCTGGAGATTGATTTGATCGGAGACCCAGTGTGCGGTAACATTCGCATAGTGAGCGAAATTTGCGGTTGAATAGGGCAAGATGCATAGGGATGTAAACATATATAGTACCGAGCTAATGGCTGGGCCATGTGGAACACCATTGTGGAATTGGGAAGGAGGAAAGGGACTTGGGCGAAGATGGTGGCGGACTTGTACTATGTGACCATCCAAGACGTTCAGACAGCCATTTTGTGACAAATCGGCATTTTGAATCTTACACCGTTATGCCAGAAAGGCATAGAGTTGAAGCTTCCGGATGTTTAGCAGAATTAGAGTAATAGGGACTTGTGTAAGGAGTTGTCATAAATGTAGCTGATAACTTTTTGGAATTAACTCTGTCTAATTCAAGGTGGAAGCTTCCCTGCGTAGCGCGTAGAATGTTATATTTTTTTCACCTTGAAATGGATTCTGGTAACAAGTATTTTCTCGAACAGCCTGGGGAAAGCCGGCTTAGAGAGATAGGTGGAAGACAACCTGGCCTGTCTTAGAGGTTCGGGGAACATGCGTGCGGCATCTAGCCTACTTGTATGCTGGCAGGAACGAGGTCGGCTACGCTTCGATTAGGACTTGAGGCGATTGCTTGAGCACTCTGTTAGTGTTGTCATCAGGGCTGGCAACATTATTGCCACATTTCTTGAGTTCCATAGATGCGGAAAACGTCTGTGTGGTTATAATGTGTTGATTGTGGTCTCCATTAAGCTGTCAAAGTCAGAATTGGAGATTTTCTTGGAAAACGGTGATCTGCTCAGCGCCATCGACGAGGAGGCGATTGTCGAACAAGAGACGGGAGTCAAGATTGGGGGAGAGTTGTTGGTTTGACGAGTTTCCAGAAAAGGTAAGATTTGAGGGGAAGATCGTTGGGCTCTTGTCCAGACATTTGTTATATCCTGGCGTGTTCATCGGGCTCCGGCCCGGACAACGCGCACAAACCAGGGCTCAAGACCTGTCTGCTCCACGCATTCCTCCAACTGTGATTCCCGACAGTCGGAATTATGCAAAAATCCTTCAGTCTCTACGCAACGCACTTCCCACTCTGAAGGTCGAGGCCAAATGTCTAGGCACTTTGCTCAAGACCTTAGGAGTCCAGCACCTCCGACTTCCGCTCTATACAGGGGTGCTGTATGGAGGTCGCATACGCTTACGCATACTCAAGACGCGTATTACGAAAGTCGCGGATGGCAGCTTTCACTGTGTTCAACTGCTGGTGTGGAATCAGATGTCACTTACACAGGAGGAATCGGGAGACTGGGGACTCGAATTGTCAGAGTAACAGGGACATAGAAATGTATACAGCCGCAGAGCGCGAACTGTTCCACGTGTTTTGTTATTGTGAGCTGCCAGGATGTTGTTATGGGTATTAAACATCCCCGACATTTATTGCCCTGGGAGAGGAGGTACCCATGAGTGAGGTAAGCGATGTCTAAGGGGGCTATTAGCTACATGGAAGTGCGGAAAATTCTGAAAATTAAGCTTTACTTGACTTTTGTTAGGCAGTCGCCTGGAAAGGATATCGATTTCAGCAGCAGAGAGTTGCAGACGATAATCACTACTCCGCCTGAGCGAGCGAAGTTCTGTAAGATTTTATACTCGGGAGAATACAAACGGTGGCTAGGAGAACGTGAACGCGTTGACTACCTACAAACAGTGAACCGGGTCGTTATGTTTTTCTAATTGATGGAGGCTTGACCAACTATTTGTCAAATACTTGTAAATTATTTTTATCAGTTTTGTATGCTATTTTGATATCTGTGTTTTTAAATAGTTTTGTCATTTTATTATTTATGTTATATACAGAATATATGTTAAATGTTATATACAATATACAGAAAACCAACATCTACTAAAGTCATTATACCTAACCATTCTGACCACCCACCACAACATAAAATAGCAGCTTTCTATTCGCTATTTAACAGAATGTACAAAATTCCCCTAAACAAACAAGAAACAGACAAAGAAAGAAATATAATATACCAAATTGCTTATACAATAAAAATACTATAATCAAAATATAAAATAAAATAAAATATAAAATAAAAACTGACCAATTAAGAATTAATCAAAATGAACAACACATAAATAATAACAACTATAAAAAATGGGCCACATTCACATACATAAATAATAAAATGACAAAACTAACAAAACTATTTAAAAACACAGATATCAAAATACCATACAAAACTGATAAAAATAATTTACAAAAACTAAATAACCCACACAACAAAGATAATACAACAACCAATGGTATATACAAAATTGAATGCCAAGATTGCAATAAGTGTTACATAGGACAAACAAAAAACAGCTGAAAAAACGTTATTTTGAACACCTAAATGCATACCAAAAAAACAGAAATATATAAATCTAATTTGGCCACACATGCAATAAACACTGGACATGAATTCCCAGACATAACCAATATGACACTAATAAAACATATACCACACAAAGGGACCATAATGAACATTTGGGAAAATTTACAAATATACAAACATAAAACACAAAACAAACTAATACCTGAACAAATACAAATCAATACAAAACATGACACAATTTTCAAAGCACTCAACTTAGAAATACACAAAATACTAATATATACACCACAATCACACACAATAATACCAATTTAAAGCACCAGAGACCAACAGGAAACCAAAGCAACTACCAGCCAACACATAAATACCTCACAGGACTCAAAATTAGGAAGGCTGAGGATGGGAACACAAGGCTTACCGAAACATGTTCCAAATAGGGAGAAAACATCTTGAGGTAAAGTCATTATAAAATATATTCAAACACTTTTTGCTACAGTCTATTTCTTGATGTATATAATATATTTAAAATTTATATTTACTTTACCTCAAGATGTTATTTTTCCCTTATTTGGAACATGTTTCGGGACCGTTAGTGTTCCCATCATCAGCCTTCCTAATTATGAAGGAATACTGTTCATCAGGATTTTCGATGAACAAATACAAATCAATACAAAACATGATACAATTTTCAAAGCACTCAACATCGAAAATACACAAAATCACAATATACACCACAATCACACACAATAATAACAATTTAAAAAACCAAAAACCAATGGGAAGCCATAACAACAGCCACCCAGCACACAGGTACTCCACAAGTTTCAAAATTAAGAAGGCTGATGATGGGAACACTAAGGGTCCCGAAACATGTTCAAAATAAGGGAAAAATAACATCTTGAGGTAAAGTAAATATAAATTTTAAATATTGTATATATATATATATATATATTTAATTAGAATATGTTTCCGAATGCAAGTACTGTATTTTAGTTTTTGCTTGTATACATATTTCGTTGGATCGTTTGCTATCTACATCATTATATTAACAAAATTAATAATATTGGACAGTGAATCATCATACGAATTGTGGCCATAAAGAAAAACTAAAACGAATGCTTGCATTTGGAAAAATATTCTAAATAAAACAAAATAAATTAATGTAAATGTTTACGACATAAGTGTGAGTGTTGGTGAGCCATGTGCCGTTACTCGTTTTGCATGGATTGAAATACTACAAAGGATCAGAGAACCATGTGGTCGTTATAAAAACCAAGGTAAGAGTAACTCGCTGGCCAGGCCAGGATTATCACGGAGCGTAACGGGATGCAAAACGTTTTATTACAAACATATGCAAATACAGCAGAAACGCCGGTTTAATCAGAGTTGAAGCCCGGCCCGGCTGCATCGGCCGGCTGTGTTTTAACAATGGGCTTGTCCGCTGCTAGGGTTGCCCTCGTTTTTACACAAACCAGGAAACCATTAGAATATAAAAGGGGAGTGGGTTTTTGTGTGTGCGCTACCGACGACGGTCTGGGTGCATGCAAATATATATGAATCAAAAAGTTTCTGCTAAAAGGGATAATAAATTTTGGGGTTGAAAAACTCCCGAAACAAATCGTTGTTTTACAAGAGGAACGAATTATTTACCCGCGGTGATGAACGCTTAAAATAAAACGAGAAAAAAGCTGAAAAAATTTTACACATAAATTTTCCAAGCGTGTGACAACAGCAAAGGTGAGGTATTATTTTATTTTCAACCGTTTTAAAAACTTGAATCGCATGATGTAACCCTAGGTAAGAAGAGAAATGATTTTATGTCTGTGTTGATTTCTGCTATAGTTCATATTACCGTACTTACAAATTTTCAGTTTTCACCTGAAATGTAGTATTAAACGAGACATTAAGTTATTAAATAAAACTTGAGTGAGATAAATTTTTAACGTTTTGACTGTAAAATGTTTCTTAATGTAACTCGTACTTGAAGCGTATGATAAGTATTAAGTGTCTATAAAGCGCATTGATAATAAATTAAAATTTCTTACCGGCTTTTCGTCACCGTAGAACCTGAAATTCTTAGACAAGTGGATACGAGTCGTAGATATTGCAGGAACAAACTTATCTTTCTATTTTTCTACATTTTACAGTAAGACGAATTACCGTCGCTATGGCTTTATATTTAAAGTTGTTGGTAAGAATAGGCCTACTAAAACATAAAGTTTTACAAATACATGTCATATTAATGTTACACAAAAATATATTTTGCATGTGGAAAATATCTGAAAAAACAAAATTTATAGATTATTTGATTGAGAATAATATCATAGAAGAGTGGCAGCGCTACACTTTTTAATTGTTTACAACTTTTAATAAAGGAAAATAACTTTTAATGTCATTTGTAAGTTTAGAGATTTCTTAGCACTCAAACGTATCGTTTATTCTACGACGTGATTTCGTTCGTTGGCTGAGAGACCAATTCTCAGAAGTATCACATCGTAAAATCCATAAAACGTTTGGAAGTGTCATTTATAATTGTATTCATAATGGCCAGCTAAACAATAATAAAACAAAACGATGACTTTTAGAATCAACGATAGTTGATGAATCATCACGGTGAACGTACAAAAACACAGCAAGGAGAGAATATTGAGGACATTTTTCTCCATTTTTGCTCAGATGAGAAGGAATCGGATCGCTAATCAGAAGTAAAGAAAAAACATAGATTATGTAGGTTTATGAGAATTGAACTCTCATCGAGTGTGAAAGTGTAATGTTGAAAGAAATAATCATTTTGTTTTCATATACGAGACGTTAGGTCTTGTGTTTAGTTTATAAAAAAATCATAAAAAGTAAATAAAAGTAAGACTTCTAATTGGCAAATCCGAACGTGCAGGTGTTGCTTTTGTTGAGGTATGGGTAAAAATAATGAATAATTTAAGTACAGGAGCAAACACACGCTTTATTGAAGGAACAGTTTAGTAGCAAGTATACATAAAACGGACACATGAAATACACATTACAAGAGCACATTTAAAACTGAACTGTGCTTGTCGAGGGCATCTCTATTTATATAGAAAAACAGCTTCCAGATCTTTCCTTTTATTTAAAACTTCGAGAACATTACTTTTCTAGACTCTCACAGTAAACGGGCATGTGTGCGGGTTGAGGCCCCGCCCAGGGAGCTCGACCCCCCACCGCACAATACAAACTTTCACTTCTACAATGACAGGTACATTTACTTAAGAATGAATGTAGAGTTTTCTAGTATATTCTCAACACACTCCCTAAAACTCTACATTCTCACAATCACATTAATTTAAAAAAATTCATTTTTACTCTTAAGTCCAAGTTTAGATCTTAAATAAACAAATTTTGGTTTTGACAAAGCTTTCGTAAGTATATCAGCGACTTGTTCATCACTTTTAACATAATGTACATCAATTTCTCCATTTTGAAAACAATCACGTACATAATTATATTTCACATCAATATGTTTTGTCCTTTGATGGAATTCAGGATTACTTATAAGTTTCAATGCACTCGTATTATCTATATATAAATCATATTTATCAGTCTTACAATCGCATTCATTAAATAGCTTCTTTGACCACATTATTTCAGTTGTTGCTAATGCTACACCAACAAATTCTGACTCGGTTGTTGATAATGATACAGATTGTTGCTTCTTACTTCGCCAAATAATTGCAGCATTTGCATACATAGAAGCTACGCCAGAAGTTGATTTACGTGTAACTGTATCGCTAGCATATTCAGCATCACTATAAGCTTTAAAGTTGCCATCCTTACAATATAGTAATCCAAAATCAATCGTACCTTTTAGATAACGTAAAATTCGTTTAACAATTGACCAATGAGCTACACTTGGTTTGTCTAAAACTCTAGATACAACATTTACAGCAAAACTTATGTCCGGACGACTTACAATTTGCAAAAACATCAAATTGCCGACAGCTTCACGATAAGGTACATTACTTACAATAGTTTTTGATAAATATTCATCATGATTACAACCAATTGGCGTGGATACAATATTAGCTTCTGACATATTAAACTTTTCTAAGATTTTGTTAATATAAGTACTTTGATGAATGAAAACAGACCCATCATTCAATCTACAAATTTCCATTCCAAGATAATTAGTAACTTCTTTAGTACTAGTAATTTTAAATTTTTTACTCAAATCATTCAACAATTTATCAATCAAACTTTCATTTGAAGCTGCAATAAGTCCATCATCAACATAAATTGCTAACAAGATGTTATTATTATTTTTGTTATATATGTATAAACATGGGTCACCCGTACTTTGACAAAAATCTAAATTTACAAGAAAATTAGTGAAGTGCTCAGTCCAGCATCTTGGTGCTTGTTTTAAGCTGTATAAACTTTTCATTAATTTACATACGCGTGAGCTTCCATCATCAAAACCTTCAGGTTGTTTCATATATATATCTTCCTTTAAGTCACCGTATAAAAAAGCCGTTTTTATATCAAATTTACCGATATGTAAATTTTCACGAGCAGAAATACTAAGTATCAATCTTATTGTATCAAAGCGAACAACCGGACTAAAAGTTTCTTTATAATCTATATCTTTCTGTTGCGAATAACCTTTAATAACCAATCGCGCTTTATAACGTTCTGTACCATCTGGATTGAGCTTCCACAAAAACCCAACGACTGTTAATCACCTTTTTATCTTTTGGCTTTTCCACTAATACCCATGTCTTATTTTCATACAAAGAGTTCATTTCGTCCTGCATTGCAGCTTGCCAACTATCTTTTTCTTTACTTGTAATTGCTTCGTTATAATTAGATGGTAACTTTTCAGCAATAAACGTGATCGGACATCCATAATATTCTGTAGGTTTTAATTTTGTTCTATCGCGCAATTGTCGTCCAGTTTGATTGTTATCGCTATTTGAAGATTGTAAAGGTTCTCTTTCTTCAAACTCATTTGATTGATTTTTAAGTAAAAGTTCATTATTTTTAGGAGTTATAATTTCATTTTCTTCAGTTTCTTTATTATTATTGTTCAAAGAATTCAAAATAATTGAATCAGCTAATACTCTTTCAGGTTTAAACAGTACATCTCTACTTATAATGACATCTCGCACTTCCGGAACATATACACGATAACCTTTACAATCCTCATGATATCCGACCAGATAACCCCTCATCGATTTTTTATCAAGTTTCTTACGCTTTTCTTTTGATATATGTACATAACACATGGTTGCAAATATTTTAAATCTATCAACAGCTATTTTTCCATTCCATAACTCATAAGGAGTTTTATTATTTTGTTTTGTTGGGCCTGTTCTATTAATTACATGTACAGCAGTGTTCATTGCTTCTGCCCATAAGAATAGAGGTAAGTTTGAATTTGAATATAACATTGATCGAGCAGCCTCTACAATGATTCGGTTATCGCGCTCTGCAATTGAATTTTGTTCGGGTGTATATGGAACATTAATCGAATATTTTATACCTTTACTATTTAAAAAAGAGATCACAGCTTTATTATCGTATTCTTTACCACCATCAAAATGAATTTCTTTAATATTTGTTGCAAATTGATTCTCAACCCTGATACAAAATGATTTTAGTTTTTCTATTACTTCAGATTTTTTTCGAATAAAATGAATTTCTCTATAACTTGAAAAATCGGCTTTAAAAGAAACGAAATATAACGTTCTACCGAGAGACTCTACTTCCATAGGACCACAAACGTCAGTATAAATTATTTCGCGAGTTTTAGTGGCACGATCGATCTTTTTGTGAAAAGGCAATCTATGATTTTTGCCATAAGCGCAACCTTCACAAAAGAAATTTTCATCCGTAAATTTTATATTTAGATTTTTCAAAAAATTCTTCACATGTGTTACATTTTGATGGCAAAGTCTTTCGTGCCATAATTGTAAAATATTACCGTTGGCAATGCTCGATCTACTCTTTTGTTCTACCACGTTACATTCTTTTGGAATTAAAGTTTGAATGTCTAATTTTAGCAAACTACCAGGCTTATATTCGGAACCAGTTACAAGAATTTCATTACCATGCTTTAAAGTACATCTCGTAGCATTATGTGTTATTTCATAATCTATACCCCTTTTACCCGCATATTTAACAGAAAAGAGATTATACATTGAATCAGGAACAATACATTATAGATAGTACCTTCTACTCGTTCACTATTTTTATAAGTTTCAAAGTCAATATTACCTTTACCATATGCAGACATTGTCATACCGTTGCCCATTCTTACACTGACTGGTGTTGTATATTCTTCGAACGTTGAAAACCATTCTCGATGCTTCGACATATGATCCGTCGCACCCGAATCCACAATCCAGAGATCATCCCGATTGCCACAGCTGCCTTTGTCACCTATTAGTGCTATCCTCGATGTTGATTTCTTCTGTCCAGAAGACGAGTTACTTCTTTCTTGATTATTCGACCATCTTCGCTGTCCATTATTCTTATTCATGAAGCAATTGTTACTTTTATGGCCTTTTCTTTTGCACGTATAACACCTGAAGCAGTCCCTTTTTAAATGACCTTGTCTTCCACAATTATAACACTGCTCTTGTTTCAAATCATTCTTCTCATATTTATAAGAGTCATTCTTCTGTTCCTTATGACCGATTTTCAGATTAGCTAGCAACGTTGTCGTCTCTTCGTGTACTTCCTTTTGCTCTTGTAATCTAAATTCTTCTGCCATCAAGCGCTCAGTCAAATTTTCGAGATTCTTCTTATCGTCAGATACCGAATCCCAAGCACTGTGAAAATGATTAAACTTTGGTGGCAAAGATGTTAAATCACGAGTCATCACCATAGTCTTTTCAATTTTCTCCCGAGATTTTTCATTTTTCTAGCCAACTGTTCTATTTTTGAAATATTATACGTAACACTTTCACTCTCTGTCCACTTAAACTCAAAAAAAATTGTTTTTGAATCATCGACAGATTTTCATCAGATTTTAGATCATATGCTGTATTCAATTTGTCCCACATCTCCTTGGCAGTAGAACAACCCATTATAAGTTCGAGAGGCTTTCTCTCCACTGTTGTAACAATTAACTTTCTGGCAATTTTGTCCGCCTTCTTGAACTTTTCCAACAACGCGTCACGATCTTCTGCACCTGGAGCTGGCTCGGCTAATCTTCCTTCGCAAACATCCAGCACATCATCATCCTCTTCCATCAATGTGCGTACTACGAAGCGCCATTGATGCCAATTATCTTTGTCTCGAAGTTTTTCAATTTTTATATTCGGTTCCATTTTTGCACAAATATTTTATACTTGCACTCCAATTACACACTGCACTCCGATTTTAAAATGCCACTGGGCCCATAACCTGTTGAGGTATGGGTAAAAATAATGAATAATTTAAGTACAGGAGCAAACACACGCTTTATTGAAGAAACAGTTTAGTAGCAAATATACATAAAACGGACACACGAAATACACATTACAAGAGCACATTTAAAACTGAACTGTACTTGTCGAGGGCATCTCTATTTATATAGAAAAACAGCTTCCAGATCTTTCCTTTTATTTAAAACTTGGAGAATATTATTTTTCTAGACTCTCACAGTAAACGGGCATGTGTGCGGGTTGAGGCCCCGCCCAGGGAGCTCGACCCCCCACCGCACAATACAAACTTTCACTTCTACAATGACAGGTACATTTACTTAAGAATGAATGTAGAGTTTTCCAGTATATTCTCAACAGCTTTTTGTCACAACCTACGACGAAACAAAGTGGGAATTGTCCAAACGTAGAATCCGCAATATCTGACATTTGGATGTTTATTATAATTATAAAATGGTTCGTTCGATAGTTATCGAATACTTGCCATAATAGTTACGGAATGAAATGTTATAAAACTGTGGCTGGCTTCAGATTTCTGTATGCTAGTGAGACACTGACTCTTGGTGAAAGGGATGTGCAGAGGATTCAGGCAGCCGAAATGAAATTTCTAAATAGGACGCAAGGTTGTTCTCTCTTTGATCGGAGAAGGAGCAAGGATATGAGACGCGATTTAAACATTGTATCATTGCACCAGAAGATTGAAGACCACAGCAGGTGACGGTGTGAACACTTGAACCGCATGCCTGATATCCGTCTACCTGTGACTGCCTCGGGTTGTCACGCTACTGGGAAGAGAGATGTCAGTAGACCGAGGAGGAGATGGGTTTCGGAACAGGTCTAAGGTCTAGTCCTTGGAGTGGTGATGATATGATGATGATGATGATAATGATACGTGCCAATACGATGCCATCCATTTAGTTTTTACCGTTGTAAAGACTTCAGTCTTATAGCAACTATAATTTAAATTTTTGTACTTGTAAAATGTGGAAGTGACAAATATTTTTAAACGTGTGAATCCACGTTCATTAACGAATGAATATTCCTTCGCAACTGAAGTGAGGTGTTCTTAAATCTACTCTGCTCAACATCTTTGTAAGTAGATGTTAACTGTAACAACAATGTGATTTATTCATATTTGTAATCCTCTTATTTATTTATTCGCTTATTGAGTTAGTAATGTATTTACTAAAATATATTTTCGTTTTTGTATTACGAGGGTCATCTCAAAAGTAAGTTTCCCTGACAGGAAAAATAAAAAAAACACATGTAAAAATTAAAAAGGAAACTATACTTTTATTCAAAAACATGTACTTGTTTTTCAATATAATCTCCAGCCTTGTCAGTACACTGTCTATAGCGTACAAACAGTTTTTCAATTGCTTCTTTGAACCACTGCGTGCCCAGATGTCGGAGCCAGGCGTCAACCGCCTGTTTCACTTCCGTATCCGTTTCGAAACGTTGTCCTCCCAGGTGTTTTTCGAGATGGGGGAAGATATGGTAATCACTCGGAGCCAAATCGGGTGAATATGAGGGATGGTCGAAAAATCTCCCTTCGAAAGGACTCCAACAAATTCTGCGTGACTCGCGAGGAATGAGGACGTGCGTTGTGGAGGAGGAGACTTTTGTCGCTCAACAAACCTTTCCCTTTCAAGAACGATGTATGCCACCAGCGGACCGTTTGAATGCTCCTGCACTCAGGTCCGTATGCAGAAACTAAGTGCCGCTGATTTATTTTTTTGTAGCAAAGAAACGAATAACACTGCGCACTTCGCAGTCGGACACGCTGGTAAATGGAACGTCCATGATTTTAAATTTCGTGTTGTTGTTACGTTGCTACGGAACGAATGAGGTTTTGGCACTACTGCCACTACACACAAATAAACGTTCTCCAACCTTCGTCAGCCTGCTTGCGCCATTTTTCTTTGAGAGGAAAAGTAGCGAAACTTACTTTTAAGGTGACCCTCGTATTTCTTAATCATAGGTTTTTCTTATTGCACTACATTCAATCTGGAACGTTTAAGATTGAGACGTATCAGAAGTCTTTAAAATATTTTAGAAACACATTCTCATTTTTTAGTGTGTCTATGGAATGGGGACGACCGTTTTGTGTATATCAATGCTATCCACGATGTTCGCCCTTATGAGTGTGGTTTAACGCAGCCTTGTTACTTGAATACTACTCCCTGATTTGTTACCACTCGCTTTGAAGGATTCGCTTAATAAAAGCCGAAGAGTCTGCAGTGGGAATCAAACTTATACCGCTGACGCAATGGCATGGGCTATACTTCAGGGTCTCTTCAGATAGATGTGTGTAGTATTTGTCCAAGTGCACTGACTTACAGGTTTGATATCATCATTGGTGCTGCACTTCATTTCTGAGTCTTTACCTTCACCGAAAGCCTTCCCCAGCGGCCCCGATCTGATGCAATGGCTCTTCTCCCTCAGTCCAAATACAGTGGAACTCGCGAATAACAACGAGTTCGCTTTAAAGAGAACTCGGATGTAACGAGCAAGAGTACGAGATTTGTTTGGTTTTGTATGATAATGAAACTCGTTTTTAACGAGTAGTAACGCATTAGAGACTTGGTTATAACGAGCATTTTATCGCAGGCTTGTTTGTTCATAGGTTAAGGTCTAACAAACGTTCTTTACAAAACAGCCTTTTAAACATTCATAATTACATCACGCACCATCATTACAGCATTAATTTATATTACAGCATTATATCACGCAATTCAGTGAAACTAATAATGTAAGTGACGAATTCGCGGAATGTTTAAATAAATTACAAAACTGTTTTGATATCTACAGATACAAAATTATTAAACAAACAAAAATAGATTACTTTTTTAAGCTTAATTAAGTTCTGTTCGCAAAATATAATTTTGACGATTCCATTTAGAACGAAGAACAAAAAGACAAATAAATAAGAGTGAATTTTCTTGTAATTTAAAATTAAATATTCTACATGTGGCATGGAAAGTTTTGCGTTTTTTACCAGATAGCCGGCTGATTTTTGGTAAGTTTTTACTACACAGTTACTTTTACTATACTTCGCGAATGCACTATACGCATGTATTCGGCAAAGGATGTTAGCGTCTAAAAAAAATGTTATAAGTCTAAATTTCACTTTTAAGCGTAGAATGTAAAATATGTCAACATTTTATTGTGCACAGACTCTTCTATAGTAGACTTTTTTTGTTGTGTGTTCGATAATCACGGTATAAAAATTTAGGCTTGCGAGTCGACAACTCTGATGTAGTGAGCACTCGGTTTTAACGAGCACATTTGTCCGGTCCCTTGAATCTCGTTATAAACAAGTTCCACTATAGTTTAACATCACTGCTCACATCGTCAATCCATTGCAGCTTTCGCCTACCTCTATTTCTTCTTCCATCCAGCTGCATTGTCTTTCCACAGTACTAGCATATTATAATAAAAGAAATTATCATTGCAAAGACGTCCATGAACGTCTTTCAATAATTGTTATTCTGCAGTCGTGAAGATGTTGTAATTCCCTACTCTTCACGTCTCAAGTATTCAGTACAGTTATTGGTAGTTTTAGACACTCTATAACACGCAGGTTCTTACTATCTGGAGGCTAAGAAGATATTGTTACGACGGTCTAGTGATCGTCGTATGGTACAGTGAAAAACAAAATACAAGACACTAATTAAGTCACTAATCACCAGCTTTAATTATCACAATTAAACAGTTTGTAATTAAACAATTAACAAGAAAGGCTCTTACAACAAATCAAATAAAAATTGATCACACGCAATACAAATGTCAACTAATATAAAACACAATTTTAATACAATTGTCCCCCACGATTATAAAACACATAACACTTCACCACAATACCTCGAACCGCACTGTGTAAATCGCCAATCAAACGCACTGTGTAATCGCCCGACAATAACTGAATTGACCGTCGCTGAATGGGTGTATTTATACCACGCTGATTTCCAGAATAATATGCCACTTTAGATGACTTGTTAAACAAACAGGCGCTCTAAAGAATTCACTAGAAATAGTGTCCTTAAACACACTGGACTGACCGGTATGGTCTAGTATAGACCGTCTTTCACCGCAAAGTAGCAGCATTATGTACGCGTACACACATTACAGCTGGAATATTCGAGAAACTTGTATTACGTCAGCACTTTTTCCGCATTACGTAACAATTTAATAGTAAAGACATTATCATTTCAAGGACGCCCGTGAACGTCTTTGGATTTTGTTGTCCATGACGTGTCCGATGTTATCA
Organism: Magicicada septendecula; assembly: GCA_034769895.1. Classification (NCBI taxonomy): domain Eukaryota; kingdom Metazoa; phylum Arthropoda; class Insecta; order Hemiptera; family Cicadidae; genus Magicicada; species Magicicada septendecula. Next base: position 81,940,194 of record CM068369.1, read on the forward strand.
ACTAACTATACAAAATAATACTGACGCGGAACACAGTCATCGATAAAAATGATTCACCTTTTAGCATTTCCATCTCGCTGAGGCAGACCACACATGCACAAACGTAAACAACATGGAAATCTTACGCGTACACACAGAAGGCCAAAAACTGGAACGACTAGAAGTACACAGACACACAAAAACACATATAAACAACATCCTAAATGAACAGACACGATTTAAATCACACATACTATTTGAACGTATCACACACGCACGCACGCGCGCGCGCGCACACACACACACACACACACACACACACACACACACACACACACACACAACGATCTTTGGAACGACGGTGCCGTTACCAAAAGCAGGACGGACAGAGCTCCAACCGGCACCCTCTGGTGAGCTCGTAACGACCGAGTTTAGGCAAGAAGCAACGACGTACGCGGGGGGGGCTCAGGGAGCTCAAGCCCCCCACAAACCGCATAAATGTAATAATGCACTTCTTTAGTTTATTTAGGATGTCGTTTAAAATTACAAAATTCCATATTTCGGCCTATTTTTACTAACAAAATAAGTAGTTTATAATAACAATATTACTTCAGTTATAACTTACAGTTGATTGAGCGGTGTATTACGCTGAATGTAACGTTCAGTAAGCTACCTGTTTTCTCTCTCTCTCGCTCTCATTTGACGGTATATAGTTGTTAAAATACCAATGTTGCAAGACTTTATCGCCATTGCTACTGACATTAATGTATAAAACATTATAGTCTGATTGAAGTAAAATTAATCTATTGTTAAATATTACAATGAACGTGAAAAAATCAATTAAAAATATTTAACTAAATACCACTATTGTATTAACGGCTCGGAACACTAAGTTTTTTCAGGAGGAGTTCCCAGGAGTCGTTAACAATAGTGGTATTTAGTTAAGTAACGGACACGTCATGGACAACAAAATCCAAGAAAAATATTTAGTTTTTGAAAGAAAAAGTAATGTTTTTAAAATTACTGATTAAAAAATAGAATGAGACGTAAGTCCCCCAATCACGAATAACACATTTTTAATAAAGAAAATGCAAAACCTACTGAAAATAATACGTCTACCAATAAATTTTAACCGTTAACTGGCATATGTACTGTATCTTATACCATAAGTTGGGGAAGAGTAGGCTAATATATAGACTGCTTATGTTCAAACCCCCCCCCCCCCCAATATTGATTTCTGCGTACGCCACTGGCAAGAAGGTAAAAATTTAATAATTTTTATCTAAAATAATCGTGTTCCGCATGAGAATTATTTTATGTTTATAGTTAGTTTAACACGTAATCTTTCAATATTTGTTCTTCTGTAGTCTTAAAGGTGTTGTAATTGCCTACTCTTCACGACTTAAGTATTAAGTACAGTTATTGATAGTTTTAGACACTCTATAACACGCAGGTTCTTACTGTCTGAAGGCTAAGATGATATAAATCCCTATCCGTTTATTTTCTTTGGAAAGTGATTTTCACGAAACGAACGTAAGTTTGCGCGGCCAAAACTCCTTCTTTTATAGCTCTCTGCCTAGTTGATTCACAGCGTAAGTCCATTATTCATAATTAAAACCAATTAAAATTATCCGTGTTGTAACAAGCGTTTTGATACAATTGTCATCACCGTCCGACGCTTCGCAAGAACGGTGCGATTCGCAAGGTTAGTAAAATGTTTTGTCACCGACAGAAAATCAATTCGAGTAGGTCTACTTCAGTTCGCGACCCGTGAGTTTAATCGTCAAAATATAGAAACACCAAAATAAATTGTCATACATTTATACAGGCTTACTCTGTGATACTATAAAGTTTTTTTTTAAATTCGATGTTTTATTTAATTTTATTTATTTGTTTCATAGAAATTTATTTTTAGTTAATTCAACGTTCACAATAGCATTAAGGAATTATTACATTATACGAGGTGTGTTAAAAAAAAGACGGAACTATTTGTGCAGCACGCCCACCTGCGCATAGACAATACTTGGCATAGAGCGAGCTGCACAATTAAGTGCTGCTAGCGACAGGTTTTGACGCCGGAATACCGTTTCTCCGTCCCGTCATGATCCCGTCTTCGAGCTACCCCCGCTGTAGTGGGCAGGGGCACACACCGTCCGGCAGATTTATAACGAAGTGAGAATGAAGATCTTAACACAACGTGTGTGTATAAACTTTTACAGCTAACTTCGTAAAATCTTTACGAAGCAATTTCTCTTTATCGCATTCCAAAATTGTCATTACCATTTGCATTGGTACGCAGTTGTTGACCGACTTCTTTCTGATCGTCGTCAACGAACGCAGTAAGAATTTTTCATTGATGCGATACACTTAAATGTTTCTATCAGAATTTAATTTTATGATCTTATATGGATGCGAATTCTCTCAGAAAGTCTCGGCAGTTAAACGATGATTTACAATTACCACATCACGAGCTCTCTTCCCACGATCTTCGATATCGCTTTGATCTGCACCGACCATTGCTTTCACTCTCTTTAAAAATTTTTTAAATAATCGTTCGGCTCATGCAGGCCTCCGCGTATGCTTAATTCAACAAACAGAATGTCTCCATAAAGTTTTAACCTAGTTCTGCCGCAAAATTTTAAACGCACACGTTGTTCTTCACTTAATCACTTTGTCACCAACCAGACGGCCCGTCCCCTCTCAATCTGATATACCTCAAAGACTAATTTTGTGATAGCGGAATAGAATAAATGGCAGTTTGTTGTTAAAAACTATTTCTAGGCGCGCTTAAAGTCGCAGCGCGTTGTTTGTGCGGGTTGATATGGTATTCAAAAAGTTCGGTGTTTTTTTGAACACATCTCGTAAGTCACTGTAAGTCACGTAGTCACTATTAGTATCGTGAAAACGTTCAATAATTTAATAAATAGGCCTACATTTATAAACATTATGAATACAAGTAAATACGTTTATTATCTTGTTTGATGAATACGAGTAAATAGTTAAATGTTTGATGAAATAAATGCTTTTTTCTACGAATGGTGAGCCAAGTTTAGGGTCACGACCCATAAGTCAAAAACCGATGGTTTACAAAGACACAGGGCCACACGTACCTAATCCATAGCAATTTCTTTGCGAGGTTAGGAAATGACAGAGTTTCATGGTTAACCGATTTCGAATATAATGAAATACTGCGTTCAGACGGACAGATCGACCTTCCTGTTTAATTCCGTTGTAACAAGTTACAGCCAATTTGAGCGACACTGACTGTGATGTACGGTTTGAAGCACTCGCCGCTCTGCGCTGTGTAACGTAATGATTTCATAAATGGCGTCACGGTTATAATTCACTTTTTTGCGCTTAACAAGTGACATTTAAAGCGACACAGCCCCGGGTTAATATTATGGGAGAAGACGGCAGACAGTGAAATGCAGAAACAAATACCTTGTTGTTGTATGTACGCAACGTAATTAGTAGTTCGCCCGGGGGGTGATGCCGTCTCATCAAATCTTAAAGGGATGAAAAAACCGAAGTCGGTGTGGGGTAAGCGCGTGGGGTGATAGTGGCGTAGTGCAAATCCCTGTAGATAAAAAACGCGCGCGGAGAGGGTGGAGTGAGTCATGCACAGAGATTTCAATGTTTCAATGTTGCCAGATCACTTTGAGGTCTCGCAATAATTACAACGTTGCACTTTCCGTTAAGGGATGCGTTATTTATTGTTTTTAATAATCTAAGTGCGCATGGCTTAAACAATGCCGCTCTAATGGGTAGGCCTATTTTTTTAAATTTATGTGACAATTAATATGTCTTTTGCGAATCGGATGTAAAATTTAATTACGACTTTTTTTATTAGTTTTTGGCGGATCGCGTCGATTCAGTTAAAAAAATTAATGTATCTGTCGTATTTGTGTTTAACTGTAAATATTGTTTTACACGTCATCAAAGATTATGGACATCCAGTTGGCTCAAGTTATGTTGAGAATATGACTCTACGTGAGAATATAATCAAGTTATGTTGTTCATTTTTAAATTAATTTTACTAATATTTGTATATTCAATGCCATCAAGAAGTTCATTAGCATGCGGTATGCGACAGGTATTACTAACGTATAGAACACAGAATTAGCACAATGGATACTGTGTTAAATAAAGGTTATTTTTAGTGAGGAAGGTTATTTTTAGTTAACAGAATTTATTCTATAGACGAGCTTACTATACCACCATTGTCAAGATTAGACAGACATGAATGTAAGATAATAACTGACGAACCAATATTGACAACTTTTTATTGGTCAGTCTTTAAATCAGATTTTCTTTAAACAATCGTTATTATGTTGACAACAATACCAAAAATCTAAAAATCTACCACCCGTTAGGTTCATCATATAGAACATCTAAGTGTGCTACATCCCTGGTTTGTCAGACGACCTTTCCTACATATCGAATATGACAACTTACAAAATTTTCGTAAGAGTACTTACAGTATCTACAATGGAATCTGAAAGACATACATAGCTTTGTTTGTAGTACTTTGAAATAATTTTGAAGTTAAGTTTTGTTAATATACAGTTGCCATTCGTCCGGGTTTCCCGGACACGCCCCCTTCTTCTACTTGTGAAGACAACGTCCGAGAGGAGATTTTGTTAAAGTCTTGGATTTTATCAGTCATTACAAAAAAAACGGTTGTTAAGGTTGATTTTAAGAAGCGTAATACCAAGATTCGGCATCACTTACACATAGGTACGAGGGCCACTTATACATAGGTACGAGGGCCAGTTCAATCTTTCGCGGAGCGACACCTATAGCCTACTTTAGAGATAGAACTAAAATTTTTCGTTTGTACTAAGATTCATATTTCTTGTAAACGCCTGTTAATTTCCAAATCTGTGTGCCAATTTATTCATTGCTTGTCAGCTGTTCGAAGTTTACGTGTCAGCCTTGTTTTAAAGAAAGGACAAATCAAATTCTGTGACTGAATTGTTCGTTAAAAGGTCCTAGTGACAATGGAAATTCACAACGAAACGGTAAATGTGTGAAGAGATGCTGCGCCTTCAAAAAGACTGGTTTGTAAGTGGGAACTCCAGTTTAAACGTGGTCTTACGAGCACTGAAGATGGTTCCCGCAGCGGACGCTCAAAAACTTAAACAATTCTAGATAATATTGTTACGTAATACGATAAAAGTGTTACGTGATACGGAACGTACTACAAGTATCTCGACTATTCTAGCTGTAATGTGTGTGTGCGTACATAATGCTGCTACTTTTACGGTGAAAGACAACTGTCGAGTCTATACCGGACCATACCGGTCAGTGCAGCGTGTTCAAGGACACAGTTTCTAGTGGATTCTCGAGAGCGCCCGTTTGTTTAACACGTCTTCCAAAGTGACAGATTATTCTGGAAATCAGCGGGGTATAAATACAGCCAATCAGCGACTGTCAAGTTCAGTTATTGTCGGGCGATTACACAGTGCGTTTTAGTGGCGATTTATTTTAGTGCCGTTCGAAATATTTTGGCGAAGTGTTATGTGTTTTATAATTGTACGGGAGAATTGTTACGATTGTGTTTTATATTAGTTGACATTTTTATTGCGTGTGAACAATTTTTATTTGATTTGTAAGAGATAAGTTGTAAGAAACTATCTTGTTGATTAAAAAATAATTAATTGTGATAATTAAAGCTGGCGATTAGTGACTTAATTGGTGTCTTGTATTTTGTTTTCCACTGTACCATACGACGATCAAGGAGACTGTCGTAAGAACATTAAACAATTTCATACACGATGTTGGAGGACCGGGGATTGGTAGTGAGTGGATTTCATTCTGGAGTTCGGTAATTCAAAATCTTTGCAGATCCGATGCAGTGAGTATACAGACAACGTGTGTCGGTAGCATTTGATTCGTCCGGTTATTCCTTACTTGAGAGAGTTTAAAATTAATATGTCCCCTGGATATGTTACTGGGATACCGCAGGATAAGACGATGGTGGGGCTGCCGCCTTCTGGCTTAACGTACAGCCTCATTTTCCGTCTGGATTGTCTCCCATAAACTGGCTGTCTTACCCGACTAAAGAGGCCAGTTCGAGATATCCATAAGGATGTTGGATGTTTAATGTGTGGTTTCCCTAGGCCGTTGACCAACAAAGGGACATGTGCCTGTACCCCACGGGCAAGAGGGTGCTGTCACTCGGGCTCCATTAGCCACCTGTAGGTGTTTCCCGTCTCCCACCGCTTGGATATTTCCCTTAAGCCATTACTTGCCGTTATCGTTCCCAGTACTTTCGGTTACGTTACCCAACGGTAAAAATTAGAATCAATAGCCACTGAGTTATTCAGTGGTAAACAGTGTCTTAGGTACAAAACTTATTATAATCTAACCTAAATAAAAACCCTTATTTATTTAAATGTGAAAAGCATTTACCAATGTTTTAGAGGTGGTATCTTTAACTAATTGTGCAGACGTTCGACGGGTAATAAACAAAAGTGGTTACTGGAAAATGTATTTCGCCTCCGGAAATTAATGCTGTATTATAAACGGAGCCTCAGTTAAATTAAGACTTGGAATAAATGCTGCAGAGAAGTGGCGAGTGGAAGCGAGTCTGTCACAGCTTTCTTTAACGTCTTGTTTTAGTTAATTAAAAATATACTCAGAGAAGAATCTCAAGTCTCGAGAATAATTACTCACAGCTTGACAAGGGTTTGATAATTGCAGAGTCACTTTGTTATGAATAATTTAATTATATTCAACGCCGTTGTAATTTGTTCTTCGCGCTCCGCCTTGCACATAATGAGTTTTTTTTCAGTAAAAAACAGTGAAGAGACGCCCGGACCAGATAAACGCGGGTGGAGGGGGTTCGTAGGAGGTACACAAAATAAATTACATTAAAACTTTTTTTCAAGTAAGTATTCACAAAAACCGGACTGCTTCATGCATTTTTACAACATTAAAAAACTTTATCAAGGGGTGAAGACGTGGAAGGGGTTGAAACGAAGAAAAACAAAGGGGGTAAGAAAGATAACCACATGAATAATAAGGGAGCTCTTAAAAGGAAAGTACAAGGGGAAGTTTTTTTTTATCAAACGACTTCCATTAGTTGAATGCGCGCTTTGTTTCACCCAGCCAAATTAATTTAGGAACTACCCCTCGCTTCGACGGTCCTTACCCCTCTCTCTGTTTTGCATATCCAGTTTTCCATCCCCCGCTGTCCCTCTTGGGTGTAGTTTTTCTCATTCGTGATGGGAGAGGCTTTCTTAAAAAAAGTTTGCTTGCGGAAAAAATGAGCTTTTTTAAGCCAAGATAGGAAAGTGGTAATTAAGAGAAGAGTACCCGCTGTTGACTGCGTGAGGCATGCGCACCATGACATTATCGCCATGCTGGGACGGGAATAAATTTGTCAATGCACAGACTGACAAGCTACACTACATCTATTAATGTAACTTGCGATATCTGTGTCAGTAAATATACGAAGAGCTAAAAATCAGTGTTTTATGAATTTTTAAAATAATAATATTTATTAAGTTGTAGTGCTGTCATGACCTAATCCTTTTGTAATTTTAAAGGTTTAACTTACACTATGCCACTATTTCAATGATTGCGTTTCGCATAATGGTCGCAATTTTCACAGAGTTTTGAACAGTTTTTAAACGATTTACGTCCGAATTCATAATTATATTGTTTGCCATAATTTCTTTTTTCCTCCACGGCCGCTCTAGGGGCGAGAGGTTGCGGACTCGAGTCCGCTAAGTGAGGGCAGTGCCTTCTGGCAGAGAACGCCAGAATTACACCTGGATACTAAGCAGCAGGCTTCCCTTCCCCCGGACACGGGGAGTCTGATAAGGCAAGACCACAACGGCTTATCAGAATTTTATATTTATAGTACAGTAATAAATTATGTAATAATGAATGAAGATTTTGTTTTTCTCGTGTAAACTATAGGCCTAACTAAACTAATAGTTAAAGCGCCGAGCAGAGTTAGTTGACGAACATTACGTCGTTGAAGTCTTCTAGCAGAAGATCAGAGAAGGGGTTATCGTCAAAACTTAATTTATGTTTAACTTTTAACCATGGAAATATAGGCCTAAGTAATCGCTACATCGGACGGGCAAAACACGTCACAAATCTCAAAGAGAACGTGCAAATAACGTAACAAATGCCTTCGTTATTAGAACGTTTGAATAACCTATAAATTTCGAAGAGACAAAAAATTAAAATTTTATAAATTAGTGGCAGCTCGTGTACTGTTATACCCCACCGAAAAGAATGCTCTGATTAACCGAAGTATCCAGAATCTAGATGAGATCACCTGAAATGACATTTTTAAGGTGGTTCGCATGAGAGGACCGAATTAAAAATAAATACGTTTGAAGGCATTTGGGGGTTTACACTGTCAGAGACAGAACTGAGCAAAATCAAGTTAACTGGAAATAACGTATAAAAACAAGATTAGTCGTTTTGTTAATACAGTAAACTTCCGATTATCCGCGAACGGCTTATCCGCGGCAACTGAGGACTTTTTTATAAGCAGAAATAAATTTCAGCTGAATAAGAAAGCTTCTGATCCACTAATCTTACTATACTTTTTTATTAACCACCGTTAACAATATTGTATCAAAATTATTTGAGTTATATAAACTTATGTCCGAGGGACGGCGTGTGCACCGCTCACTGACAGGTACAGTATTGTTTGTCCCTCGGCTGCTGGCTACCATGAGTCATCCGGATATATGTACTTTACTGCGACTGCGGGAATATTTAACTGGGTACATTTAATTTCCTTGGTAAGTTACGTTTGTCAGTATGTTTACGCGGTATAATTGAAAGCCGTTGTACTCTACTAGCTTAGTTAACGGACGTGAAAAATTGGATATTGACGTTAAACGCCGTCTGTGATGTTTGTCGACAGGTCAGCAGTGGCTTCACAGACATCTGTTTTCCTGACATTTTAAATTCATATGTTTGCGGTAATTCGTTTCTGAATTCCTGAATCTAATCCCTGCTGCGCACGAAAACGTGAGAGACGTCCACTTGGATTTTGTGTAGGCCTGTATAACTTTTGTACGTACTGTATATAGGTAGTAACTTCAGAAATAATAAACAGCTAACATTAATAAGCAATTTTGAATAATGTCTGCCCTTTCTTGTACACATTGTGGATTATCCGCGGCGATCGTGCCACCCAATTCGGCGGATAATCGGGAGGTCACTGTAATTGTTAAAAATTACAAGCCAAGAGGGAAGAGAGATATTGGTAGCCCAAGAAAGCGATTGTATTAAAAAAGAAACGGGACAGGCAAGTCATCTAATCCTTGAATAAGGCCTGAGACTCGGGCAACACGAGCGTCGCGAATGTGCTTGTATGGTTTTGTCTATAACGGTTAGTTGAATCCAAAATGCGTGGCAACTATTTTCTTGTAGTTTTTACGAAGCAGACGTTTAACTGTCGACATCACCTTACGTTTACAGGTGTAGCCAGACTAACGTTCACTTTTTACGTTTATGTTCACCTGAGACGGTAGAAGAAGAAGAAGAAAAACAGTGTCCGGATTATTCGCAGTTTCCACAGTACTTTGAGCACTCTTTTCAAACGTTTTGACTACGCTTTTTGATATGGAATTTCCACTCACAAAATGGTTTACTTTATAAAGCAAAGCACTGATGATCTTTTTTTTGAAATAAATTTTTTTACGATATTGCTGCTATGTAATTTTGCACACTGGAATTTTTTAAGAAATAAAGAGTAAGACACATAAAGACACATAATATTTCGCAAATATCATGAATCCGAAACCCAATGCTTCATGGAAGCTACCGCCCGATATCGCTCTTGCCAGCAGTCTCGAAGGTATGCGAGCGTTTTCTGTTAGCCCGTATGTATGTCCTGTATGACATCATCCACGAGGAGCAGTTCGAATTCCGGCAGGGGCTTTCGACTACGCTTCAGATAGTGATGGTAGTTACCCAACTAGCAGACGCATTTAACAGGCATCAGTCCATACGCACTGTCCTGTTGGACATAAGGAAAACCTCTGACAGAGTCTGGCACGAAGGCCTGCTCTACAAACTGGCCCACACGCCAATACTTCCTTCCGCATTTCATCTCATACTGTCGTTCCTAACCAATCGAACCCTTAGGGTGAGCGTCAGCGGGACGTGCTCTCGGGGTCTCCCCGTCGCTGCCGGAATTCCCCGAGGATCTGTCCTCGCCACCTTTCTGTACACAAACGACATGCCAGTATACCTCGAGATCAAGTTGTTCCTCTTCACCGATTACACGATGCTCCATTATAGCTCTCTGTGCCCACGGCAGGCGAACATAATGATGCAACGCCAGTTGGACATTCCTCCGGATTGCTGTGGAAAAGTAGCTTAGCGATCAACACGGATGAGTTCGAAGTGATACGATCTACGCGTAAGTTTATTCTAAACGCCAATCTCTCTCTTTGGAGGGCAGACCCATCCAATGGTCTGAATCGGTTAAGTATCTGAGCTTTCGGCTACACCGGCGACTCATCTTCAACGACCACGTGACCTATACCCTGAACAAGGCTAAACCTTTCCTCTTGCTTTCGTGGAACAGGCGTCAGGCTGTCTGCAGTAAACTCTCGTTGTGTCTGCTAGTCCTACGGACGATAATTACGTACGCCGCGTCAGTACGGTAGGTCAGGTTACCAACAAGCGTAATCTGGCAACATTTAAAAACCGCACGCTTCGGTTCTGCTCGGGGACGCAGTGGTATATCATGAATGATGTTCTACATCCTTTCCTGGATAATTTCGTCCGATCCGTGGCACCAAACGTGTTTGCAAAGCCCTGAGAATCCTACTTCCCGCGCATCCGCCAGCTCGACAGTACAGACAACGCTCCACGCCCGGTACGCATCAAACTTGACGATCCTCGTGCGCTATTTGACGACCAATTCTGTGTAGCCCATTCTTTACAGGTACCCCGTCAGGATCATCTACCACCTTTCTAATTTTCTATGAACCGTTGTGTGGCGCACGTTAGATCAAGGAGGCAGCTTTCCCATGCTCGGCTTGCTAGTATGCCAGAATATTCATATTCAATTTCAGATAGAAGAGAGTTAACTTTAGCTGCCTCGGCTGCGCAGTTGTCCTAGGCATGGAAACCGCGAGATGTGGAAGTGCCGCTTTGCGGGAGGCATAGCAGCTCACTGTTTCAGCCGATACGGTATCTTATGGTGGCCGCGCCTAACGCCCACGCTACTACGGGTTGACGCTGCTGCGGGTCAATCCTTAAGGAGCCGTACCCCAGACATGGGGCCAGGCTGGTGAAACAGAACACATTCAAGTTAATAACCCTATGCACTTGCTCGAGCTGCTGCGGCTGCGCTGTCGTCCTAGGCATGGTAAACCAAGACGTGTGCGAGTGTCTAAGTGCGGGAGTTATCGACCTGGGCGTGGCAGCTCATTGACACGTCCGTCGCCTTAAGCTCCTGCAGGTGAATCCTTAAGTGAGCCACGGAGCTGCGCTTCCAGCGTGGAGCCAGGCCGGAGCAATAAACAAAACCGTCTCCTGCACGCATTATCATGCAAAGGCGACCCGCGAACGAACGACCGCGCTGCACCGGAGGAATCTGGCGTTCATTGGGCTACCAGGACAACGCAAAAAACCAGGGGGCAACACGCCCCACGCAACTCTCAGCATCTGGACAAAGCATCTGCATGACAGAACGGCAGCCGCGCGTACCGCTCACGCTATTGCAGTTCTATGCTTTGCGGCTGATCGTCTGAGCTACGGATTCTGTGAGTTTCTGCAACGCCGAATTTCGAAAACTATTGTTGGACTGGGCTGCCGGCTTGTCGCCTACACCAACACGTTCCTAAGCACCTATGGATTCACGGAGTCGTGCCTCAGACATGCAGTCAGGTACGGCTCCTGTCCCATCTAGAAACCTGCTTAGGCTAGTGTTGTCGTCCAGGCTACGAACTACCGTGAAATTGTGCAACTGGCGTTCATCGGACAGCGCACCCCCCTCCGGTAAGAAACACCGCGCCTTCTTTGGACTGTCTCTCTATCTATTGGCAAATGATTTTGTCTAATGACAGCAAGTGCACCTAATATTTGAAGATTCTGTCGTTATTATAGCATTCTCGTAAGACGTAATAAACGTTGGTATGATTATGAAAGATCTGACCCGAGTATGTAGCTAAATTAAGTTTTAGTCACGCAACTCATGACTGGAAGCCAATCAACATGTAAACAAACATTTTATTGACAATTAAAAATAATTTTGTTGATAAGTAGTAACAATGGTAGTGATTTATTGATGGCCTTATGTTCCAAACCATTGTTGTGGATAAATATGTAGGCCTATGTTTTTTGTCTGTATGCCATCTATATTTGTTTTTAGCGTTTCCTCAATATATTCTTGCTTTTAGCAGTAGGCCTAAATGTTTCGAACACTACCGCCTGTCTGGTACTGCCAGACAATATAAATGTGTCTGTTTGGCTGCCAAATTCGGGTTTTACTTTAAAATTTTGCTATAGTTTTCTTAAGTCTGTCCATGATTGAGGCCACTTGTAATGTGTTGAAAACCGAGACAGTGTGAATTATTACGAGTGCGGTGATTACTGTCGCTCTAAAGAGTAATAATAGATCTATAGCTTTATAAATCATAATATACTTACAGTTCATCACTTAGAAAGACAATATTATATTACGTTGTCACCTACCCTGTTTAAAATATATATCCAAGAAGCCATCAGTAACTGGAGACGAAAAACATCAGGAATGGGAATTCAAATGGATGAGCAGTGCTTAACAACTCTCCTATTTGCCGACGATCAGGTAATTATAGCGTGTGACGAGGAAGACACAGACTATATGATTAGAAAATTGAAAGAGGAATACGAGAAATGGGGTCTAAACATAAACACTACTAAAACAGAATATCTGAAAATATGAGGCATGCAAGAAGAAAACCCAGATCTTCAAATCCATAGAATCGGAAATTGTAGCGAATTCAAATATTTAGGAACCATTACTTCAGAAGATGGAAAAACAAAAAATGACATTAAAAATAGTATACAACAGGGAAAAAAGGCTATTCGTTTGCTAAACCTCGTTACTTTAGTCGAACAAAATGAAACTTCAAACTAAACTGACAATCCACACAACTATTGTGGAGCCCATTTTAACTTATGGCTGCGAAATTAATACGTCAAGAAAAAGTACGTGGTGCCGAGTACCTTAATATAATACTTGCATGACTACGAATGTTTCTTTGATTATGTCGTTAAATATTTTTATTTTATAGGATATATATATATATATATATATTTATTAAATATAAATTATACAAATGTAAATAATATTTATATATTTATTTTGTAGAAACTGTGGAAATGGACTTCTTAAGAAGAGCGTGTAATATTTCTAGAATGCAACATGTTAGAAACGAAGGTATAAGAAGGAAAACAGGGCGCGTATTTACAACAGCAGAAAGAATAGAATCCAGACAGTTGCTATGGTCACGTAATGATGATGGCCAAGGAAAGCATTGACTTACACACCACAAAACAGGAGAAGAAAAGGAAGACTGACAACACAATGGAGAACAGGAATTAGAGAAAGCATGAGAGATCGAGCTATTGAAGATGATAACTGGTAGAAATGGCGATCAAAATGCGGGATGCGGCATAGACTGTAGGACCCCCGCTAAAAAAAAACATGTTCGTTCTCTTATTAATAAAAAGAAAACAAAGTTATAATCAAGTTAGATCTTTTATTTTGTTATGTCGACTCCCTATCACGGATTGATAGAGCTTTATTTCTTTACATGTATTAGTATATATAATCAGCGTGAAGACGGCTGCCGATTGTGTACATACACAACATCGCAACATCACATTTATATTTTTCTGTGATGGCAGAAGTCCCTCTAGTACAGTAAATTCAAATTCAAATGTGTACAATCCATCACAGCCATCTTTTAAAAAAGTTGTACTGTGGTACTTTTGTTCAGTGTTTGTAGCCACTTTTTTAATGCCATCTAAGACAACTATGTTTGATAAAGCTTAGACTTAACCAAAACTAGATTTAAAAAAAGTAGGAATTAGACCTTTGAATAATTATTTAGATTATCGTTTGTCAAGAAGAGGGGTACATAATTATTTATGATCGTAATTTCAAGACCCGCTTAATTATCCGGAATCTTTGAATAGACGCTGACAGTAAAAATATTTTTAAAATGTTACAAATTATAACGTATGTGAATATTTAACATCTCTTAAATCATTTCGAGAAGTTAACAACAGTACACTACAAACCACTGAATCCACAATACTACAATGTGGGTATATCCTAACTATATGTCAGGTTTGAAATAGTTTTAAGCGGGACCAAACTATTTAAGACAAAAGGTCTCGGCAACCTAAGGTTGTCAGACGTCTTGAAGATATGAAGACTTTAAATATTGGAAACACAAGAAAGTAAGAATTCACACTGCGATAGTTCAATACTATGGGGCAGTATATAGCCTGCAGTGGATTACAGACACATGTAATTTAATTATTACAGACACATGTACTGCATCATTATACACATGCATTCTTATAACTCGTATTTATTTATACATTATATTACTTTTATATATATATATATATTGTACCATATATACATTATATTATTTATATTTTTACTATAGACCCCCCCCCCACACACACACAAAATGTAATAGCGTTGGCAAAAAAGATATACAAATTCCAGATGTTGTTTGTATGTAAATTAGATCTGTTTGGTGCTTTGGAGACGAGTTTCATGTGACTGGGCCCCCTGTGTAATATACACATTGTTAACAAGCTTTAACAGTCACACAGATTTTGTTTTTTTTTAGATTTTCCTTGTCAGATTAATGAAAATATTACGTTGTTTATGATTTTCTTAATTCTATATGTTTCCTCTATATTTGCGTCAGTATAGCCACATTACTTTCTTAATTCTGTATGTTTCCTCTATATTTGCGTCAGTATAGCCAAATTACTATATGTTTCCTCTATATTCGCGTCAGTATAGCCACATTACTATATGTTTTCTCTATATTCGCGTCAGCATAGCCACATTACTATATGTTTCCTCTATATTCGCGTCAGTATAGCCACATTACTATAGGTTTCCTCTATATTCGCGTCAGTATAGCCACATTACTATATGTTTCCTCTATATTTGCGTCAGTATAGCCACATTACTATAGATTTCCTCTATATTCGCGTCAGTATAGCCACATTACTTACGTTATTTATAAAGCAACTGCTACGTTTCCTTTAACTGAAAACTAACGACGGACTTCATTAAACTGGAGTACAACATGTTGTATTGGGACTATTATAATTTAAAGCAGTGCATTGTAATATAATATACAAGGATTAGAGCGTGTAGGCCTACTTTTAAATCCTACAAACTTGAGCTTCACACTTTTTTTTGTTTAACCTCATTAATAACATTTTCTGTAAATTACAGAGTAAGAAGAAGCTTTCTGTAACTAATCCTTGATTTTTATATTACGGCAGACTTTTTTTTCATATTCAGAAATTTAATAGTAACAACATATCATTATTAATTTATTAATAAAGATATTTTCTTTTCAGTTTTTACTTATTGACATCTTGTTTAATGTTGTGAACTATTGCCTTCAAGTGCTTTATGTCTCTGGAATTAAGTGTAATCACTGCCGATACCGTGTCTACTGAAACTACTTCACTTGCATCAACATTTGTTTTCTCTTCTGTTTGTCCTCTCCACTGCTTCAACAGTCAACCCACTGTGTAATAGGTCCCATCTACGACAAGTTCTGTTTGTTCTCTCCACTGCTTCAACAGTCAACCCACTGTGTAATAGGTACCATCTACGACAAGTTCTGTTTGTCCTCTCCACTGCTTCAACAGTCAACCCACTGTGTAATAGGTCCCATCTACGACAAGTTCTGTTTGTCCTCTCCACTGCTTCAACAGTCAACCCACTGTGTAATAGGTCCCATCTACGACAAGTTCTGTTTGTCCTCTCCACTGCTTCAACAGTCAACCCACTGTGTAATAGGTCCCATCTACGACAAGTTCTGTTTGTCCTCTCCACTGCTTCAACAGTCAGCGTATGAATCAACCCACTGTGTAATAGGTCCCATCTACGACAAGTTCTGCTGTTTAACCATAAAATCGATTAGCTTAGCTTTTAGCTCTAGGACCTCTTTTATTCCACTTTTATCAGTTCACTAGTTTCTCAGCAAACCCTTCCATTTTTTTTTTTTTACTATCGCTGCTATACAGTGGTCTAATTCTAAAATATAACTTTTAAAAATTCCTTTACTCGCCTTCAAGTGAATATTAGAGATAAATGTTTCTCTATTCTGCAAGAAAGCGCCCGCTATTCTGGTTCTAATATCTTCGTTTTTACAAAAATGCCAAATATATATCTATGTAGCAATTATATACCGCCACATTATTTAAATTATGAATAAGTCAATTGCTACCTATTTTTGTTCCTACAACTGAAGATTGACGGTGGATATTTTAAATCCCAGTATAAAATGGCACTGGTGATTTTGCGTTGGACTTGTATAATTCAAAGGAGTGCAGTGTAAAACAATATCCAAGAAATGGATTGAACAACCTTGAGTATAAGAAATGAATACACAATAATCAATTAAACTCAACACTTCAAGCTTATAAAAAATTTCTTGTGTTAATCTTTCAAACTTCCATTTGTCAGTTCAGATCTAGAACACGGAAAGTGAAGCTTTTTTATTTTACGTGAGTTGTGTTCAGTTTAAAACAGTCAATCTCTCAAACTGCTACACGTCAATGAGCCTGGGCAAAAGGTGGGGACGTGTAGCACTCGCAATTTGCGCATGTAACTAGTGAAGAGTTCACCTCCTCATAGTCTATGCGAAAGTTTGGAATTATTAGCTTTTACTCGTTTGTTGCCTTGGTCTCTCGATTCGAACTGCGTCTGTAGACGACTGATATTTCGCCCATTGTGTCGTGAGCGTCTTCAGAATACAGTTGGATTACCCTGCATTACATATCCGAGTAGCAGTAAATACTAAGAGTAAGTAACGATGGTCAAAACTTTATACTTTTTTTATGACTTGGGATGTGCCTGTGACATATGTGTTAGTCCCATCTGATGTCTTCCTACGCTGCCAGAAGGTTTGTCTTGGCTCTTTGCAGCTGCAGAGGTCCCACAAATAGCAAATGCTATTTTTTCACAATTTGGTGTACGTTTATTTTATTTTATGGGCCGTAACTTAAAAAAGTACAAAAATTAAGGTGGCAGTGATATTATTAAAATTAAATAACATAACCCAATTGTGCAGTTTTGTAGGAGATAATGTAGGCAAAAACGATAATTTAATCTATAGCAATTCAATTACGCATACCCGCAAATTTAGAAAATAATTAAGGTGAACAAATAGACAGACATTTTTTAAAAATTAGGAATGTATATAGAAACTTTCAGTGACTGATAATTGATTTCAGTTAATGCAATATTTTTAATAATTTAATAATATTTAAAAATTGTTTAGTAATTTCATATTATTATTAATTAGTTAGCAATTGTATTTTTAGCTTTTTTCTTGTTGCTTTGAGCTTATTACTTAATGTTGTTTTCGGTTGTTTTAAGTAAAACTAAATAATTTTGTTAATAACTTAATTTTGCTATTACATTTCAAAAAAATTATTTTTGTATCCTTCAACTCCGCGATCATTGTACTATAAGCTGTGTTTCATTGAAATAATCTAGTGATCTATTTAAGGCTAATTCACTAGGCGTATGTGATGTATATGAGAATTAATCGCTAGTTAGGAATCGTTTTGTCTACCTAATTATTGTTGACTAATGAAGTACCAGTATATTAATAATTTCACGTTAAATTTGGTTAAAAATGTTTTTAGTTTGAAATATGAGTTTCCACTGGTCGCACCTAGTACGTCCTTTTTGTCAGTTTTACTGGAGAATACACACAAATAATAAATAACTTTAAATTTTTTGGAGGTTGAGGTATACTATCCGTTATTACGAAATTATTGGTATTTAACCATTTTACTTGGTTAATACAGAATATATAACATAATTTCGTTACTTTATTAGGATTAACTAGAATTTAGTTAGTTGATGATCGTACAATTTTTTGTTTCTTTTATAGAGTATACAGAATCGTCTGGAATATGTGCATAATACAAACACATTTGATGGGATATGCAAATGAAAACCAACTTATGCCAAAGTTTTCATAACATAAAACATTTTTTAGTAGAAAAAAAAAATGAATATATATATCATGATTACGATTCTTTTGAAATAGTGTAAAATTAGCATGTATGTATTTTTCTTGTAATTAACATACGTACAACAGCTTACTTATATGACATTCCTTTACGTATTTTGTATGTAAATCTGAATTTTTTTGTAACCCACTTTTTCCAGTTAAATTTATAATTAATTAGATGGTAATAATTTAATGTAGTTAAGTCTGTATCTACCGACCGATAGTCTCTAAAAATCAATTTCCGTTGCTCTTAATGTTATCCTCAGTGGGCATGTCTCCGAACTATAGATTATTATACTCTTCACTACTGTATTCAAATTTGTTTTTGTTTTCCTTTGTGCTGTTGCCATTCTACAGAATATTGTTTCTAGGCTAACAGCTTTCCTTCCCAACATGTTAATTTCTTCGGTTGCATGTCCATTGCTTACTCTTGTGAACTTTCACCCCCGCACCCCCAAAGTAATTATTATATTTTATGCACTGCATTATCTTTGCTCTATCTTCTCTTAAGATTCCATCGACACACGTGTAGGCCTATTCACGTTTTCCTATAAACCCTACTTCGTCTCTGCTTCCATGAATTTTTGTGAAATGTAGTTTCAGTTGCCATAATCGTGGACAATCAGTATCTCGTTGTCTGTAAAACACGGTGCGTATAAGACGACATCGATTAGAGATGTACCTCCATCGATTTACTGTACATTTCCCCTTCAAGTTTTACAGAACATTTCTAGGTATATTAGAAGGAAAATTGGTGATAAACAAAACCTTTGTTTTAAGTCCACTGATATAACGGAAGTTGTTCTTATTTGATTTCCTATTTTGATTTTTGTTATTAGGTTACTATAGAGGATTTTAAAATGATTTACTAATATTTTTTTCTACAGTTTGGCAAAATTTCATTACAGGGACACTAACATATTATTTTTTCAAGTCAAAAAAGCAAGCGAATTTCTTGATTGCATATTATCTCTTTATCTATTACTTTATATGATCTTGTACGTCATTTACTTACTTAATTTTATTGAAGAATAAAGGTGCACATAATTATGGCGGTTGAGTAAGTTAACTTTTTGGATTTTTTGTATTGTAGAGTATTATCCTTCATTAATAAATTATTAGTTTTTAACAGGTGTATTTAATTAATAAGGAATAAGTAGTCTACTTCCGTTTGAATATAACAGAATTCAGTTACACCTTTCCGCACAGGAGTCTCCTTGCTCTTAGTAGCCTATTTCTGTTTCTCTGTTCTGGTTTTCTGTTGTTGTTTTTTTTCAGCACTTTTCCACAAAACTCTACCCACAGAACTAGTATTTGCTATTTCTCCACATTTATCACACCTAATTGTATCTCCAATTTATCTACTGTGGTCATGTGGGTTGTTTTTCATTCATCGAGAGTTTCCTACACAATTGTACACTTTTGAAACAGTGCTCCAAGATCTCATTCGTAAACTTTCATGGTTTTCGTTACTAATAACACTGTTTTTCGATGTACTAATGGTTTTTTCTTATACATACTTATATAATATAATATTATATATACTTTTTATTTTACGTGTTCTGCTTTACGTAAATTTAAAATAGATAGTTTCAAACGAAGCAATCATTTTAGGCATTACGTCGGAGATTTGATTAACGCCCCTTAGTACACAATGACTTTGGGACAGCTGATCTAAACTGAAGACACCTTTTCCAACCTCCTGGCCGTCCATTAATATGAGTAATATTAATACTAATATTATTATTTAATAAAAATTTTTATAAAAATATTACAGGACCCTAGAAATCCAATCGTACACCCGAGCCTACAACATATTGGCCACGTTCGTGGATGGGGGCCAACAGATGTATAACTGACAACAGGGCAATGGTCACTGAGTCTTGATAAGAATGTGTTCCGCTGTAAAATACACCGTAACTCACGGTGGGACCAATCATGCCAATAGGTGAATGGCTCTAAGTTAGTGAGCCGCGAACGATGGCACCAGGACGCACACTGTTGTATTTAGTCTTAGATGCGGTACTCGAGGGCTCTGCCGCGATGGTCTGTTTATTTCCTCGGTGCTCATGGGACCGAAATGTCTCTAACGAATTCAGGGATTGAGGGCTCCCTTAAAAACCCTCGTCTAGATACAAAGCCCTAGTGAAGACAAGGAGACGTTCCTCCTTAGTTGATGCCGAAAGGTTACTAACCAGCATGGCAGCGGTGCCGAAACATTTAGTCGTCAGTCGAAAAGAAAGTGACTTCACGAAAATGAATCTCTTCTTGATTGAAAAAGCTATCATCGTTTGGGCCTGGATCAGGCGTACAAGAGATCAGAAAAGCCGCAGGTGGTTCACTGATACAGAATCTGAACGATGTTGGGTTCGAACTAGCTCAAGCTGCAGAAGACCGAGGAGGTTGATATAGATGTCGTATCTCACACCACACTGAATACTACATAAAAGATATGGCTTGACACTGAAAGTGTGCAGGGACTTGCTTAACTACACAGAGGAATAAATTCTGTCGGAACTTGCCACACAAGGAGTTATAGCATAACGGTGCGAAACGATGGACAGTCGCTTCCGTCTGCGTCCCATGAGAAAATCAGAGCAGACATTTATAGGCTGAGTGTGACACCTTCCCTCAGCCAATGCAGTGTTTCGAGTGCTTGCGTTTGGGGGACACTGCATCAAGATGTGTCTGGGTCATGTGCTTCTGCGGAAATTCGGCTCTTGGTGACGAGCATGTGCTGAGCTATGGCCGGCTGTAGTAGAAGGCCGGAATATTAAACGTGGCAACACTGGAACCAGCTGATATTTGAGGCCGACTAGACGATCTCTTAATTTGTGTACTTCAATCGCATCATTTTTAATTGCCGGTTAACATCACTTTTAGAATTCTTCATTAACATTAAGGGATGAGTCCCACTGTTGCACTAATCTGTAGATTCCCTGCTGGTAAAATTCTTGCGGCTGTTTGCGGAACCATTCTCTAACTGCAAACTCTACCACAGCGTCCGATTTGAACTGCCATCCTTTTAGTGATTTCTTTAATGGTTCAAAAACATAATAATCGCACGGGGACAAGTCGGGACTGTGAGGTGGATGTTGTAAGACTTCCCACTTCATACGACCAAGCAGATATTGAATCGTCTGAGCTACACGGTGTCGAGTGTTATCATGCAGAAGAATAACACCATTTGTGAGCTTCCCGAGACGTTTATTCTTGATGCTGACCCGTAAGCGTATGTCTGCATATCACTCAGCGTTGATGTTGACACCAGGTTCTTTAAAATCTAAGAGCAGCACACCCTGATAATAAAAAAATACGGTCACCATTACTTTTCCTGACGAAGGTTGGCACCGACATTTTTTCACCTTCGGAGCGGAGATTGCGCATGAGTCCATTGCATACTCTGACGTTTGGATTCTGGTTCGTAGTGATAACACCTAGCCTCATCACCGGCAACAATTTGGTGTGCACGGCATGTGCACGTCGTGAACAAGTCTGCATCACGAGACTGCCAAATGGGCACACGAATCTAATATTTTCTTACCTCCTACTTGGACAAGAAACCCCGTATTCACTAGTGGTGGATGACTTACAGCAAACAAGTAATTTAAGGCTGTAATGCTCTTGCCGAACTCAGACAGAGATGCGGAGTAAAAGGTAACCTGAAATAGGCCTCGGAAATGATCAATTAACGATAGACTGAAAAGAACTCTGTCCTCCCTAAAAGCAGCAAGTTTACTGTATCTGCTCTGACAAGATTTTTTTTGTTTACATACGTACACATTTCCATTTTCACTTGTTAAGCGTGTATGTAAGTGAGAAACAACCGTGGTGACGAGCAGTGATCCTGGTCGACGTCGTTGGGTAAAGGCCTTAGTTGCCAAGTCCCCAGACTTAAAAACAAACCTTATATGTAACATTGCTTACTAAAGATTGATGCAGAGCAATTGCAAACAATTGTTTCTTAACCAGCACAGTGGTCGATATGACGACTTCAGTCAGTGCTCAATAGGATGTCGCTGCATGTAGTCAAATATTTTGTAGGGAAAGGGAAATCTACTGAAATAAATTGTACAATAATGTAGGTTATTAAGGGGATGATAAAAAATTTTACTGGTTTGAATGTCAAAGGGGGAAGGAAGGAATGATGTTGCACATAAATTATTTCCTTCACACAAACACGCACACACACATACACACACACACACACACACACACACACATTCGCTCGCTTCCTCGCTGGCAAAATTACACATAAATTGTGGTGTCATTCCATTGCGGAGGGGTTGTACCTTAACTCCGCTGTTCTTCCAAGTGAACACTATAAACACACAGCCTTTTGGCTTCATTGACGTAATTTAGGTCTTCATTTTTTTAATACAAAAGTCATGGGACTTTAAAACCCCTAACTATGTAAACCAACAATACATTGATTGTTTTGCTGCAGAATTTATTTTTATTCAGTACCATTCTACATTCAATTAACACCATAATTTCCAGTCGAAGATTCATAATAAACTCACTAATACGTGATTACACAGCACTCGTGTATAAGCGGTATGTAAATCAGAAGAACAGATTTATTAATCTTATATATGTTTGTAATGATTTATTTCAAATTTGGATTTATTTATTTATTTGGATGAGAATTTCAATAAATATTTCCACTAAATAATGCGTAAAGTAATTTGATTATTCTCTAATCACAAGAGATACTGTAGTGTAACTGAGTATTACCAAAGTTTACACTAGACAAAAATAAAAGCATTATTACGACATTACAATACAATCTACGTGTTTCCCGAATGTTCCAGTGGAATCCGGCTGTAACGTGTGTGCGTACGTGATTCTCAACGCGTTAGCTAGACTGTGAAGAAGTCGCGCGGCCGCACGGACTGTGTGCAAACCCGCAACCAATTACGTTCTGTTGTTTTCTAGTAGCGTTCTTGACGCGCAGTGTGGAATATTCTGGTATTTCGGCGGGGTATAAATACAAGTACTCAGCGGCGCTCAGTTTCAGTTTGAATTGCGATTTATTTGAGTGCGGTTCGTAGTATCGTGGCGAATTGTTATGTGTTTTATATTTGTGCGGGACAATATAAAATAAATTGTATTTTATACTCGTTGACATTATTATTGAGTGTGAAAAATTTTTATTTGATTTGTTGTAGGCCTAAGAGACTATCTTGTTGATTACAAACTGTTTAATTGTAATAATTAAAACTGGTGATTAGTGACTTAATTGGTGTCTTGTATTTTGTTTTCCACTGTACCATACGCCCCTCAGTAGACCGTCGTAACAGTATCTTGTTACTACCTTTATGCTACATCTCTTCGCCGTAAAAGGATTTATATCGCTTATTCAATAAAAAACTCATACAAATAGGAATAAAAGTGTACACTTGTGACCGTGGAAACATAAACGTACGGGTACCCACCACATCCAGACGTACTAGTGAAGTACAATGTATATACTTTACGTCTTAAAATGTTCGAATTGTGAACGTGATATGAACGAGTTGTATATAATTTACGTTTAGAACACCAAGACAAGCTTTAGGCTATGTCTTGTTCGAGAATACTGGGCGATCAGCTGTACTAATGTTTGTGTTTATTTCAGTGTAGGATATATCACTTTGGCTGGTTGGTTCAAATTCAGTCAACATATTACTTATGCTAATAATTCAGTTAAACCACCTTGTGATTCCAACTGTTATAGACCATTCACACATCCTGTCATCTTATTTGCAAGCCTTTAGCCTTTATTTGTCATCTTATTACTCATTTGAGATACTCAATTAATAATAATAATCATTTTCACATCGAAATACTTGTCACAGGTAATTCTATCATATTTTTGTTTGACAAACTTTTATGGGTGTTACAAATGCGTATTACGATTAGTGAGCCTCATTTGGCCTATGTTATAGCGATGTATTTGTTGAAAGGTTAGTGTCTACTTCCTGTAATTCTTTGTCACTAAAGAGAATAACGTACTATTACTGTTCATATCCACATGTATTTCCCAGTGCAACTTATTTCCTGGAGTTCATAGATTATAATGTTTGAGATAATGTTTTAGCCGTGAACCGAAGCCTACGTCATTGACGCTCCATCGTTCGCTTCGGTGACGTCTTTATACGTTGTAGTAGTTATAACTATAATTGTTACCTATTAATACAAGTGGAAGTGTATTGTCCTGGTACCTTAAGACAAGGAAGTGCTCGTATTTTATGTAACTAATTTCAACATTCTTCAGTTCGATTCTCTAGAAAAACAAGTGCAATCACTTAGGAAAGGTTTGTTTGAAATGGTAAGGAAGTGACACACGCGTGTTGTGCTGAGTTTGTCCACCTAAAGGTTGTAATGTGACGCGGATTGTACTGTTGCTATAGGAACGTCTCTCTTTCTCTCAGCGAACCCCTTTTCTTTGCCCGAGGGGTGAGGAAGCATAGATGAAAAAACGCTGCGCGAGGGTGGGATACAAACTGTTGGGGGTGACTGACGAATGAGTTAGAAAAAATATTTCGGATCGATATTAACTCTTTATAGTGCTATCCAAAGCCGACAGAAGACCAGCTTGAAGACTGTAGTGCGCGCATTACGTTTCCAAACACGTCACGAATGATAATAGACGTTGGTCTCTAACGTCAACTGCGATCTGATTGTGAACGTCTTAACACGTTCAGTGTTTAGCGGTGGATCTTTAAAATCTACAGTGAATGTCGGTTTCAACAAGGCTGGATGGGTCCGTACAGTTTATTGCCGTTACAATAGTATATTGCACTTAGCAATTTACATGGTTTAAAGTAAACTAAACTCATAGGTTTAACAGCGTATGCCGACATATAAAGCTTTCTTCTGAATTGCTTTATTAATGACATCGTTGTTTCGAAGTGAAGTATTAATGTTAGGTATACAATTTGTGTATGTATGTGACAGGGATTAATATTGAATACGTTTCATTGTTTATTTAACAAATTAAATACTTTCATCATAATAGAGGGCGATTCGTTGCCGATACGTTAAGATACAATACTTTCTCTAATGTAGGCCGTATCTAATATCGTCGTCTAATTTAGGACGTATTCTGCGAACAATATATTAGACGCACCCAAGGAAACTCCGGGGACCTCTTCTCCGGCCTCAGAAGTATAATATAGTCCTCAATGGTGTGTTCATTCTAAAATCTTCAAAGCTTTAGTGCACTGATCATTCGCGTATTATCTTTGCTAAAAGGCGTGTATAATGTGCGCTCATTTTCTTGGAGCATTCGTAAAATATCAATCCCTACATCCTTATTGTTTTTAGCCAGTAGCTTGGCGTGGGTACATATTACCTGTTGCCGGTTGTGATAGGCCTAAAACTTAACCTAAATAGTAAATCGAATTTTTCTTGTACTAAGTGTTCTTTTTAGAGTATTTTCTATCATTCGCTGGAAGAACAAGAGGGTCCCGGTTTAACGGGATCTGACTCTCATACTTACACAGAATAAATCAGAACACAAATAATCGAATTAAAAACAATAAAGAAAAACAGATAAACACATGACTAAACGAACAAAACACAAATAGGTACGTACTATCTACTGCACGTCAGTTCCGAAAACGAACACAGCTGCTAACTGAGCGTTTTGCCGGTTTATACAGCGGCAACACATTGGGTAGACGAATGTCTCCTCTCCTCCACAGTTTGTACAGTGACAACTACTACGAGGTCAATGACCGTACGCTGAAAAACATTGCCGATGTCTGAGCCGGCAACACAAGACGGTGCAAGTATACAGCAGTTCGAAAGCAATACTACGCTTTTCTTCAAGTTTCCCTACTAATATTGTTCCAATTTCAAATTATTCAATAACTAAAGTATTCATTCTGTAATATAATTAATGTTATTTCCTCTTATTTCCAGTACTGTTGCCGCCGGCTACAGCGGTTACATGGACGCCACGCTACTGTTTTTAGGACTTGTTTGGACATGATCAGCTCGTCACGACTATGTCAGACCGTAATTGTTATTCACGCACCTACAGATTTTTCTGAATTCTATAGTGAATTCATGCTTATTTTCTTTTTATCGTGACACTTTCCAATTTAAGGTAACATCAAAGGTCATTCCCTTAGGTACGTAATGGAATGAAATACTCATTTGAGATACTCAATGAAATAATTATAACCATTTCCACAACGAAATACTTGTCACAGGTACTTATATCATATTTTTGTTTGACAAATTTTCATGGGTATTACACATGCGTATTGCGTTTACTGAGCCTCATCATTTGGCCTATGTTATAGCGATTTCTCTGTTGAAATGTTAGTGTCTACTTTCTGTAATTCTTTGTCTCTAAATAATATAAAGAGAATAATGTACTATTACTGTCCATATCCACATTCCTAGTGCAACCAATTTCCTAAAATTTAGGCCTATAGGTTATAATGTCTGATATCATGTTTTAGCCGTTAGATGTACATGAACTAATAAAGAGATCTTTGGTTAACATGCACTTTTTTAGTACTCAATGGAATTCGTGCTAGTTTCAATTGAAATATCGGAATAGTTTGTCAGGACGACGCGTAATACGGTTTTAGTTGCAATCGTTGTAACGTATTAGGCATACTTGCAAGTTAATTGTAAATTCGTTTCTTTCATTGTTTTTACCGCCAATGTGTGGTTTTTTATATTTTTTATTGTGTACGCATATCAGCTTACAAGCGAGTGGTTTAGGTCTACTCTGAACGCAACATACTCTCAGAAACTAACTGTGTACGACTATTATGAAACACTTAACAAGGCAACGGCAGCAATGAACTGAACTAATTACTTCATTAGTTAATCAGCTAATTAGTTCATTTGTCAATGAACTAATCGTAAATGCTACTATTCCAGGTTTAGTAATCGTAGCCTTAGATACTTGTTTGAAATCAAACCATTAAGGAGACTTTGAAATCAAAGAAACGTTTCGGTTTTATAACTCCCAACTGTCGGCAGGCGACGGATTAATTACGTAGAACACTGTACCACAAAACGCGATACTACCATGGCAACTATCTTATAGAGTGGTACAATTATAAGTACATGATAATTCAAAGGATAATAATTGAAACAACAAACATTGAAAAAGTTGATCATAAAAATGTGTTATTAGCCTACAACAAAGAAACAAAATTGCCAGAAATGCTTTTTCACGCATTGATCATTGGCTACTTGTAAAGAACGAGGTGGATACTGTATGGAGTTTATAACAAATAGTTTTTGACATCAGTGTTGAGTATTACATAATAAAAATTAAATACCTCATGGAGTTAATGGAAAAGAAGAACCTTTTTATAACAATCTTTCAAGACATATCTCGCAAAGTATGTAAACGGACGTTAATTATTTTCTAATTTTCACAAATTATAGAATCAAAACCATTTTTAAAACATTCTCAATCATAAATTTCTAGGCTTCTCAATTAACACTGTATGATTTACTTAACTCAGAGAATATCCAGATTCGCATTGTGTACGTATTTCTTAGGGTTCCCGTGACGATATCTATTCCAATGCTGTGGGTAACGCTTTTCCAGTTTTTAAAGTTTTCTCCTCATTGGACTGTCACATTCTAGGTAGTAACTGCGTCGTCTAATTTCTGTAGTGTTCGTGGACAAGGGATGCGTCCGGTCAGTTGCGACGAATCGACGTTTTTACCAGTTGTTACCCCGTCAATTGAGCTCCGCTTGGTCGCATTAGTATTAGCAATAGCGTTGCTTCGGCAGATGATCAAGGCGTGAGCGTTGTGTTCCGTTCTCCAAGGAAAGGGTATAAACGGGGACACAAAAACACTGAACTGGACGATTTTAATAAACAAATAGTCCACAGGACCGTACTAGAATATTACGACCAAGGGGAATACCACACTGCAAACAAAATTCGAGCTGATCTCTGTCAGAAAATCAATTATTCTGTTTCAGAAGCCTCTGTAATTCGCCTTCTGAAAGTGCTTGGTTTCAAATTTAAGAAGTGCAACGATGGACGAAATTTTTTAATGGAGCGCAGAGACATTGCGAAGTTTTTGAGAACCATGCATATACATCGTACGGAGGACAACAAGCCTATAATTTATTTGGATGAAACCTGGATATCACAGAATCATACGAATAAATACATCTGGCAAGACTCCAGATGGAACGGTGGGCTGAAAGTACCTACTGGTAGAGGTGGCCGGCTGATTATTGCACATGCTGGATCCGTTAGCACAGGTTTCATAGCAGGTGCCAAACTTGTCTTTCGTGGCAGTAAGCATTCAACTGAATCTGACTACCACACAGAAATGAATGCTGAAGTTTTTAAGACCTGATTTGTTGGTATGTTGCGCTCCTTGGAAGAAGGCTCTGTCATCGTGATGGATAATGCCAGCTATCATTCTGTGCAAATAGATAAACCACCATGTTCAAACTGGCGTAAAGCGGATATCATGGAGTGGCTGCGTAAGAAGAGAATTTCATTTTCCACAGCTGAAACCAGGGATGAACTTCTTTCTAAAGAAGAGATCCGAACGGCCAAGAAGACGTACGAATTGGATCAACTGGCAAATGAAATGGGACATACAGTAATGCGCCTGCCACCATATCATTGTCAGTACAATCCGATCGAGTTGATATGGGCCAAAGTTAAACGGTATGTTGCAAACAAGAATACGACTTTCAGATTAGCCGATATTGAACAACTTGCACACGAAGCTTTGGACAGGATAACTCAGGAAGACTGGGAGAAGTGCGTAAGACATGCGGAGGCACTACAAGAAGCCGATTACTCAAAGCAGTGCACGAGAGACACCACAGTGGAGCCCTTCATCATACACTTACGTGTGAGTCGTGACAGCGAACCTGAGTCCAGTGAATCCGAAGACGAATTACTACAGGAGTGTTAAAAAGTGTATATAGGTGGTAAATGAGTCTATAGCAAAGCGTAGTATTTTCTATTTTCATTGAAACATAAAAAACCGTGTGTGCGTGTTTTCTTCAGGAGTGTTATGAATGTGCTCTGTGCTATCACTTTGCAAAGTGATAATTGTGTGACTAGCCCTATTTGAGGTGAGTTTTTCAACATACTCCTTATTTATAATAGTCATAAGGAATTCTATAGTTTATAAAATAAGGAAAATTTTAATTATAAAATTTGTAAGGAGAATTCATAAAATATAGAATTATAAATTTAAATTCTATATTTAACGATTTATAATATAATAATATATGAATTAAGAATTTTAAATTTACTTCATGAGGCATTTGTATTTGTTGTTTATAAAATTATCTTTATTTTCTTAAGAAATCCAATTCGTTTCACGTTTATACATACCATTATTTTTATGCTACTTGTGCATGTAACGTCTTATAGTATAGTTCTAATTTTTTTACTTAATTATTAATAAGCAGCGCAGGAAATAAAAATAGAATATTTTTCGGAGTCACGAATAGTGCGGTGTCTCTTCAATAATTAAATGGGCCAAGCTTAAGACACAGGATGCGTATGAAAATTCGTTCAAACAAACTATAGCTGACGCGTCGCATTGAATGTTGTGTATAAGTTACGGAAATTAATTGTTAATTAATTATTAACAATGTATTAATTGTGATGTAATTATTATTAAGAATTATTGACAATGTAACAATGTATTCTCTAATGTATGTATTAGAAACTTTCTCCCTGTAAAATTTTACTTAAAAAAATACAGTAAAACGCAAGTTAACCTTACATTACACTATCTTACAAAATCAGAACAACTGTGTGGTACTCGTAAGATTTTAAAATGTTTTTTACTTTAAATAACATTAAATTTTATCTATAAAATGTCTGCAGTAGGCATCTATGAACCTTCAAAATGTATCGTTGTTTTTTCAGTCTTCTATTGTCATTGATTTTAGAATGTTCAACAGTTTAAAGCACAAACAATGATTTTAATAGAAGCCTTATTGACAACAACAAAGTAAATATTTAATTTAAAAATCACTTTGTTATATTTTTTACATTAAGTAGGCCTACTTACTAGTGTAGCATTTTTCGGAAGAAAGGGAAACTGTTGCTTAGTGGCAATGCTGTAAGTAAGCGGTGTGACCTTGACGATACTACTTCCATGCTGTTAACTATAACCGAACCTGTGCCAACAGTAGAAACGTTCCTATTGCAAATTTCAGTTCTATTGTTTGTACGGTTAACCTCTTTCTTCCAACATATTTGTTACGGTAGGTTGGGTTAGATTAGTCTAGGAGTGAACAGAATTATAATGGTATTGGAGCTTATAGGACGATATTTTCGATTTCAATTGGTCGGGTTGCAATTGACCGTTCTCAATTTGCACTTCGGTCGCAACCGACCGGATTTTATACAATCCGGATCGCAACTGACCGCGGTCCGGTAAGTGTTAGTGTCTGTTTGTGGTGGTTGTGTGTTAGCCACCAACGACAATTCCTTTTTGAAATCGGAACTAGTTTGGAACTAATGAGCGTGACAAGCTAAACGTATTATTTTGGATAAATGTGATCGGCTTTGTAACTAAATACCTTGTCTATAAAATTATGTTTCCTTTAGTATTTCTGTATCTTTAGTTCTGTCTGTTAGTGCTGCTGTAGTATAGTTCTAAAAACATTAAACAATTCAAAAAAGCTACTAAACATTTCAAAATCTGTGACCACGTGCTATTTCTTATAGTGGTGAAGACCCACAGAAACCTAGTTAAAAAATTGTAACAAACACATTTGCTTTACATATTCCTAATAAAACTTATAAGGGTAGGCGCACCCTTGCGGTTATCTGTCACAACGACAAAAAAATCGTGATCGCGAAAAAATATTGAAGTTCGCTCACTTGCGATAAATAAATCGCAATTTTACCATAATTTTTTGTCATTAGTCTATTTGTCAGTATAGAATGGACGTCATAGAAATAACATGTCTTGTGGCTTTGATGTTGCGCTTAAAAGAAAAACAGAAGCGATACAAAAAAGAATACTGGGTACATCCAATTATCAGTCAGAGCACGCTGAATGGACAGTTTTATAAAATTCATGCGGATTTACGATTACACCCCAAAGAATTTTTCAAATACTGCAGAATGAGTATTAAAAGCTTTGACGAGTTGCTTGAAATAGTCGGACCAAATACTAAACAGAAGGTTACAAAATAGTCCATACGAAATGGAAGAAATCTGAATTCTTTTAACCGCTTATCGAACAGAGCGGGTCGTTTTTCAACTTCAATGATAATTAGCTCTGGGTCTAGGACACAGTATCATCAGATTCGGTGCCAGTCTACTCAGCAATACACTCCTCTCAGGACTAACAGCCAAGCAATCGTGGCTACAGAATCGCAAGTGGGTGCACGTCTGTGTGATTCATTCGAGCCAGCGACAATGGCGTCGCTGATAAAACAGAACATGTTGCTATTTTTTAATCACTGCGATTTCTCAGTGCCACGTGAGTGCACTGGAATTTAAAACTATGTGTTCCATTTTTGCGATTCATCTGTCGTGCGACAAAAATCGCAAGCGTGCGCCTAGGCGAAGTATGAAACTGCATTGCATTCGTTGGTACAGTAGCACCGATGACTGTATTTCAGAGAACAATACGACACACAAGGGGGAGTGCGATTACAGAAATAAAAGGATAATTTTTGACACGAGTGTTTAATGCACAGCTAAGTGAACAAAATACTTTTTTTTTTAATAAAAACGGGATTTCCACCTCCCAAAATAATAGCAACTTACGACTCAAATGTTGAAAAGGGGAGAATTTTTTTAAAGCAAATCATTGTATTGTCCTCATATTGAACTGTTTTCTACATATCAAAAAAGGCCGTGTCGACTGGCTGGAATAGAGGGGGCGAGGAAGGCGATCACTTAAACAAGGCACGAGTCGTCAGCCCTCTACCCCGTTCACAGTCGTCAGCCCTTTATTTCAGACAGACACGTTCTCGCTGAAGTGTTGGCTTTCTAAAAAAATAACAGTCGAAGAGCGTTCAGGAAGTACAAAATTTTTCACAGAACACTTAAAGCTAATTTTAAGAGTGCAGCAAAAATTGTGACACTTGGTCGAATAGTAGGGATGTGTTAACTAGGTACACCTGGAGCAGCTGATTCGCCAGATGTAAGCGTATAATTAACCCTTAACAGTTTTGTGAAACTAATTATTACAACGCCAAACTTTTGTTTTACGTGTTTTCATAGATAAACCAAAATATATTGGTCAGTTTTATCCAGTTCCTAAGATTAAAGGAAAATCAATACTATAAATTTAGGAGATAATTAAATACGGATAGTAACGTGTAAGAGACATTAAATATAATATTTTATGTTCAAAAGGTTTTTGTCTTATTACAGCAATATTAATGGTGCTTCCCATTACATTTACATCTGTAAGCAATGACAATTATTACGTTTTTAGCTACGCATGCACTCCCCTGAAGTACTATAGGCTTCTTATGTTATAATTATAAATTAAATAATGATTTATAAAGATCAATTTATAAATATGTGAAGTTTATGTATAAATATCCCTGACTTACGAGGATAATTATAATTAACTCATGAAATAATTGATCCGTCGGATAATTTAATATTAGCCGTGAAGTCTTGATAACTTAATACTGTCCCAGTTATACGAACTGTACGTTCTAATTACCGTATGCTCTAATTGAACTCCATTAGTGCTATAGAAAATAACAAAATCTACGAGTATGATTGTGTGTGTGTGTTTTAAATTGTATCACGTCAGTCTATGCGTGTCAATTAAAAGTCAATATAGGCATCGCGCAAGTCACTACACACTCATCAACAACTTCCAGTCTTTACCGTAAACCACGGTAAAGACAAAAATCATCCGAAGAACAAAAAGATAGAAATCAAAATGTAATATTATGAGTAGAAATAAACATAGGTAAAGAGAATTCGAAAGCAAAGGGTAAAGAGGTACATAAGAGAAGTTCGATGCACACGATTTACAGTAGGAATTTTTTACCGTGAAGCGAACACAAGAAATTCTACAATTTCCATCTACACAAAGCTCAGTTTTATGGATGGCACTGCACTGTTTCGTGCTCCGAAGTACTTTCCATGATAACTTTAGCTTGTTATGTTGAATTTACACAACAATTTTTACTAACAGAATTTGCTTGTAGTTTTCATGAAAAATAATGTTTAAAGCAAAACTACGCAATTCAAATAAACACATTACAGTTTACACTAACCTAGTTTGCACTAAAAAATGCGACCTGGTTTCTGTCCGCCATAATATTTGGCAAAAGATCCGTTACTTCTCAGAACTGGGTTAGAAGCATTCTTTCACCCTAAACGTAGGCCAGGCGCCAATCAATGAATCACGAAATTATATATATAAAAAAAGGTGAAGGGTAACATCTTGTAAGGTGATATTTTGTGAAAGGTTTTCAAACATATGTTCGTGCCTAGTCCCGTTCGCTTCTTCATTCTAATCATTGCTTTCTGCAGCTACAAAAAACTACAGAAACCGGTGCTTGCATGTGTGTGTGTGTGTGTGTGTGTAAGAGAAATAGAAACAGAAAGAGTGAAAGGGGAAACACCACCCTCTAGTCTATAACGGGTTTTGGGGTAAAACACAGTTGATTTCTCGCAAAAAATGAACTAGCACCCCTTAGTTACAGCCGCTACCAAACGCGGAAATGAGGTAGGCCTACCGCGCGTGCCCTATATCTAGAGAGCACTGGGACCCTACTTTAAAAAAAAAACATTCATTATTCTTACGCACAGCCTACATAATATCTGTCAGAATAAAAGGAATTGATTCCATTATTGCAAAACAATGCGCGCGCGTACTACGCAGTCGGCGCATGTGTATTTGCGTGTGTGTATGCGCGAGTGAAAAATGGGAAAAACCAGGTGTCTCAATTTGGAGTGGTTTACACAATCAAAAACAAGTTTGTCATCGAGTTTTTCATCGCTTACTGCCGGTACAGAGTAGTAAGTACACAAAGGATACGAGAGTGACAAAACGTGGAACCCACACGCAGACTTATTGTTGATACTTCGGATGGCCATGTTTACCTACTTACTGTTAATTGTTGTTACAGCTTATCAGTAATGACTGTTAAGTTATTCAAATTTATAAACAGAAATTTTTACGTGACAAAATTTGTAACGGATTTTACTCACCGGATGAGAATTGGGTATTTTTGTTAGTTGAATATTACGATAATTGTTATATTATTGTAATATAATATATTTATTATATATAATTATTGTTTATTTTGTATAATAATTATTATATATCCATTTTTTCATATTCATTTTTTTTTTGCATTTTCCTGTACTTCATTACCTTCTACATGTCCCTATCTGCTTCACAAGTTTCTAAAACAGATGCATCCTTATTAAAATTGGAGTTGAAATTGATGGTTAGTTGCAAAACCAGCTCTCCTGCAATAAAGGTTTTTAGCTCTCATGAAAATTTTCATTTTTTGGATGTATCTTGTTTTGAAACTAAACGACTCGATTATTAGTCTACATTCAACAGTAAATATTAATACCTCAGAGTTGTTAAGGGTTTCACGGTCGGCGACAACATAGTTGGAAACTCTATTTATCTGCCGGACCGTTAGACCGTCGTCTATTGTTTGTGTTGACAGACGTTTCGGCCCCACTGTCAGAGGCCATCTTCAGCGTCGGAAACAACTCGGTGATGAAGTAGAGACTATGTGTTTGTCACTATATTGATTGATGACTCGTTGGTCACTTGATGAAACATTAATGCAAAGGTTTTAAAATATAGGCTACAACCTTTTGTTCAGGTTTCATAGTTTATTATTTACCTCTGACAGCTGTTTCAGCTTATTAAGCTATTCTCAAAGAGATCTAAGGACAACTTATATAAAATACCGAAGTTTATTCAAACTTTATACTTTTCACTGCTCGCTGTGTATGTATACTTTTCACTGATCGTAGTCGTATGTAAAGTGGTTATTTCCTGTAGACAGACAGTATCTGAACATATAAGTTGGATGGTGTCGAGGTGGGAACAATATCTGAGGGACGTAAGGAAGGAGAACGAATGAAGAAAGGGCAGAGAAACAACAATGACAATCAGAATACAATAATTTGTACATGTATGTATTCGCTGTATTGAGGAAAACAACTGTATTACAAAATAGTCCATTTACAGCCATGACAATAAAAAAATATATGTATTCTATTGTTTATATTCGTTATTTTTAGGTAAGTAAACATATACAAAACTAGAAACAATCAATCACCAAGTATCGGGTAAACAACCAATGATCGACACAACCACAGCACTTATTATATATGTAATATTTTACAAAATACTTTTATCTCCTATGATACAATATTATATCCATATTTATATATACCATATAGTGACAATATGTGATAAGAAAAACAAAGAAAGGAGCAATATTATTATATGTACATATTTATATTACTATAATGAGCTTAGTAACTTAACGTTAGGAAATATTTCAGTCTTAGAGTAGCAGCCTGTATCTGTCTCCATAACAGCACTTAAAACCAATAAGCATCAACAGTTGAGGAAGTAATTGTAGAAACGTCTACCCATCCGATGTTGTGTTGTAAGTGCAAAAATTCTACAGTTTGAAAGTATCTTGACAAGATTTATAGAAAATGTTTTTACATTTGCATGACGTTTGTGTGGTGTCTTTACAATTTCTGTTGTCTTTAAAAGTATAGTCTAAATTATCATACGATGTTCTAAAAACAAATTCTACTTAACTTACAAAATATTATAAACATATGACGTATGAACTCACAAGTAGCCTACAATATTTCGGTAACAATATGTTGTTGATGACTCGTTGGGCACTTAAAACCCTTTGTACAATGTATTGTTCTCTATTATATAAACTATGTTTCAATTCATTAGCATTTCTTAATTTAAACAATTGTATTTAACAATATTAATTTACTAATATTTTTGCAACACAATAATTGTATAATTGAAAATAAATCTTTATATTCTACAGTAATTTTACTAAATTACATAGGTTTTTTATAAACATACGTTATGATACTGACCATAAAATGAAGTTAACAATGGATGTATATTATGCTTGTTTCATTTATGACTTAACTACATTGGAAAGCGAAAAGTTGATTTACTTCGGCTTCAGGATTTTGTCATTGTACATAACGAAAACTAATTTAAATCGAAAGTTTAAATGAAACAATAAAAAGTCGATAAAAATTGAATTATGGAAACAGACACAAATAGTGGCTTTTGTTTTGAGGTAGTTTTGTTGTACATGTCTGGCGTCACATATCATTCTGCTAACAGCTGCCTTGAGTTCCTGTTGCAACTTTAAGGAACACAATCCGCAGATGTCTACATTTTCATTCAGCATTTTCTTCTTTCATTATTATTTTATTTTCACAAAATCTCAAAACTGCCCAAAAATGACAAACGAATTCGAGACAGTAGAATGATAAGAGTAATACGCCATGAACAACGGATTTTATAATTACAAGTAACGAAACTAAATCATTTTAATGGTAAAAAATATTTTTCAACCCTGTTAACATGAAAATAACGTCAATAAAAATAGTAGTAGTATTATTAATAATAATAATATTCATAGTAATTTACATAGACACTATATTAACAATATATTACAATTACAACAGAAGTGTCACTAAAGGCGTTGAAAATATGCAACAGGAATCTGGTTGAGTCGGAACGCGCATTTTTTATTTCGGTATAAAAATGTGTTATGTCTAAGTCTATATACGCTGCTTAACCTACTGCGTAGTCAGTCTTCACAAAAATTCGGTATTTATTAGAATGGTAACAGAACAACACTGTATACGATCAATTTTACGATAACATGTCTAATCAACGGTGAGGTACTTACAAAGATGCCGACGATGACACAGAGAAAGACTGTATTTTGGTGTCTGGAATTTGAGACGGTTGATGAGGCTTTAACTAAATTTTATAATTTAGTAAACGGGACGTGCCATCACACAAGTTACAAAAATAAGATTGCTTCATCGTATTCGTCAATTTTTTTTGGTGACTCTTTTTGTGTCTATTCGTGTTACGCGTGAACATTTTAATTTTCTGCCAAGCGGCACGTTAGTTACATAAATTAATCTCTTTAATTCTGCCAAGCGGAACGTTAGTTACATAAATTAATCTCTTTAATTCTGCCAAGCGGCACGTTAGTTACATAAATTAATCTCTTTAATTCTGCCAAGCGGCACGTTAGTTACATAAATTAATCTCTTTAATTCTGCCAAGCGGAACGTTAGTTACATAAATTAATCTCTTTAATTTATCCGACTACAGACGAAACGTTACCAAAACCGATTTTGTAACATTTGTTAATCCGGCAATTAATAGTACCACTGGTTTTATCAATACTAAACTATTACAGCCATCAGCAAAACTAAATACATGCTAATTTCTGCATCAGCATAGACAGAGAAGAAATCTGTATAATTTATGTATAGAGGTTAATGAAAGGTTAGTGAAATTCACTTGATGCAATTAATAAGTTCAGATACCTGGGTATCGTGGTAGACAATGAAGGGTCCATAAACACGACAATACACGACAGATACAAACAGGAGATAGGGCATATTATGCCAAAAGGAGACTAACGAGAAACAAACTCATTAGTCGTAACACAAAAATAAAAATATATAAGACACTTGTCAGACCGATTGTTACTTACGGAGGCAAGAGATGGACATTGACAAGAAAGAAACAAGAAACACTAAAAGGTTTCAAAGAAAGATCGTAAGACATGTTCATGGCCGGGTTAAAGAAGATGACGAATGGAGAATAATAAATAACCAGGAGATATATGAGCTAATGAATCATGAGGACGTTGTAAGATTCGTAAACCCACAAAGAATACAATGGCTTCGTCACGTAGAGCGGATGGATGATCAGCGTATACCAAAGAAAATCCTGAGGGCAGGGTAAGATTAGTTTATAAAGGTTATAAAAGCAGAAAGAGAGGCTGACATAGGGTAAGATGGTTGGATGATTGCTAGAAGTTCTCAGAAGAACGGATGTGGGGGGCTACATTGAGATGGAAATGGATAGGAGACTTTGGAGAAGATTGCTGTTGGGAGCCAGGGCTCACGTTGGGCTGTAGTGCTAAAGAAGAAGAAGAAAATACTATTATAGCCAATTACAACGGTTCACTAGTATGTCTGTATTACAAGTAGGCTATAACTTAACATAAAACTCATATGGAACGTTACATTCGGTGGAAAATAAAAATTACTTGGTAGAAGAAAGTAATAATTTAGTTGTAGAAAATTTACTTCGTCATTAAAACTGCTAGAGAATAAAAAAAAAAATTAGTTCATTTCATAGAAATTAAGAAAAGTTTTCAAACAACTAGTCATACTTAAATTAATTTCTTCATCCGGGTGAGTAATACGCACAGATGCCTTGCTCTCGTATATAAAAACACATAATCCAATGTATTTTGACTTACTGTCCGTGTGGGACCGTGTCATAGCCTGCATGTACGGATTGGCTCACGTATATATGGGATCCTCTGCTTAATGGGCTTCGAAACACTAAGTAGAGCGATATTACTAAACAGGATATTTATTATTAATTGGTTTGCCATAGCCTTGCAATGACCGTGTAAAACCAGACAATACTTTTGTCCTCGAGGTAACCAAACCAAAACTGAACGTTATAACCAAAGAAGAGTGATCGTAAACTATAATGTAAATACACTGATATAGTAAAAGAAAAAAGTTACTGAAACAGTACATTAATTACACTTATTATAAGTTACGTTAATTGTACATAAAAACCAGATTCCATTTAAACTAAAGTAATGTAATGAAATATATTCAGTCTACAGTCTTGGCACATCGTTAAGTCTACAAATATAATGATGAGAATTGCTACATCATAGCTAACCCTTACATTGATTATTTAGGTGAAAGGGGGGGTTCCCATTTTAATTTATTTGCTTAGAAAGTAAAAGGACGTTAAATTAATAATGGACATTTTTTTTACAGTGTCACAGAAATCTGAGCTAAAACGAGTTTAGTTTTTTCGTCTCTCTCTCTCTCTCTCTCTCTCTCTCTCTCTCTCTCTCTCTCTCTCTCTCTCTCTCTCTCTCTCTCTCTCTCTCTCTCTCTCTCTCTCTCTCTCTCTCCTCCATCTCTATCTATCTATCTCTCTAGCTACCTATATTTCATTTCCCAGTGGGATAGATGCGCTCACACACACACACACAAAGAATAACGAACTGGTACATGCAAACAAGACGGCAATTAGTAAGATGTAATTGGGTTAAGACCACGTAAACTGAAACAAAAAAAAAAAACTGAAAAATCACAGTAATGTTAGGAGACGACGTAACGCAGTTGAATAAGCGACTTCGATCTAGCCTGCGTTTGCCGCACGAGAGAACGCAGACAGAGGGTGAACTATTGAAATAAATGCAGCAAAAAATATTCATCTTTTGCACAATGAAAAACGATTACAATAACTTCTTTTAAAGACGAGTGTTTACTTGTGTGTAGGTATTTTAAAGAATGTGATGGATTACGTAAAAGAGGGTGGGAGGGTGGTGCTACGAAGAATAAGGAAATATATTACATATTTTTAGGTATGTCAGATTATTGTGAGAGCGTGAGGGCGGCAATTTGCACGGGTTCTCTACAGAAGAGGGTTTCTGAGAAGAGAAAAAAAAACAGCAAACGTATCTGGTCGTTGAAAGAAGAAGGGTGGGTGCACTGACCGAGATCAAAGAATTCTTCACGAAGATGATTGGTTCCTACCTTTTTTGGTTGATTTGATGATTATAAATATTTCCTCAGCGAGTGGGTTTTTGTTGTTGTCTCTAATAATAGTACTTCCGCCATTCTGTGCCTGTGGTTCGATTTCACATCACTCTTGTAATAATTCATACTTAATTTTTTAAATGAATACATTTTTTTAAAACAAATTTTCCTGATTTCCTTACATAATTTTGTAAACAAACTTTTAATTTTAAAATTTTATTTACATTGGAAGAAAGTTCTTGTATGAGCGAAGATTTGAATCAATTAGCCTATAATAATTTACTTCTGTAAAAAAATTATATTTACGTTAGTTTGAAACATTCAAAAATTTCATTTATTTGTAATAATAATGTTGCATTATTATTATTATTATTATTATTATGATATACAATTATAAACGCGATTTAAATAATAATAATAATTATTATTATTAAATCCTTAAATTCGTAGTGACCGTCAATCAATGAATTTTTCCGGTGAAGGGTTTGTGAGGATCGGTCAAAAATATTACAAATAGGTTATATAAAAGTGACACAAATAAGTTAAAATTTGTGTTATATTTTTGACCTATCCGCACAAACCTTCACCGGAAAAATAATAATAATCATCATAATAATCATAATTTTCAGTTTATGTTCACTAAGAATGCGCCAAGACTGTGCAATAATCTTATTTCTAACGCTGTCTTCAAGATTCGGTAAATACTATGAAGGGACAAATAACTACTAAGAATAAAATTGTAACTGAAAATAAAAAATATATTAAAAATAATAATATACAAACAAGGAATGTACAAGAAATAAAAACATTTATATAATAATTATAATAATAAATTGACAATAATAATATTAATAATAATAATAATAACATTTATAGGAATGATACAAAGCGTAATTATTGGGAGGAACAACGTACCGGTAGGAACGTAAAATAAAACAAGCCACCCCGTTTAAAATTCAACAAATTAACAAAATTATTAAACTTGTAATGCAGACTTCAAGACTACATGCATATACGTACAACATTACTCATATATAATGAATTATATAGGCATACAGATGAAAATTGATATCTGATTTATCGGTCTCGTGAATAATTTTCTCGTCTCAAGTATAGCATTTCGTCATTCGATAATTGTTGAGTAAACAATAAATATTAAAAAATAATAAATATCGTTTTAGATGATATGAAATCGTGTTATTGGATATAATTAATATGTACACAACAGCGAGTTAGCACCTA
The DNA here is from genome assembly GCA_034769895.1 of Magicicada septendecula. Classification (NCBI taxonomy): domain Eukaryota; kingdom Metazoa; phylum Arthropoda; class Insecta; order Hemiptera; family Cicadidae; genus Magicicada; species Magicicada septendecula. The sequence continues at coordinate 81,981,499 of CM068369.1, forward strand.
AATTGTAGTGTTGAAAGTTTATTTTCTGGGAACACTTAAACGTATTGTAACAGACTTTTCCTTCTCTCTAGTGTTACTGAAAGTTACGTTCAGTAGCAAGTTTGATGACAGGTAGTAGGACCACTTAACCACACACACACTGCACAAGTTCACAGAAACGGTTAGTTTTCGTTAAATTTGCTCATGTTTTGTTTTTCTATTTTGTACATTTAATAATTTTAGGAAAATGGGAATTTCGCGGTGATGGAACTCGCTAAATAAAGTTCTTTATACTTTAAAAATAGTTATTTCATTTGACATCTGTGAACGATAAAATTATCTGACTAAATTTGGTCCCAGAACTGGTTCGAACACTTAACTCCTTTAAGATATTAGTTTCTGCTAAAAAATATCACTGTTTAAAACATTTTAAGTCGCTAAGTGACGAGAAATTCCAAATAGATGATTTGAGAAATTAAATGTGCTATCAGTTGTACAGTGTGTATTATGTGGCCACAAAAAAATGTATGGCTTCGTTTCGAAACGCTAAATATTAAATCTAAAAATTGTATGTCATAAATCAATAACATACAAATCCACACAATATGAATCGTTAACTTATAAATCTAATAGAATTATACATACATATGTATATTTGACTATACCGTTATCGGTACATACCCGTACTCGTTGAACTTGGAAGTCTTTTGGGGTCATTTATGGAGTTTGGTTTAGCACTAAGAGTTTGGTACTGTAGTGTGAGGGAGTTTTCTGAATTTCGGGTGACGGTAAAGTAAGTTCTCTTCTATATCGTCGTCGGAATGCGAATGAGATTCGCCGGCACTGCTGTTGGAGCTGTTATTGTTGTTCCGATGTCTGCTCATCGACAGGTCTTCTGGTTCCGTCTGCTCGGGAAGAACTAAAGACAACGGTAGAACTTGAGTGGGAGTCGTAGGTATACTGTCGTACCGTATAACGTGGCGAACGTCTCTTGATTTCCTTTCGTGCGCCGTTCTCGAAGTGTTATTGTTATGAGCTAATATCACTCCTTCTTCGTCATCGACGTCCTCTTCTTCTTCTTCTTCCATTGTCTCTTCGTTGTCATCACTCAAGCGCGTCTCGCCGATATAACCGTCGCCTCCTCCGTCTTTAGCTTGACACTTGTGATGCATCAGGTGGTGCCTTCTTCGAAACCTACCGTTACATTTTATACACTCGAACGGCTTTTCGCCTTTGTGTATTAACATGTGAGCCTTTAACTGATTCGAATCAGAAAATTTCGAAGAACACAATCCACAAGCGTAAGGCCGTTCTCCGGTATGCACCCTAAGATGTCTTCTTAAATTCGCAACTTGAACAAAATTTCTATCACAATGAGGACAGTGATACGGCTTTTCACCAGTGTGAAGTCGCATGTGCGTTTTCAAATGGTGATCGCGAGTAAACCTCTTCTGGCACTCTGGACACTCGAAAGGTTTCTCACCAGTGTGCGTTCGCTCGTGGTTCTGCAGCACGTGTTTATATCCGAACGAGCGGTTGCATATTCCGCAAGTAAAAACCTTTTCTCTGGGGTCCACCGGTTTGCCGGTACTGACTACCTCCTGCGCGGAGCCGTTGGATTGAGGGGATGAACTCGACGTGGGTGGTGATAGTGGAGCCGTTTCAATTTGCTCCTCTTTTTTTCTCCGTCTTTTAACGTTCGTCTGTGGTTTTTTGGCAACGACACTGCTTGAGGTGACGTGGTTCGTGGGCTGTCCCCAGTTGAATAAGGGATTCGAATGATGGAAAAGTGTCGGAGGAGCCGAAGTTAAAGTGGCATGCAGCGCAAGAGGGTTCATTAACGCTGCAGGAAACAATTGGGTTGGGGTCAGTAATCCAGGGAAAGTAACTGCTCGCCCGTTGTTGTTATTGTTAGCTTGTCCTGATCCGATGACGTCATTCTTAGATTCCTTCATTAGAGTGTGATGTCTTGCGACTGCTGCCAAACCTGAAACATATACAAGGTCGATTAATCTACAAGGATTAGCGAACACATGATAAACAAATCATGATGCATTCACGTGTTACATTTAGTCATTAAATAGCTACATCCTTTAAGTAATAACTTTACTTTTTTTACACATAGCTGAAACCGCACGCGCAAATCCACAAAACAAGTCTCATATGAAGTTATAGTGGGTATTCCATGTTTATTTATTTTTACAATTTACAATATAGCGTTCTAAAATTATTCAATACATCAGTTTCTATTACTTTATTGTTGAAATCCAAAGTCTTGGAACCAAAGCGGTTGTGCTCCAGTCACTAGAAATGAAGCACAAACACACCTTAAAGTCTGTATTCATAATTTTGTAGAAGCAGAAGTACGGTTTGGTTTAGATATGGCTCGAGGAGCTAGTAAAAAATATAGGTACGGAGAACCACATATGACTTCCATGTTCTAAGATTTATATTTAAAATCATTTTCGAAATGAAATATTTCCATAGAAACTACTTATTTCTTCATCCTTAACCACAATACTGTGGTCACTGACGCATACCACCTCACGTTAGTGCACTCGATTTTCACTGATGATGGCAGTCGATGGCATTGCCGAAACGTCTGGTTTTGCAGAAAACATCGGACCACGGCCAAACAGCTCGGGAAAGAATTTTAGCAACGAACTACTTCTTTGTTACCGATAACGTAGTACACATATAAACAAAAATTATCCACTCACCCTTCAACTATCATTTTCATTAATAGAAAATTATCCCGTCCCCTTGAACTACCCTTTGCATTTATAGATATTTCATCTACCTTTCTACAGTGGATTATTATGACCTTCTTTTCAGGATACTTTACTTATCAAACTTAAGTACTTTACTCTTGTTAAAACATAACACGTTGCAGGTAAACTACTCCTTCCCCTTAACCGATCTTCACCAAAATTAATAAGCCGTAAGTCCTCTACAATCCAGGCACATATGCAAAAATTATTTGATTCTGTTTGAATTTGCAGCAGTTATCTACACACACACACACACACACACACACACACACACACACACACACACACACACACACACACACACACACACACACACACACACACACACACACACACACACACACACACACACACACACACACACACACACACACACACACACACACACACACACACACACACACACACACACACACACACACCGGAAAATGACTTTTCTTCATGTTTCGAGGGCAGTAGAATCAGAATCAGCCCTTATCTCGTACACGATTTTTTTTGTCATCACCATACTTCCATTTCCTCACGGAACATGGAAGTAATAATACTGTAACAGAATTTCCACTGTACTTAGGTAAATGTTGTCGAGAAATTAAATAAAAAAATAGTAGTACAGTGTTATAGTAAATGAAACTATTTATATTGATCACAAATGGAAATATTTTCACTATGCGCAATAACGCAGAGTATACAAAATTTGGATTCATTTAATTAAGTTGTGCGGCAAATAACTAGGCTAAATTATAGAGCTATTCCAAGTGCGCATGAATGTTTCCTTGTAATGTTACACCGATACAGACATACGCAACTGTGCACAGTACGTGTGTGTGTGTGTGTGTGTGTGTGTGTGTGTGTGTGTGTGTGTGTGTGTGTGTGTGAAGAACAAATTGGTGGACGGGGGGCACCTGGCCAGTGATGGGGAACAAGAGAGACAGCTCATCGAGACGGAAGAACAAATACAAGAAGCACTCACATTGTTTTGTTTGGTCAAATTTTTCAGTTGAGTTGTTCCACCCTCTCACTGTAGCAAAATAAACAACGACATAATGGAGTCTTCTTCCTCACTGAGTTACTTATAGACACAGTAAACTCCTGACTGAGCTACCGTGCGCGCTTGGTAACTGTAACAACCCTTTTATTGCTCGTTAAGAAGTATCGTTAACAAGTATCACCTAAAGCACATTTTACTTGTGGGATCAAACAAGTCTTACCAACAATATCACATTAAAGTGTTTTCGAGTAATGACAATACGGAGGCAGTAGATTACTGGGGTAAATGAATCGTTCAGATACCCAAGAAACACGTTTCAAACCAGTACAACAGCACAACAAATTTAGTTGAATGTACACCCAATAAAGACTAAAGCAAACGGCGCAGGCCTGTACATGATAAACGGTGGAGAAGATCAATGAAAAAATAAAAATAAAATGTAAAAATCACTCTAAAATTATGAATTTTAGGTTCCTAAAACTAATAATAAAATTACGAATTTTTTCACTGAATAATTCTTTGATTGTTAATGATTTAACAGTACATTTAGTATAAAGCAATCTCAGGAAAAAGGAATACTTCAAGTACTTAACGTAATATTTATGTGATAGAAACAGACTTAGAAATGATAAGTGATATTTACAACATGTTGTTTTACAAGGAAGATATTTGATACTAAATATACTTTAGTAAAGCTCAAGTGCTTACAGACGACACACAACTTAAGGGACCTTGTACATTATATAAATGCGAACTAGTCATGTAGAAGGAGAACTGATCTCCTATAAGTGTTCTTCAATAGAGAAAGCGTGAATATGAAACGATATTCATATTGCTAAAATAATTTATAGTATAGTTTCTTGTTTTAAAACTAGGGCCTACTAGAATATACACACCCACATACACCGACATCCGCGTACAAGTACTAGTGAGATATATATACACTGTATCGCCTGGAGGCAGTCTCATTCAGAAGAAATTAGTTTTCACAACTTGAAATTTCTAGCCCTTTGACCTTTGTGAACCAAGTAATTTCAGACAAATCATACGTATAATTACGTACGTTCGTTGTGTGTGTTTCAGAGTAGAGGATATGAAATGTATTAGTAACTGAAATTCGGGTGTAGAGGTGAATTTAGATGTCGCAAGGGTTATTATTTTCTTCGTAAAAAAACTTGGTTCGTTGATGGGATTATCGACTCATACTGACATGGCATCATATATAATACAATTTGATCAGCCTATTCTGATGACGCTTCCATGTGCTGGTTATAACGTCTCGACGTTCAGCCTTCCACTGTCCCTCCAATTAATAGCTCTATTCTTTAGACAGTTAAACCAACAGATGCCTCTGTGATATTCCACTAATTCTCCATTCTGATGACATTGTATGAAATTAGTATTTAACCGCTGTTTAATTACTGCAGTCGTTAATCAACAATCAGTTTGTATTTCCTGTACATGTAGGAACAGAAGGTAGATGGTGTCAAAGTATATTGCTGGCGTCGAAAACGCAATCATTTTATTAAAATGTTTATTAATTAATTTTTGTGAAAGTTTGGTAAAACGTATAAGAGGTTGGTTTTGTGGCTTCTGTTCTAGACATAAAACAATAAACGTGTTACCAAACGAGACACAAAATGTGTCGTCGGTAGACCTATACAGAATGTTATAATTGCATTCAAAATAATTAGGTAATTTGTCTAAAACAGACAAATGACGGGTGTACGTATTGCAATAACTGATTGTTGTTGTTATTTTGCTGTGCAATTCAGAGTTTATAAAGTGCTTGAAACGTCTCGTTTGAAAAAATCGATAACGAATATAAACGCAGGAACACGTGTAACTAAAAAAAAAACTCATGTAATGATTTTTTATGTGATGATATTTCATGACATCAACATACATGTACAGTTTGTTTTTAATAGATTATTAATTACTTTATGCACTTTTACATGGGTGACACTACCTTGAAAACACTTCTTTAAGCAGATGATGTAACCCTACTAGAGAAACAGAAAGTGATCTCCAAATGGGAATACATTCATTGAGATATGTAAAGATAGGATTACAGTATTAAATCTCAAGTCAGAAACGATGGCATTCTTGGGAAACGAGCCAGTTGGAAGAACATTATCCGTGGAAGACAGTCATCGAACAGATTCACGTTTTAACTAGCTTGGGTTCGAAATTTCGTACGGATTCGACAGAGATCTTGAAAACGAAATCAGTAAGTTTGTTCATATTCGTGGCGTAATAAACGACACAGTCACGAGGAGATAATAGAATTAAGGTGTATAAAAGATCGCAGTGCTGACATCGCTTTATGAAAGTTAGTAAATGGTTTTTAATAAAAGACAAGAAAAACATTTACAAGCAGTAGAGATGAAAATTGTCAGAGCTGTGAAGGGATGTAAAAGAGAAGAAGACAGGATAAGAATAGCGAGTTCGGTCTTACAAAGTGCCGGATTTAAGATTTTTGAGGCCCTAGGCCAAGTTATCTGAGCGGCCCCCCTCCCCGGCTGTGACTTTGAAGTAATAATATGTACTGCAGAAGTAATTTGATGTCAGATTAATACTATCAAATTTAAAACTAGTAGGCTACTATAAAAATTTAAATTAAAATTTTTTTTAGTAGGTACTTTCATTTAGCAAACATTTTCAAAGTATTAAGAACCATGCAAAAGAATTGAGCAAATTAATTTATTTTTTAAGTATACTAACTTAACTAAGATTATTCAGAAATTTAACATAAAAAATTTCTTTTTTATTGTCTAGATATAACACAATGATAAGTAACGATAACAAACAAGGGTGGTACCACGGACGTGTAAATTCTGGGACAATGTAGCGGACGTTCAAAATTTGAATCGGCAGATTAGTTTTCAAGGATGCCAACGCCTTAAAAATAAGCGCGCAATATGTAAATAAGAACTGTATTCCATTTGTGTTATTAACAAAAATTGATCATTTAATTTCAGAAAATTATACTTGAATAAATCAAAGTGCCTCTTACATTTATAAAAACACTTCTGTTAAAAAAAAATATCTGTAGCTTGCCGCGACCTAGTAGTAAATCCGGCACTGGTCTTACGTCTACCTACGAACGGAATAAAGGAGACTTTTAAGACTTCAATTCTTATTAAAAATATTAATAAGTCACTAAATTAAAAATACGAAAAAGTTATTAAATATGGACCGACAAAGCTTGTACAAGAATAGGCACATCTATAAGAGCCGACATCAAGTTTTTCATTTTCTGTGGAAGAGATTGCAGAAGAGATTTTGCACTCTCAAGGCGGCTATAAACAAGAAAATATTCATGTTTACATGACTAATTAGTCTAGTTATTTAAATTAGATTTATACGATTATATTTTAACGGCACTTTTTTTATTTTTCATATTTCCTTTTTCTCTCTCACTCTCGGTTGGGGGTTAACTCCCCAAACCGTCCTCGCTGCGCCACCGATATGTATAATTCTTATTTTTAAAATTGTTATCACATGGAGTCGTAAAAACAAACGTAATTAAACGTATTTAGATTACAGTTCGTTCGTAAAATCCATCCCGTCATAATTTATTTTGAAATATCTGGAGGGAACGGTGTACTCATCCGAATATATGGCACACGTTTTTTTTTGTAAGGTGAATCGCGCACAATGACAATAGTTCAGTTTTGAAAAGATTTCTAGTAAAATCAATGAAAAAAAATATATATATCTATTGATACCTTCCTACAATTTTGCAACGAACAATTATTCCACTTTGGACTCTGCGAACATGACAGGCGTAGGTAGACTTTCCCCAAAGCATGCGTAGCATGCATTGCAATATTGTACGACGCAGGTTGCCATGCATGACTACCCTATTATTAACATTAATTAACCTATTAATAATACAAGGAAAACTCAAACTGTCAGTACAAATAACAGAATAATTAAATAAAACAAAATAAATCTAAATAAATAAATAATTTACTAAAGAATATAAATAATTTTAACACAAATAGACTTCTTTTTTCGGCAAGAACCGGTTTATTAATCATAATACGTGCAGAGAAAGTTAGGTATGCTTATTTGCGTTACTGTTGGGCTATAGCTGCGAGAAACTGTAGGAGAGATACCAGTTTACTAGCTTAGATTAAAAAAAAAAAACATAAGAAAAGCTGGTTTTACATTAGTAATATTCGCAAAAATTCTTTTCTAGGTAGTCGTGGACAATGACCGACGGTATCTTTGATCTGCATCCTACAAAAAGATATAAATAACAGAAATATTAGAATATAATATTTTTGTAATACAAATAACAGTATATTATTAAGTTACAAAATATTGGTGTGTTTTACTAATGGTAATAAGATGCAAGATTTTACGTTACGTTTGTTATCCAATAGTGTGTATTGTGTTTATTGTAAACGTCTTGTAAACAATGTTGTTTCATGACGGAAATGGTGCTGTTTGTAACGTCTCACTATTAAATGCTAAAAACGCAGTGGTTGAAATCACTGATGTCAAAAAATAATAATATAATAATAAGATAGTGGTCGAATAGAGTGAGTTTGAAAAGTTAAGTATCTAGGGGAAATAATTCAAGAGAATGGTTTAGAAAAATCTGCTATAGAAGAAAGGATGCATAAAATTGAAAGAGCATATGGTGAATATACGCAAGTGAATGTCTAGCACTGAATTATAATTTATACAAACTAGAAATATTGGAAAGACGAATTATTAGGAAAATATTAGGCCCACGAAAAACTTCGAAAGGTTGGAAATTAAGAAGTAATGATCAAACATATCAAAGTATAGAAAATATAACAGAAACAATTAGAAAAAGAAGACTATTATTTTTTGGACATTTATATAGAATGGACGACAATAGGTTAACAAAGCAGATTTTCAAATATCAACATCAAGTTGGATTAAAGAAGGCCAAAAGGATTTAGAAAAAATAAATATAAACGCAGAAGAAGCATTTGAAAGAGAAGTTTTTCGGGCAAAAGTGTTAAAAATGGAAGGAGTCCAGTGTAGGAGACAGAAAAACGCAGGTTCAAAGTTGCCTGAAGACAGGAAGGAGAGACAAAGTGAAAAGATGAAAGAATATTGGAGAAAAAGAAAAGAACAACGAATAAAGAATTGAAATTGGCATGTGGTCCTCAGATGGCCGATACAAAAAAATAATAATATTCCTGATAAAACGACGGGTAAATTTGTTAATATTTTAAATGTGTATGGTTTTATGCAGAATTTAAGTTATCTGATACAGGTAACAAGATATAGGCCTACATTCATTTGAAAATTTACAGTCGTCAACTATCAGTTATTTTGCAAGCAAGGATTCCGCTCGAATAACGGGTTTTCCATAGTATTATTTAAACCAGGCCAGCGGTGATCGCCCTGCCCCCCACCGCTCCCATGACGCCACTACGACGCTTCTTTCCATCTTGCGTCACTAGCTGCACGACACTGCCTATAGGTTTGGCACTAAACACCCCCCACACCCCTGCTAGAGGCTACTCACATTATAACACCAACATCCTCTCTACGCTGGTATCACCAGCCTGTCATTGCTGGCGTGCGAATTCTACCCACTCAACTATACCCACACGGCTGAAGGGAGCTTGCTCCAGAACAGCCCGAGAGGTCCAATTGGTCCTCTCAAATATAAAAAAAAAGGTTCATCGTCTTTGTGAGGAGAAAGATTCTCTTTACCTTACAGTACACG